>OX940793.1:11570742-12170742 GCA_954870985.1 Trifolium fragiferum | reverse complement strand
TAACGTTGACACTGCGTGGATGGAGGAGATTATGCTCGGGGAACCTCCCCGACACTAGTGATGGGCCTGCTCGGATGCGTAGTTCCAGTCCAGAACATGAGGAGATTCTGCTCGGAGAATCTCCCCGACACTAGTGATGGGGCCTGCTCGGATGCGTAGGCCCAGTCCAGAACAAAAACTAATACTTTGTGTCCAAAAAAAGAAAACTCCTCTTTTGGATGAATGGTATCAATTTTTACATAAAACAAAAACTTTATCTGATTGTCCAACAGCAACATGAGCACAAAATATGAATGATAGCAATTTATTCGGAGTTAAATATAATTTTTGTTCCTCGTAGAAATTGATGACTTTTTAAGATTATGATTTTTATTTAAATTTCATTAAATTTTTAGTCTTATAAAATTTTCATACAAGTATATTTTTAGAATATCATAAAAACTTTTTAAAAAATGAGTTCAAAATTTAATTTTTAGGTCATAATTTTTGTTATTTTTATTTTAAATTTTTGTCATTTAAAAAATTCATATTTAATTTATGTCATGTTAAAAAATTCTAAAATTTCATAAATAAACTTTATATGATATTTTAAACATGCATATAAAAAATTATTCAAAAATTTAAGATTCTAATGATAATTAATTAAATTTAGTTTTAGTATGAAACATTTTTTTATACTCACTTTTGTCATGTCATAATTGCTCCAATAATAAGAAACAATAAAGTATGAATCATTAATTTATGAAACTCACTTAGATAATCTCATTTAATTGCTCCAATGAACAAAGACTTTTGTCATGGTGGATGTTGGTGTCGTGTTGGGATGGTGGTGGTGGTGGTGGTGGTGGCTGGAGGTGATATGGTGGTGAGGCGGTGGCGTTTGCATATAAGTGAATTTTTTAAGTGAATTTGTTTATTTAACTTTTAAAATTTTAATATGTGCTCTAAGAGCATCTTTAATAGAAATTTTTTTAACGGCAAATATATTATTAATTAAAACAATCTCTGCACAATATGAACAAAGACTGATAAACATGTGGCTACACAACAAAGACGCTATATATAAGTGGAACATCGGTGAAAATACCAAAATACACACCACCTAAAAGAGGTCTATTACTAATCTCATCCTTAGAAATATACTCTTCATCTTCCAGAGTCCAGACCACCAGAGAAAGCATCAACCCGACCCATAAAGACACCACTAGACATAACTCCCGAACTCGAATCAAAAGTGTTCGGCCCATCAGGTGCTATTTAAAAGTTTTGAGATATTGCAAAGACTAAAATCAATTTTTTTTTTACAGAGACTCTTTTCAAAATAATACATAGTTGCAGGGACCAAAAATATATTTAAGTCTTAAATCTATTATGGAGATTTTGCCGCCTATCTGAGTCCTACAAGACACAAGAGATTAGTTTTTGTAGTTGTGCGCAAAAGATACTTAGTTTACACAAAAAAAAAAAAAAAAAAAGATAATTGTCGTTTTTAAAAAATAAAAAATTGACCAATTCTTATAAAACTAAATTAAAAAGCATTTTTGTAAAAAAAAATAATTAAATTGCATTTAATATGTTCTCTCTCCTCTTTTCTCAATATGCAAAAACCAAAAAAGAATTGTTTTTACAACTTCCCATTAAACTTAAGGTCATGCTAAACAGTGCACTCGGTGCACTAGTTAAACATACTCAAAAAAGAAATAAAAAGATAAAGTTAATGCTAAAAAGATAACTTTTTACATTAAATACACAAGTTTCAAGAAAATATTTCTATATTAATATGCTTAACTAGTGCACCGGGTGCATTGTTTAGCATTTTCCTTAAACTTATTTCAAAAACTTGGATTATAAGGGCGCTGCTCATAAACACGCAACCAAAGACAATTATCATACTTCATCCGTCTCAAAATAATACTTCATTCGTCCCAATTTTATTGAGCCAATTTGACTAAATATATTATTCACATATCTTGCTTTGAACTTATTTTTCTACTAATAAATAAAAATAAATATTAGCATATAAGATGTTGTTGGATTCATCTCAATGAATATTTTCAAAATATGAAATTTTTATAAATTTTACTATTATATAATTAAAGATATTAATCGTCAAAATTATGTATTGACATGCATACAACAGTCAACTGACTCATTCTTTTTGGGACGGAGAGAGTAGTCGTTTAAGGTTTTTCACACATATTAAGAAATGAAATGATGTTGTCAAAAGAATAATATGTTTACTGAATTACCCCTATAAATTATAGGTTTATTTCCTTGAAAATAATGCATACAGTAATGATTATGGGTACAATTGGAAAATATTACACCTATATTGATGAAGGCTTGTCGTATATCAACTTTTTTTGATTATCGGAGATGGCTTTATTGCCATTTCTTTCTTCGCCGAGCCGCCTCCCACTTAGAGCATGAAAGGGGAGAAGGAAGAAGTCTTACCAGAGTAAGCCTTAGGCGGGGAGTCACCTTCCGATCCGGATACATGATTAAGGAGTTTGAGTGAACACCTAGTGAAATGGATTTAGGAAAGCACGTGCGCCATCCTTGGTTCTTGCTCCAGTTGTCGGACTAGGAGCAGCTATATCATACGCAGCAGATGCATTTATTTTGAAACAAAATTATATTCTTAAAGTGACAAATATTTTAAGACGGAGGGAGTATCTCATATTAACAAGAGCATCAACATACGAATTTATCCTACGATATGCGCAGTGGTGGAGCAACCCCAAAAATTAAGGGGTGCCGCTATATATAGTTATAAATCGAATACCAAAAAAATACTTTAAAAAAATTATATTGAGAGTGTGTCTAATTTGAATATCTCAAAAATGGTCAAAGGTGGATTATTACCATTTTTAATAAATATATTTTAAAATATTTTTTTACAATATTAAAAAGTATATTATGAAATATATTTTATGTCAATTCATGCGTAAACTTCATAATTTTTAATTGGTTCTTTTATTTATGTTTATAATATTATATGAATCTCTCATACAAAAATTTAAATTTTTTTACAAAAGATTGATTGTATATATGAATTTTTATACACTAAGACTCTATTTTAAATAAAAATTTGAGTATTTTTTCTCAGAAACATATATTTGAATACTTTGATAAAATAAATTATACATTTTAAAACATCTATAAATTACCAACAGTAAAACATTATAAAAAATGCTTCAAAAAATAAATTAAAAATGATATTTGAGTGACTAATAATAGAGAATTTTTTTAGAACAAATAAGTTAAAAATGTCAACTTCCAAATAGAGGGGGTTTAAAACCCTCGTAAACTGGAAAATATTAAAGAACTGGAAAGCATTAAAGAATTCTGGATTCAAATAGAGAGGATTTGAAACCCTCAAAAATCAAAAAGTAGTGAAATTACGCAGGCTATTTGACGAGGGTTTAAAACCACCGCTAAATATTATGATTTATATTTAAAGTCGAAGGGAGTACTTTTAATTTGTATTTATGATTTATTTTTCATTTTAAAATGAGTGTCATTATAGAAAAAAATTGTTTCAGAATGAATCTCATTCACACCTTTCAATGTAAGTTAAGGCAAATTCTTATCTACCCATTACGTTAAAATGGGCTGAGTGACCCATCTGAGTTGGCACAATCTAAACCGTTCATCTAACTTCTATTATTCATGCAATAAATGATATCAAATCTGCAAAACTAGAAAGTTAGAATATTATAATTGCAAAAGCACCCCTCTAATTTTAACACTGATTTTCGTTTCATCCATGTGCTTCAGATTTGCAAACGAACCTTTTTATTCTTGCATCTCTAAGTTCTTATTCTTTTCTTAATTTCCAGAAAATTTCCGTTTTATTTATTTTTCGAAATTTCAAAACTTGATAGACGACAAATTGTGGTGATATATTCTAAGGTTTTTGTAGATCATGATTTTAGGAATCTAATTAGTGATGCCATAAATCTTGTGTTTTTTTCAACAATCATAGAGAGAATAGTCAAAGAAAAACATTTTCTTTTTATGGGATTCACAACTTTGCAAATTTTTGCTTTAAATCTATGTTTTGATGTTTAAACCTTGATAATTTTGTGTGAAAATCGTTAGAGATTGTATTCTGCTCGAAACCCACAAAAAATCGGACGAAACGGACATGAAAAACTGAAGCACGACCCGGACATTGTGCTCTTTTTATTCTGCATACTCTGTTAAAATTGGGCCTGCAACTACCAGATCTGCGGCGGCAGCGGCTAGAGGTTGAAGATGAACCGTTTGTTTTTTTTTTCTACTGTTGCTCGAAACGTATATATACATTAGGAAACAAATAAAAGACATAAAAGGTAACATGGTGCGGTGGTTAATAGTTTGACTATGTAATACAAGGTTGTGGATTCAAGCCTTGTGAGAGGTAAGATTTTTTATGTTAACTTTATTTTTTTTTAAACTATTGGCATTCAATACAATCCTTGATTAAACCAATTTTTTTAATTTCTATTTTAAAAACTAATTATATTTTTTTTTTTTTTACAAAAAAAGTTAACTTGTACTGTCCATAAATCTTAACTTAAGTGCAAGAAATTTAAACATTATCAGTGTTCGACGCTATGATTGGGGTTCGAAGTTATAGTCTTACTCCTTAAGTTTATTATTTAAATTTTTAAACCGGAATATACGTGTAAGTCAAATTTTAAGGTTCATATTACTCAACAAAAATATATTTACATATACCTATATATCTATTGAATGTGAAAATTCCAGTGTGGCCAAGGCCACAATAGGCCACCATGTGTATTCGCTCCCGAGTATACTTCTAAATCAAACTCTAGAGTTCTCACTACGTAACTTATACCAGAGTACATGTGTTGCTAGGGATGTACATGGATTGGGCAAATCCGGTTGACCCGATCAAACCCACCTAATCCAACCCAAACAAGTGGGTCGGATCGGGCAATTGGGTGGATATGGGTTTCAAAAATGAAAAACCCATAAAAAAAATTCGGGTTTCGGGCAAAACCGGACCCAACCCAAAAAACCCACTAACCCAATAATGTTATACATTTTTAAAATAATTTTAATAAAATTACTAAAGATTTGCCGTTTGATAGTTAAATATTTTTCATAGTAAATATAGGTTATACCTTGTTTGAAGACAATAAAAATATTAAGTAATTTTTATACAACAAATATGACGATTAATCGTTTAGTCATTTAATAATTAATAAAAAACAAAAAAATCATTCGGTAACCCAATATCCAATCCGAAAATTAATGGGTTTACCTGACCAAAATGAGTGGTAATTTTTATAATATAAATAAGTTATACTACTTTTTTAAAAAATACAATTGGTGAGTTATTTTTATGGAAAAAAAATAATGATTTGCATTTAGTTATTTAATTTTAAAAAATAAAAAAAATAATTTGGATAATCCACTATCCAACCCAACCCAACCCGAAAATTAGTGGGTTTACCCAACCCGGCCCAATATTGTAACGGGTGGTGTTTTTGTCGAACCCAATCCGGAGTACCATATGTGGTTCGGGTTTTGATTTTGGCCAAATCCAACCCAATCCGACCCATGCACACTCATGTGTTGCTCCAATACGAAGGTTCTTACTTCTTAAGTTTAATTATCAAATATAAATTTTAAATATAAATTTTAATATATATATATATATATATATATATATATATATATATATATATATATATATATATATAATATTAAATTTAATTATTAAATACAATTATTAATAATAAATTTTAATTATTTAAATTCTTAAACCAGAGTATACGTGTAAGCCAAATTACAGGGATCTTAGTACTTAACTTAAACCAGAGTGTAGGTCTAGATCAAACTTTGGAGTTCATGCTACGTAACTTAAACCGGAGTAAATGTGTTGGTCTATATAAAGGCTTTTACTCCTTAAATTTAATTATTAAATACAATTTTTAAATAGAAAATTTAATTTCTATATATAATATTAAATTTAATTATTAACTACAATTATTTAGCATAAATTTTAATTATTTAAATTCTTAAACCAGTGTAAATCAAATTATAGGTTTGTCAATGCTTAACTTAAATCGGAGTGTACATCTATGTCAAACTCTAGGATTTTTGAAACGTAATTAAATCGGAGTACATTTGTTAGTCCAATACGAAAATTTTTACTCCTTAAATTTAATTATTAATTACAATTTTTAAATATAAATTTTAATTTCTAAATATACAATTAAATTTAATTATTAAATATAAATTTAATTATTAAATATAAATTTAATTATTTAAATTCTTAAACCGGACTATATGTGTAAGCCAAATTCTAATGTTCTTAATACTTAACTTAAAATAGAGTGTACGTTTATATCGGACTCTAAGGTTCATACTGTGTAATTTAAACCAGAGTACATGTGTTAGTCTAATAGGAATATTCTTAGTTTTTTACTTCTTAAATATAATTTTTAAATACAATTTTTAAATCCTCCTTAGTATAAGAAGATAACATGCTCCTTAAAATACCATTCTACCCTTTGGCCTTATATATTTGACACGTGGCTTATTGCAATAGTGTGTGCTTTTCATTTCAAATTTGGAAATTCAAATTTATAATTTTTCTCTCTCTTTGCTAATTTGAATTCCCCTATAAATTTGTATTTCTCTCTTCAATTCATTTTCTCTCTTCCTCTTTCACTTTATATTTCTTCTTCACTTTCTCTTTTCCTCTTTCATTTTATCATTTTTGTTTTTTCTTCTTCATTTCTTATCTTCAACTACATTTTTATTAATTATTTGATTTTTGATTTTGCAGAAAAATTGAAAGACGTTATTTTTCTACAACAAGATGAAGAACACGAAGATGATGATCAAAAAATATTTTTTCTCTAATATATTTCTTTCTTTCCTCTATTATATGTAACAAAATATTCTTTGTTTTTGCAGATCCAAAATTTTAAACTTTGTGAATCTCTTCACACCGCGGGTAAATATATTCAAGTCATTCATTTCTTCTATGTTTCATATTTATTTTGTTGTTTTTTCGAAAAAATATAAATAATGTTTACATTTAGAGAGGAAGAAAAAAAAATTGTGTTGAGTAATACTGATGGAGGTTTTCACTTTACACTGGTTTTACTAAGAAAATTAAAGAAAATAATTTTCTATGAATGCATGTGAACCATTTTTTACTATTTATAATTTTTATAAAATTAATGAAATGAAAGTGGTGAACACACCGTAGCTTTATGATGGGAGTGGTGTGGATTGAAAAGTCAAAAAGAAAGAACAATTAAAAAAAAAAAAAAGACATCTTTCTTCTTCTAGAGTAGAGAACAAAGATCTGATATACATTAAAAAATAAATATCATTACACTCTTTCTTCCTTATTTATGTTGGTGTACAAGGTGATGAATCAATGAAATAGTAAGGAGAGAACAAAGACAGCAGCCACAAATATGAAAGGAAGAATTAATTGCATTGATAAAAGAGTAGCTATTTATACAAAGAGTAAAGTTTGCCACATAGGCCCTAAAAATAAAAACTTAACAGACAAATTCAAAAAGTACTTAACATAGTAAATACTAAAATACCCTTAAATATAAATTACTTCTAACACCATCCCTTAATTTATATTTAGACAAAACTGACAACACCAATTCCATCCCTCAAACGAAGAAATTGATCAGTTTTGATAGCCTTTGTCAACACATCTGCCAGCTGCTTCTGAGTGCTACAGTGCACAACTTCAAGCACTCCATTCTGAACCTGATTCCTCAGAAAGTGATACTTGGTCTCAATATGCTTGCTTCTTCCATGCAGCACTGGATTCTTGGCAAGATTGATTGCAGACTTGTTATCAATCATCAGCTTCAGAGGCTTGTTTACCTTGATCTTCAGATCCTGCAGTAAGTTCAGAAGCCACACAGCTTGGCATGCAGTCACAGCGCCTGCAATATATTCAGCTTCACAGGTTGATAGAGCAACAACAGGTTGCTTCTTGGAACACCACGAAATAGGACCTCCCAGAAATTTAAATAAATATCCAGAAGTGCTTCTTCTATCAACTCTGTCTCCACACCAATCAGAATCTGAATAACTCAGAAGTTCTGATTCAGTCCTTCCTTCAGAGGGAAATAGCACTCCATGCTTCAGAGTCCCCTTGATATACCTCAGAATCCTGACAGCAGCTTGGTAATGGGACCATTTTGGTTTACTCATAAATCTGCTAACCATTCCAACTGCAAAACAAATATCAGGTCTGGTATTACACAAATACCTCAGAGAACCAACCAACTGTTTGAAGGTTGTAGCATCCACATCCTCTCCATTAGAATCGGAATCCAACTTTTGATTCGTATCAGAGGGTGTGATAGCAACTTTGCAATTCTCCAGCTTAAATCTCTTCAGAAGCTCAAGTTCATACTTCAACTGATGCAAAATGATTCATTTCTCAGAATATAGAAATTTCATCCCTAGAAAGTAACTCATTTTTCCAAGGTCTGTCATCTCAAACTCATTCATCAGAACCTTCTTGAACTTAGCTATCTCTTGTTCAGAACTTCCTGTCAGCAATATATCATCAACATACAAACATACCAGAATCATATTGCCTTCTGAAGTGTGCTGAACATAAACACCATACTCCAACTCACATTTCTGAAACCCTTGTTTCTTGAAAAATGAATCAATCCTCATATTCCAGGCTCTGGGCGCTTGTTTCAATCCATATAGGGCTTTATGCAATCTATACACCATCCCTTCCTGATTCTTTTTCTCAAAACCAGGAGGTTGTGACACATATACCTCTTCTTGTAATGGACCGTTCAGAAATGCAGATTTCACATCTAAATGCATCAGAGGCCAATTCCTGTTAGCAGCTATTGCAATTACCAGTCTAATTGTTTCGTGTCTTGCTACAGGTGCAAACACTTCAGAATAATCTAGTCTAGGTTTCTGCAGAAATCCTCTTGCTACTAACCTCGCTTTGTGTTTGCCAATTGATCCATCTGGCTTTAGTTTCTGCTTGAAAACCCATCTGACGCTGATGGTTTTCTTGCCTTTTGGAAGTTCTGATAGCTTCCAAGTCTTGTTCCTCTTTATAGCATCAAGTTCTTCTTTCATGGCCTGCAACCAGACTTGTTGCTTAAGAGCATCTTCTGTGCTCACAGGTTCAGAATCTACTAACATTGCACACTGAATAATTTCTCCCTCAGAGTCTACTTCAGTGTCTTGCAACATTTCAAATCCTGCAAATCTACTTGGGATGCTTCTGATTCTCCGTAGCCTCTGAACTTGTTCAGAAGCACCTTCAGAAATTCTTTCTTCAGAATTTTGACCTTCAGAATTGGCTTCAGAATTTTGACCTTCAGAATTGGCTTCAGAATTCTGACCTTCAGAATTGGCTTCAGAATTCTGACCTTCAGAATTGGCTTCAGAATTCTGACCTTCAGAATTGGCTTCAGAATTCTGACCTTCAGAATTGGCTTCAGAATTCTGACCTTCAGAATCGTCTTCAGAGTCAGAGTCAGATTCAGAATCACCATCAGACTCAGAGTCACCATCAGAGTCATCTCCATCTTCTGAATCATCTTCAGAGCCTTCAGATTCTGACTCAACTTCAGAGCCATCCTCTGAGATTCTCACATCAGAATTTGATTGGGACTTGTTCCAATCCCAAATTTCAGATTCCTTCACAATGACGTCTCTGCTGAATTCAATTTTATTAGTCTCTGGACAATAAAGCTTGTACGCACCTGTACTGTGGTACCCCGCCAGTAACATTACTTTGCTTCTATCATCCAGCTTCTGTCTTCTAGCTTCTGGAACATGTTTATAGCATACAGATCCAAACACCTTCAGATGACTAACACTTTGCTTCTCTCCAGTCCACTTCTGAATAGGAACTATTTCCTTCAGCTTCTTCGTTGGACATCTGTTGAGCACATATGTTGCAGTGGCAACAGCTTCTCCCCATAAATGATGAGGAAGCTTCTTCTCTTTCAGCATGCTTCTCACCATATCAAGCAAAGTACGATTTCTTCTCTCAGCAAGACCATTGTGTTGAGGAGTATAAGGAGCTGTAACCTCATGCTCAATTCCGTTCTCCTCACAGAAAGTTTTAAACTCATTAGAATTAAACTCACCACCACCATCAGTTCTGAGAATCTTCAGCTTCTGACCACTCTGTTTCTCAGCCTTCACCTTGAACTTCTGAAACTCAGCAAACACTTCATGCTTGAACTTGATGAGTGTTACCCATGTCATCCTTGTGAATTCATCAACAAAAGATACAAAATACTTGTTTCCTCCAAGTGAAGGTACTGGAAATGGTCCACACACATCAGAATGTACTACTCCCAAGGCATGTTTTGCTCTTGGAGCTACTTCTGATGCAAACGGCAGTCTTGGTTGCTTCCCTTTCATGCACACCTCGCATGATTTTTCAGGCTTCTTGATTATAGGAATTCCATGTACCAGATTCTTTGACTTCAGACGCCCCAAGCTTCTGAAATTCAGATGACCAAATCTTCTGTGCCACAACTCACTATCCTTCTCAACACTTGTTGCACTAAGACATTCAGAGTCTGCAGTTCTAACATTCACCTTGAATGTTCTGTTCCTTCCCTGTTCTGACTCCATAATCAACTTCTGATTACCGTCATATAGCTTCAGAAGATTGTCTTCAATAGTAACTGAAAAACCTTTCTCAATCAATTGACCCACACTCATCAGATTGCTTTTCATGCCTGGTACATACCACACGTTCTGAATCAATGCTGCTTTCCCATTGTTCAAAATGACTTTGACATTTCCCATACCTTCAGCGTTGAGGTATTTATCATCAGCACATCTGATCTTTGTACTCTTTCTAGAGTCAAAATCAACCAACCACTTCTTGTTTCCAGTAAGATGGTTTGAACACTCTGTATCCATATACCACCACTCTGAATTCACATCATCAGATTCAGAAGCCATTAGTAAAACAAATTCACTATCAGAGTCATCAGAACTTCTGGCTATATTTGCTTCTTCTGACTTTCTTTCTTTGTTTGACTTGCACTCAGATGCAAAATGGCCAAACTTCTGACAAGAGTAACACCGTACCTTTGTCTTGTCTTTTCCTTTCTGAGCATACTTCTGCTTTCCAGAAGTTGAGGTTTTTGGATTCTGAGCTCCATCAGATCTATTCTTGGCTTCTGACCAAGGCTTTTTCTGAAGCTTTTTCTCAGAGGCTGCTTTCAGAGCATGCTGCTCTACTTCTCTTTCAGAATTTCTCTCAGTTAGACGCAACTCTTGTGCTTCTAGACTGCTCTGTAACTCTTCTATTCTCATGGTTTCCAAATCTTTGGAATGTTCAATAGATACAACAATGTAATCAAACTGAGGGGTAAGGGATCTCAATACCTTCTCAATGATTACTTGTTCTGAAAGAGTTTCTCCACAAGCTTTCATCTCATTAGTAATCAGAATTAGTCTGGAGATGTACTCACAAACCTTCTCATTGTTCTTCATGTTGAGATTCTCATACTGTTTTCTGAGGGTTTGAAGATTTACCTTCTTTACTGACGCATCACCACCGTAACACCTTGTCAGAAGATCCCAAGCCTCCTTCGCCGTCACTGAATCAGCAATCTTCTCAAACACACTCTCATTCACACACTGATGAATGTAGAACAACGCCTTCTGATCCTTCTTTCTTGTAGCTTTCTGCGCCTCTTTCTGCTCCTCTGTTGCATCTGCTGCAACAGGAACGTATCCTTCAGTGACAAGCTCAAGCACACCTTGAGCACCGAACAATACAAGCATTTGTTTCATCCAACGATTCCAGTTTTTGCCATCAAACACTGGAAGCTTGGTACTCATGCCACCGTTTCCGTTCATCTTAAACCTTGTACAGTACACTCAAATCTCACTAACACTCGTGTTTCCCAATCCCACAAAATCAGAAAAAGTGATTCTGTTCAGATTTTTGTTCAAGATTCAACACAAATCAAGAACCAAAATCAAACACACACAACTCACGTTTCACTCGTGTTTCCCGTGGATTCTAACCGGAGCTCTAGATACCAATTTGTTGGTGTACAAGGTGATGAATCAATGAAATAGTAAGGAGAGAACAAAGACAGCAGCCACAAATATGAAAGGAAGAATTAATTGCATTGATAAAAGAGTAGCTATTTATACAAAGAGTAAAGTTTGCCACATAGGCCCTAAAAATAAAAACTTAACAGACAAGTTCAAAAAGTACTTAACATAGTAAATACTAAAATACCCTTAAATATAAATTACTTCTAACAATTTATGCAACATTCATAAAAATATGTCTTTTAATTTTTTTATTTACAAATGAAAATGCAGAAAAAGAATAATAGATGAAATAATGATTCTAAAAATATCAAAAACTGGATTCAACAAAAAAATACGGGAAAAGTAAATAAGTCTAAATAAAAAAGAGTAAAGAGGATTAACATAAACATATATATTCAAAGAGAAACAAGTTAATAACAAGAAAATAGATTTTATTTCAAGCTCTTTTGTAGTAACCTTTTTTGTTGGAAGATTGATTGGTCAGAAGAAAAAAAATACCCAAATCTGAATGTTTATTAATATGGTACAGAAGAGAGATGAAGAAATTGACAAAGTAATTCCAGATACATTTCACCGGAGAAGACATGTCTGTGGCGGAGGTGATTTCCGATGCGGTGCGTCTCCGGCAAGCTTTCTCTAATTGATTTTCAAAAGCATTTCTATGTTGATAGTTTTTTCAAAAGTGTATTTGTGGGTGATAGTGGCCAGAGCATGTAATCCACGACAAGGATTCAGGGAGACGGCCGGCTAATGGTTTGAAGAAGAAGGAGAAGATAAAACAAGAGAGAGAGTTAACAGAAGAGAAAGCTGAAGAAGGATCAAAGATAAAGGATGAAATTTTGGTTGTAGCAAAATGAAGTTGGAGACAATGGAATTGGTGGTCGGCGGCTAGATTTCTTTGTGGGAGAGAGCTTCTCAATATTTCTTGACAAATTAAATTGTCCTTTTGAAAATTAAACTAGAAAAATATGAGAGATAAAACAGGTTAAAGTGAACGTAAAACAAAAGGAAATTAATGATATGGATTCCAAATAAAATTCAATATAGTCTATGGATTTCAAAACAAAATTCAATTGAGTTAATTTTTGATACAATTAAATTAAAACCAACAAATAAAGGCTGGGACAAGTAGTAAGTAGGAGTGTACGTGGGCCGGATTGGGTTGGGTTTAACCAAAACCAAATCCGAACCACTTAAAATTTTGTGGGTTGGGTTCAGTAAAATAACCACCATTTTAACATTGGGTTGGGTTGGACAAACCCACTAATTTGTGGATTGGGTTGGGTGGGTTAATGGGTTGTTCAAATTAAAATTTTGTTTTCTTATTTTAAATTACTATATCATGAATCATCTTTTTTTTTCTTTAAAGTACTCAACTTTTAATTTTTCTAGAAAATAAATATTGCAACATATTTTTATTATTTTTTTAGCATCGTAAAATGATAATATCATCATTGTTTTTACTCGCATTATTATTTTTAAATGACATAAAGATGTCAAAAGATATGAACTCAACAACAATGATCAGATAATGCATTGAAAATGTAAAGTAATGAAGAATAATGTGTTTTTCGTTTAAAATATACATGCATACAACTTATTTTAGAAATTTCTATATTGGAAATTGAGATTTTCTCTTTTAATGATCAAATAATAAAAACAAAATATTTCATGTTTATATGTAAAATATTTAAAAAAGTCATAATATTACTAAGGCTTAAATGCACTTTTGGTCCCCCTATTTTTGAATTTATGAAGTTTTGGTCCCCCTATTTTAAAACTCAACTTTTTGGTCCCCCTATTTTAAAACTCAGCTTTTTGGTCCCCCTATTTTAAAAATCAAGATTTTTTTTTAGTCCCCCTCTCATTTTAATGACATGGCACTGTAGATTATGACGTGACAATGATGAATAGGTAAAGAAATTATCATGTCATTATTTCATTGCCACGTCATCATCTACAGTGCCACGTCATTAAAATGAGAGGGGGACTAAAAAAAAATCTTGATTTTTAAAATAGGGGGACCAAAAAGCTGAGTTTTAAAATAGGGGGACCAAAAAGTTGAGTTTTAAAATAGGGGGACCAAAACTTCATAAATTCAAAAATAGGGGGACCAAAAGTGCATTTAAGCCTATTACTAAAATAGTGGATCAGTGGGTTTTATGGGTTGGGTCTGGTTTTACCCAAAACCTGATTTTTTTTATGGATTTATCATTTTGAAATCCACATCCACCCAATTGCCCGACCCAATCCACTTTTTTAGATTGGATTGGATGGGTTTGACCGGATCGAGTGGGTTTGCCCAACCCATGTACACCCCTGTTAGTAAGAGTGGCCATCAATCAATGCACACTCACGTGAAGATTCAATTCTCTAACTACTACTCTACTTCATACAACTAGTATTACAGTATAATTACAAAAATATATTATTTTTATCATGTGAAAATTTGCTTGTGTCAAGGTGATTAAAATAGTAAATTTAGGGGTGTATTGAATTAAGATTTTGACAGATTATTTTAACAAAAAAAATCTTGAAGATTTTGAAAGATTTTATAAAATTGTATAGATTTTTAAGACTTTTTAACAATCACAATTTTTCTATGTTGGATTCCAAAATACTTTAATGAATTTATGACAAAAAATTTTAAGATTTCAAAAGACTTTATGAATTTTTAATACGATGTATCATTTCACATCCCAACAATTAAAATTCTTATTGCATTTTCCAATATTAAATAATATGGGAATCAATTTTTTTAACGGTATAGTATGGAAATAAGTTGTTACATATAAATTTTTTTAATTAAATATTAAACACGGGGAATAGAGGTTATTGTTGCTGAAAATTTTCAATTAACTGTTGTACATGAAAAAGCTTATAAAAAAAAAATTATACCAGGGACAAATTAATGTTGATAAAAAATTTAAATAAACTATTATATACGAAAAATAAATTATTAATAAAAAATTTAATCAAATTTTATACACAAAGAACAAATTGCTGAAATTTTTAAAACAAACAATGAACAAGGTGTAATCAAGAAGTTGCCAGTGGTGATGGCTTAATAAAGAAAACGAGAATATCGTTGTATGTTTTTGGTAACAAATGTAATCAAATGAATTATCAAATTAAAAAAAAAAAATACAATACTTCCTCCGGTTTTATTTATAAGCAAAAGTTTTTTTTTAAGTTCATTGAAAAATAATATATTTAGTCTATATTTCAAACTAGATACATTATTTTTTCAATAAACCTAAAAGCAACTTTTGCACATAAAAAAAACCGGAGGATGTATAATTTATTGACTGATGAAGGAAAGGAATAGATGTAGCCTGTAGGCGTGAGATGAGCAAAAGGTGTCTTGAGTAGCGGTTCATGCTGACATAAATTACTAGCCTTTTTTGAATTTGTACTACCAAATAAATCATGGTGAAAGTAACGTGTGTACTTCAAATAAAACATACTGTATATAGAATTCAAAGCAACATCCAATTTAATTAATTTATTTTTAATACAATTAAATCAAGTAATTAATTATATTTTTACTTATAATTATTATAAGTAAAAATTGAACAATTTTAATTAACTTTAGTATGTTGAGAAGTTGATAAGAAAAATATATAATACGCAAAACATACGAAAAATATGTTGTTGACGAAAATTTTTAATTAACTTTAGTTCACGGGAAAACTGATAAGAAAAATAAATAATACAGAAAATAAATGTTGTTGATAAATTGATAACAAAAATTAATAATACGGCGAATAAATTGTTGTCGATAAAAAAATTCAAATTACTACTATTTACGAAAAACAAGTTGTTGATGAACAATTTTAATTAACTTTAGTACACGGAAAAACTGATAAGAAAACTAAATAATACGGCGAATAAATTGTTATTGATAAGAAATTTAAATTACTACTATGGAAGAAAAACAAAGTGTTGATAAACAATTTTAATTAAGTTTAGTACACGGGGAAACTGATAAGAAAACTAAATAATACAACGAATAAATTGTTATTGATAAGAAATTTAAATTACTACTATGGATGAAAAACAAATTGTTGATGAACAATTTTAATTAACTTTAGTACACGGGGAAACTGATAAGAAAACTAAATAATACGGCGAATAAATTGTTATTGATAAATAATTTAAATTATTACTATATATGAAAAATAAGTTGTTGATGAACAATTTTAATTTACTTTAGTGCATGAGGAAGATGATAAAAAAATTAAAATGAACTTTTCAAAGACATATATGTTATCTTTTTAAAATTAACATTTAATTGATACAACCTCATGTATTTCATATTTTTTAAATCATACAATTAAATGTATAGATACTAAATTCCCACAATCCACGTTTCCGCGACCCAAGTTCCCCCGAATCATTAAACGCGCCGAAGGCGCGACCCGTGCGGCAGCACGGGTAATACGCTAGTATCAATTTTAATTTCTAAATATATTATTAAATGCAATTATTAAATATCAATTTTAATTATTTAAATTCTTAAACTGGAGTACACGTGTAAGCCAAATTCTTAAACCGGAGCAATTATTAAATATAAATTTTAATTATTTAAATTCTCATGGTTACTTTCATTCATTTGATGTAAAAGTGACAAAACAGATTTATTTGTTAATGTTTGAGATATTCTCGCCTTAGCAAGTACCAGGGTGCCTATAACATGAAACCCTATGGATACGAAGTGTAATCCTCAATCAATGACTATGGTTAACCGTGATTTAGTTGAACCGAAGTGTAATCCTCGGTCAATGACTATGGTTAACAATGATTTTCATTTGCTTTATTTATATTATTTTTTAATTCATTAATTTAAATCGGAGTATAACTCTTAGTTAAAAATTACGTGATTAATAGTGCTTCAAAATCATCTTACTTAATTAAAGATGTCGCGACTGCTCCCTAATCATTTAAAATTATATAAATCATATTTACATTTACTTCAAAGTGATTAAATTGAATAAACAATAAAGAATTAAATCGAGCAATTGAAATTTGAATTTCCCTACACACAATTCGGATCAATAAAAACTAGGGGGAGTAATTAATAATTGTCAATTGACAATTAAGATAAGAAAACGACATATTAGTCCACCTTATAAAAAAAAATATTAGACCAACTGAGAATATTTAAGAAAATTAGACAGTATTTCCTCTAGTTACTTTTATAACTTTTTTTTTTACGGTAGTTATTGTTATTATAACTTATAAGCCAAAAATCATTTTTTAGGTTAATTGAAAAACTGATGTATCTTACTATAATATATGCCAAATACATTAATTTTCTAATGATTTAAAAAATATTTTTTGCTTAAAATAGTAATTGGAGGGAGTATTTGATCCGGAAAATAATATTACAAGACCAAGACCTAAGTCAAATACAAAGATGAGATATTTGCACAAAAATTCAAAAAATCAAAAAAGGAAATATAACAAAAAATAAATAAAAAAATTAAGGAACATTTTATTGTAACAAAAATATGTATGTATTAATTCTATAAAAAATTATTATTTGAAAGTTCATAATACATCATAAAATGATCTGGATTAAGTTTAGACATAGCAAATGGACCGAGATTCACCCACAACACGCCTCAAATTTAGCGGGGAAAAACCGATATAACTTGATGCGGGGACGAGGAAAATAATTAGATAAATAAATTATATAAATACAACATTAATCTTTGTATTTTAAATATACTTAGAAATTTTCAAAATTTTATTATATAACACTACATTATAATTTGTTTTCACAAATATAAGTACATAAGCTCACAACGAGTTTGGTGTAAATATTTAACAAATTTTTGCTTATAAAATGAAGAAATATTTTATAAGAATATCATATTAAAATTGATATATTGTAAATATTCATTAGTGTGATTTAAATTTAATTAAAAAATTATAACATATATTTGTTTCTTAATTAAGGTTAAATCTCTAGTATTTATTTTTGATATAGTTCAAATTAATTTCCTTAAGTTTACTTCTTTAATTATAGAAAAAAATGATTAGTTTATAACAAAAAGATATTGGGTGCGTTTGTTTTAGCTTTGAAAAAAAATAGATTTTTCTTTGTATTTTCGAAAATAGATTTTATAAAATCGTTTTTCAAAATATTATAAGTTTTTTTATATTCATTTTTTCTAAATTCAAACACTAATTTTGACATTATATAACATTAACGTACATTATTGAAGATCAAAACATAGTCAAAATCTCAATTTTTACAAAAAGTTGTATTTCAAAAATAATTTTTATGAAAATCTATTTGAAATAACTTCAAAAAAAGTGATTTTTTTTGAAATTTTGATATCTAAAAAAAGTTTCACTAAAATGATGAAATATCTAAAATGTAATTTTAAGAATAACTATTCAAATCAAATTTTCATTTAAAGCTTTTATAAAAAGTTTTTTTGTAAATTTTTTTTACACAAAATTATATTACACTATAAGAATCTATTTTTAAAAAATCTATAACAAATGCACCCTCTTAACTAATAAAAATAAGTTATATGCTCATGATTTTTTTTTTTTTAATTATATGAACTTACAAATATATATTCTATTAGTTTACGATGTTTCATAAAAAAGGGAGATAGTTTATTATGTTGGCTAAACAACCTTCGTAATTTAGAATTGAAGTAGTATAATTTGAACAATCTCTTACAATTACACCTTTGTTTTTTAAAGGAATAAAATTATAAAACAAAAATAATAAATTTAAAGAAACAAAATTAGAGACGGAGAAAGTACATGAAAAAGGTATGGCATAACAATTAATTACATAATCATATAATACTATCAATTAAGGAAATAAGTAAAAAAAAATATAATATATCATATTATTTTTGTAACATATTTCATAATAATTTCATTTAAAATATATGTAATTAAATAATTTAAGGTGTTATATTTTATAAAAAAATCATTAACACACAAAAAAAATTCAAAAAAATATTAGTGAAACAAAGCTCATTAAATAGAGTGCAATGCAAAAAAGGGCAGAAAAACGGATGTTCCTAGCAATCACACTCTCTTGCACTCTCTATAATCCGCAAGTGGGCTTTGTACAGGCATGAACATTATCATCTTCAACCTCTGCCGGGTCGACCCACGACCAGAAACGGGTCAAACGCGGGTACCGCTCCAACACGCGAAAATTCCGTTTTTCAGCACCGTTTTGCGCGATTTTTTTTGGGTTTCGACCAGAATTCGATTTCTAATGATCTTAACACAAAATAATCAAGTTTTAAACATAAAAACGTGAGATTTACAAAGAAATTTACAAATTTGTGAACCCATTAAAGACAAGGTTTTTCTTAGATTTCTTTCTCTCTAATTGTAAAAAAACACGAAATTTGTGACATTAGATTCGTAAATCATGCTCTACAAAAGCCATATAAATTTTCACTTCAGTTTTTGTATATCTAAGATTCAAAAATTACCCTATTGTTGTTAAGAAATATAGAAGAATTAATATATGATGAAATTCATGTAAACATGAACGCATGAAGAAGAAGATGTCTTGAAGAATTTGTGGAATCTAGGAATACTTCCAAATTTTTGAAGTTCACCATGCTTGTTTTGAATGGAAGGAACATGAAAGAAGAAACAATATCAGCACATTTATCCATTCATACAATGAATTGTTACATGGAAGATATAGAAAGTGGGTTTCTTTTGTTTCTGGAAAAGCCTATAGCATATCCCTTTGATCCTTTGGATACGTGCTGGACAAGTTGGAAAATTAGTGTTAAAATTTAGTGGGTACTTTTGCAATTAAATTATTTTGAGTTACTAATGTTGTAAATTATATAATTTTTATAACATATATAATGGATGATAAAATCAATGGTTTTGATGAATGCCAACTCAGATGGGCTACTCTACCCATTTGGTAGTGATGGATACTAAAATTGTCACCGTAAGTTAATTGTTTTCCTTCTAGTTTTACCATCTAACAAGTCGCCGGCCCGTGCGATGCACGGGTTCGGCGGAACGACATATTAATACCAATCATGATCGCTGCCAATCATGGTCGTTGTTTGAGATTAGGGATACGATATAAAGAGCGGACAGAAAATGTAATTTATATTAAACAAACACAACAATAGAAGTCATAACTGATCACAAACTTGAAATACAAACGAAAACATGCCATATAAATTAGTCACAATGAAATTCATAACATAAAGTGTTGGACTGACTGATAGAAAGCTTTGTGCCCCCCAGACGAAGTAGGTGCAATCAAGGTAGTGCGAACGCCAATAAAAGGAGCAATCTTGAAATGAATAACCTTATTGTTAGATGCTTCTGTAACACCAAATTTAATTGTTATCCCTTCCACCAATCGATGGGTTTTGCATATAGCTGGCCATTGTCCATATATTTGGCAAGATCTTTGAGAACCATCTTCAATATGAAAGAAACAGTCCCACGAATATCTCAACCAATCTATGAGTGTTAGCTCGGTGTCCTTGTTAGGAAGTGCATTCTCACATAAACCACTCTCGGCGGAACGACATATGTATGTCAATCATGATTGTTGCTTTATATTAGCGGTATGATATAAGGTAATTATAGAAATGTTTGATGTGAGTTCAAAGACTAAATCATACAAAGGGATTAACCAAATTAAATCAATGAATACAATCTCTATCCAACTAACGATGGCCCGTAGTATTGCACGACTTTTGTGGAAAGTCATAACAAAGCGAATCAAGTGAAGCATCACACCAAATTTTATAGTGGATTTTTCAAGACCCGTGTCATGTATAAAATTTAATTTTTGCCTAAGAGTATACTTAATATAATCATCATTGATAATGAGATAATACAATACAAAAGTGAACCACTCTATTGTTGGATGGTTCAGTCATATCGAATTTCATAGTTGAGCATTCAAAAACCCATGACATGTATAAAATTTAATTTTACCCTTTTTTTGTGCAATTAATATGGTTCTAAAGGACAACTATCAGTTGATCAAAAAGAAAACTTCATTAAGACTTCAAACAAAATAGTTGACATCAAGGACCAAATCAAGTAAAGATAACTACATACATTGGAACTAATCATGCGCCACAAAGTAGTGTTGGCGCATACAAAAAAATAATATTTGATAATGTCAATTATTTGAATGCTCGATTAGGATGAAGTGATTTAGTTGCAAGCATTAAATAATTTAGAGATAGCATCAAGTTACGATTACAAAGTCTAAATTCATAAAAAAGAAAAATATATAGCATAAAAAGGATACATGCTTGTATTAAACAATGAACAAATGATTTTGATCGAGAAAGAGGCAAAGTAGATGAACCAACCCCCACAATCAAGACCACTCCTATGCAATAAATGTCTCTTGGGAGGATTAGAGATATGATACTTGACATAGTGCGCAAAAAATTTAAAACTTTATGTAAATGGGGCACATAAATTACAAACCTATTTATAAGTAGCACATAAAAGTTAGTTAATTAAATTCGAAACATTAACATATTTAATTAAGAGTTGAATCACCCGTTATAAATATTTATTTAGAAGAGTCATTAAATGCTATAGAAAAGTTTACGATACATTTTTATAGATTAAAATTATACATTCTTAGTTCAAGAGAAGTAGTAGTGTTTTGTTAAGTACACTACAAATCTCTATGCAGACCCATCAATTTTTATTAAGTTAGTAAACTTGTACAGCATAAAATTGACCATGTTATAGTGGTAATTGAACACTCTTAACTTAATAGATTCTTTTAAGTTGCGAGGTAGAAGAGATTCTTAATAGATTCTTTTAATTGAACATCTCTCTTTGGATTGTTATTGATGTGAACCTAAATCAGACATTAGTAAATAATAGACAAAAACATATCAATATAAAGAATTTTATCCAATCATTCAATACTAAACATAAAGTCTAAAGAGACATTTGGAATATTGTCTCTAGCAAAACAACCATATGGACTTAACCAAACATAAACATCACTATAAAATTTCTCTTAAAACTTTTAGACATTAATTTCAATGTAATCAATCATAAAATTCCATTTAATGGGAAGTGTAAAAAACAAATAGGGTTTTAATGTTTTTGTTAAGGATAAAATTGTAATTTTCAAAAATATTGAGACAAAACTGTAATTTTTAAAAATAGAAGCAAATTTGAAATTTTTAAACTCAATCATAAAATTCCATTTAATGGGAAGTGTAAAAAACAAATAGGGTTTTAATGTTTTTGTTAAGGGTAAAATTGTAATTTTCAAAAATATTGAGACAAAACTGTAATTTTTAAAAATAGAAGCAAATTTGAAATTTTTAAAAAAATCAGGATTCAAAATGCAATTTATAAAAGTACAGGGGTCAAAACGGAAATAATAAAAATGTGGTGTGTAAATGTAAATATATATAAGATACAGGGACAAAATTGTAATTTTATAGACTGATGATGATGTGGCTGGAGTGACGTAGCGGATGATGTGGATGTTGAGGTGTAAAAGGTGACGTGGCAAGATGGTACATGTGGCAAACAATAAATGGATGATATGGATTAAATGATGTCATGATGACATCATTGATGACATATGGTTGTAGGTTTTTCACCAAGTTCTTAGGGTTAACCCTTAAGAACCTTTACTATATTGTAGGATGATTATTGTGTACCCTGAAATACTTACAAAATACAATATATTTCCTAAGTATACTTAAACAAACAAAAAACTTGGAAAAATGAAAACAGATGAAGACAGAGTAGTAATCATTTGGCCTCATGTTGACGTCAGTCAAGGGAACCTAGACAGGAATCTGCTTAGATTCAGTTAGATTCAACATTGAAATGTGAGCTAAGCTACGACAGCGCATTGCAGATATTTTTCACATCTAATTTTTGTCAATTTTTCACCGGTAGATGTCCATAGGAATGGGTAAAAATCCACAAATCGATTCAAACTGAATAATTCAAATTGAAAAATGGTTAACCGGATGGGTTGCTACAAATCATCGGATTGTCAGTCACATATTTTCGGATTTAGACGGATTGAAATAGGCGGGTTTGGTTTTCTAAAATCAACCTGACGGTACCTGAATCCGTCTGAGTTACATAAATCGTAAACTTTTATTTTATTTAATATATAAAAAGCAATGCTATTTAGTAAGAATAATTTAAATAAGAAATAGAAGAATCCACATAAATATGATATTTGACCAATTAGATTTTAAATTACCATACATGGGGTAGTGGTGGTTATTATTTGGAGGAATTACACGATGTCATACGACATTTTTTTCTTTCTTGCAAAAAGAATTCTTACTAAATAACATTTTCCATATATAAAACATGATGAAGTGACTGAACATATCTCGAGACACAAACTCAAAACTTGTTACCGTTTGTTTCCTTGAAAATTGAAAACCAAAAACCATTAACTAGTAGTTGAAAGTCACTAACTTTCTCTCACTCAAATACTAATATCACCATACATTTATTGTTACTATTTTATTTTACTTTATACTTCATCCTGTTTCACTTGCACTCGTGTTCTCTTCACACCACACAATTGAGTTTTTTTATTAATTTTTTTTTTATTTTTAATTTTATATATAATTTTTCATTCGTTAGTTCAACACTAAAATAACCGACCCGTTAAACCGTCAATCCGCACAAACCAAACTTTTAAAAAGAGTCGGATTGGACCTCGTTATTGCAACCGCTAGTTGAAATGGATAGTATTTTTTAGCCCTAACCCGCCCTATCCAACCCATTACCCACCCTTCATATCCACATACATGGACAATTTTAGTTAGGAGTATTAAGGATTAATTTGTGGTTTAATGGTTTAAGTAGTACTATTTTCGTCTCTAAATATAAGATTTTATTGAAATAATTATGAAAGTGAATTGTGGTATTAAATTTGTTGATAATGAGTTGTGGTATTTAGGATTAATTTGTATATGTTTTAGTTGTAAATGAATCGTATTGATATTATTATGTTTTGATAAAAAGAGGTAAATTAGTTGCGTAAGTGTATCTCATTTGGTAATTATCTAAAAAATTATTGAAGAATGTGGAGTAGAAGAATTCTTGATTCTACACACTTAAATATGTGAGTTTAGCCACTAAATAGTTGCTAAAAGAAAAATAAGATGATAAACTTTTGTTGTTACAAGTCTGAAAATTATTATATATCTTTTTTTTTTTTTTTTGTGTTTTTAAAAGAATCTAAAGAAATTTTAGTTGATTACAAAGTAAAATATTATTTATGAATATCTATAGTTATTCGCAACAACTATAGCATTTTAGATGGTAGAATCAAAATTCACATTGGTGCAAATTAAATAATGAATATTCAACAAAATAATTGATGATTTGAGGAACATTTAAGTGGAACTTGATGATGAGGACAAAGCTCCAGCCTTGTTAAATTCCTTACATAGATTCTTTGAGCATTTCAAGGATGCCTATCTTTATGGTAAGATTAGAACCAAGAAGCTTACTAAGATTAAAGACATGAAGGTGGATGATATGTACTAGGGGTGAGCACGAACCTGCAACCCGACTCGAAACCGACATAACCGCTAACATATGGAAGCACTCGGTCGGGTGCGGGTCGGGTCTCGGGTCAACAATTGTGAAAAATCGGTCATGAACGGTTGTATACGGGCGGGTGCGGGTCTCTAAAATTTTTCTCTTCATAACCGAAACCGACCGAACAATTACTAAAATATAAATTAATATTTTATTTTTTTCAGTTTTGAACACCTCTTAATCTCTTATACTCTTCGCTTTGTTAATTTTGTCTATCTTTGGTAGAGAAGAAAAATGTTATACTTTACAAGTTTATGCTTGTAATAGGTTGATAAAGGAGATGTGAAAGATAATATTCTAGATTTATATTAATTTTTACTTCTCATCTACTATCTATTATTGTCGTTGGATTAACAAATTTGAAACAAAATAATTGCATCTCATCATTTTTATTGTATCATTTGTTGCAGTGTGTACGAAATATTGAACTATTTGAAGAATAATATTTTTTTGATCAATGAAATTTTAGATGTAACAACAAAGTTTCAATGTAACCCGTTAAAATCGACCCGCTATACCCGTCACACATACGACCCGAACCCGAACAAACCGAAGATGTAGACGGTCGGAATTGGGTCCAAATTAAGAGGCCGCGATTTTTATCGATTTTACGATTTTCGGCCCGAATCCGACCGATGCTCACCCTTAAATTATGTAGTAATGAAGGTTTGAATGCTTCAAGGGGAAGAAGTGAGTGTAGAGGAAATTGGAAAAATTCTATGTATAAGTTCAAATCAAAGGAGTTAGATACTTAGATGAATCGAACTACAAATGCTTCATTTATGATAAGCCAGATTATTTTAAGATTCACAAATCTCTTAATAGGATTTGACCACTTTAAACAAGTGGTCATAGCTTTTTATTTTTATACAGAAAGAGGGCATAGCCCACAAGTGGTCATACCTTTAATCTCTAACTCTTGTATGTAAAAAATTTCAATTGAAAGAGAAGATCCACTTTTTATGTTTGATAGATTTCTCGACAGAGATTATGCACCACTAAACATATGTAGAAACTTCATATTTATAAAATGTTAAAAAATAAAAATTGTGCAGAAAAAATTAGATATCGATAAAACATTTTTGTAATTTAGTACGAGGGAGAAAAAATGTTAGAATTTATCATGTATTTTCGCTGCTTCAATAATACAACTCTCGATAGTTCAATACTGTAGTATTTAACATTGTTGTCGAAGGTTTTTTGTTTTATTTTTTGACAAATCGAAGGTCTTTTGTTGTCACAGTGTTTGTTAAAGTTAGTAATGAACACGTTTATTCATGTGGTCCTTTGAGAATTTCTTTTACAGGTTGTGATTTATTTATTTTTAATAAAAAGAACTACACATATTTTATGATTTTGGACCACTGATCAAGAACATGTTTCCATAAGCACAATTAATCCCTTAGTATATGGCTAATGCTACGGTGGACCACCTTCACAAGTGGACAAGTGATATACCGAATATGAATTTTACAAAATTTAATGTTGGATTGAAAGTTTATATCGTATAGATCATCCATAAATTTTTTAATTTTTTTTGAAAATCATTTGATATTTTATTTAGGCCCATCAAGATTTATGTTATTTAACAACCGTTAATCTTGATGTGTCTCAATAACATATCAAATGATTTTTAATTTTTCTAAATTTTTCTATAGATGATCTATATGACATAAACTTTCAATCCAACGGTGGATTTTGTAAAATTCGTATTCGTTATAGTGTTATTTGTGACTGGTCCACCATGGACCACTTGATGAAGTAGTCCATATTAGAATTTACCCTTAGTATATTGTTGTGGTTATTAACTACAAAATATGTCCTGTCAAAAAAACACTACAATATCTGTTAGATCAAAACAATGCAACCAGATTCCAATTTTACAATTTTAAATATTTCTTACAAATTTTGTCAAAAAAAAAAAGTCTTACAAATTACAATATCCATTAAAGATATGCATATATTTGTATCGGATTATCTCTACATGTTTATGGGTGAGGTGAATATTGATGCTTTTTCAAATTAATATTTTATTTTACAATATCAAAATCAATATACTTGAAACTAAAGAATTTCGGAATAATTACTGTCGAAATAAAATTCAGAATCATTATTATTAATTGTTCTCATTTATTATTTTTTGAACAATGTTCTTTTATCTTATTAACGAAGTGTTCTCACCTATATATATATATATATATATATATATATATATGATCAGGCACACATTTAAACCTGCAACGCCCTTATTTTCTGCACTTCTAATGTGAATTTCACAGTTAAGCTCTTCGAAGAAAAAATGTTAATACATATTTACTGCAATGATCAAAAGGTATATTAAACATGGCAGGTGATATATGTGGGAAATGGCCTGCATTTTGAATTTTAGGCATTTCATCCAAATGGTATTCATAATTTCCACTTAGTATGCATTGAAGTATGAAACTGACACTGTAGAATACTAAACCAGGGTGTATCTATCTACTCATCTACTAGAGATTTAATCGAGTCCTTGCACGGTTATCAGCGATAAAAAAGGAGCTAATTTGATTAAATTGAAAACCATATAAAAAAAGATAAAAATATGGTGTTGGCAACCATAAAGGTGTAATGAATTACAGCAATCATAAAACCAAAGATGCTTTTTCCAGCTAAATCTAAAGATGAACAAAACCTTGCTCAAATCAGTTTCATCAAGAAAAAAACATAAATGCTGTATCATGAGCCACATCATAATACTATCAACAAAGTATTCTAATAACATAACTGCACTATCAAGGCAAAAGCATTTAGCAAGAATGAAATTAACACCCATTGCTATCATGCTTGGTTTTCTCCATTCCTACCACGTCCTCCACCGATTCTTCCCCTACCACGGTTATATCCTCTGCCTCCTCCCCTGCCTCTTTCATAACCCATTCCTCCGCCTCTTCCTCCATCATAACCCATACCTCCACCTCTGCCTCCTACATATCCCATTCCTCCACCTCGGCCACCTTCATAACCCATACCTCTGTTTCTTTCATAACCTCCACCTCTGCCTCCATCATAACCTCCACCCCTACCTCCTTCATAACCTCCGCCCCTGCCTCCTTCATAACCACCACCTCTGCCTCCTTCATAACCTCCGCCTCTGCCTCCTTCATAACCTCCGCCTCTTCCACCTTCATAACCTCCACCTCTTCCACCTTCGTAACCACCACCTCTGCCGCTGCCGTAACCGGTACCTATTACAAAATAAAACATTTGAAAATCAGGTTTTGTTCAGATTAAACACACATCTCCGTCATAAATACAATAACAGTTTTCCACTTTTCCATACTCATTGATGGATGCATACACCAAGAGGAACTGGTAAGCAGCACTCACACCTTGCATACTGCTAGAAAAAAATGTAGAAATATACAAGGCTAATAGCAAGAAGCTTTCTTACAACTCCTTTTTCTAAGTAAAAAGTTATGATAAACAGAGAAAGGGCACACACTCAGAAAATCATCCCTTCGAGTAAAAAAAAACTAAGACATTCATCAGCATCATATAAAAATAGGGACAAAATATGCAATAAACTAAACTCACCACGAAACCCAAAACCTCTGCCTCGACCTCCACCTCGGCCACGATTAGAATACCCGCCATTATCTGTTAGGAACCAAGCACAACCAAAGTACTATATAATCTTCGCACAAAGTAGACAACACTACCAAAGTACCATAACGTTAAACTCCAGCATTTAAAATCCATACCTTGATAATTTGCATATCCACCTTGGTAATAGCCATATCCACCTTGGTAATTTCCATAACCACCTTGATAGCCGCCGTAACCGCCCCTTCCCCAACTCCTTCCTCTCCCTCTCCCCCTACCTCGACCACGACCTCGGCCATACGAGTCTAGAAGCCATAATATATGCTAAACGTTAGAATATGTATATTCAACAGTCTATTATTTTAATGAATGGTCAATATAGTTATAGTTTGTTACCTTCATTTACAGCATTATATGAATCCTGTGCTGGTTTCATAGTCTGCTGCTGATAATTGGAGTGCAGCTTTGGTTGTTCCACATTAGATGGAGCTTGATACCTAAATACAAAATTATATAGACGTTCTAAATTAGTTAAGTCAAACAATTCAGGAAGGGATTCACAAAAAGGCTTTCTTTTTAATGGCAAAAAGCTTTATACAAACGAAAGTAGCTAAGGAACTCACCCAGGAGAATTTTGGTTTAATTCTCCAGTTGACAAGGTGATTGAGATCATAGAGACATGCCGAGTCATTTCCACACTGCATTAAATGTGGAGGATCAATAACTTCACCATCCAAATAGAAATAAATAAGAATACACGCAGAACATGAAAAATTCAAACAAAACTCACGGTACAAGACCCTCTTCAATGGGCTCCCACACATCTGTTATGCTTACTGAGCTGATGGCAGTATCTTGGTGCAAAGGGGCAATCCTTTTCTATTTAATGAAATTGAAAGCCAATCACAGAAAATCAATATGAATTCTAAAGTACAGTGGCAACTACATATAAGATTGAAAGCCTCATTTTTTATTTATTATTGACCAGGGAACAGTTTTCAATTGTTCTATCCCTAGTAATATTTTGAAGTTATCTTCTACCAAAAAGATGCTAGACTGTTATTTGCATAAATTTTAAAGAGCATATATAGAGCAAGAGAAAAACATCTTGTAAAGAAATGACCTTCAGAATCTCTGCAATGGCCACTGTCTTGCTGATTGCTTGTCCCATTGCCTTCAAGACAATCTCTTTGGCATGCTTTTCCTGGATGAAATACAAAATACAAATATAAGATGACATAGACCACCAAAATAGTTTCCTACACACGTTCCATTTACAGGATTTTATATGATTTTACTGCAAAAAAGGATGACAATACCAGGTTTCAGGTAAATGAGCAATTCAAATTGAACAATAGTTTCAAGTAAATGAGTTGTTGGGAGGGACAACATGATTTTAAAGAATGACAAACTCAAGTGGTCTGAAACATTGCAGTCAAATTGTGATACACAATAGGAATAAAAATGTTTTTCAAATGGTGAATGATGATTGATATATTTTGTTAACAAAGTGATGCAGAATATAATTTTAAAAACAATATGTAAAAGATGCATATAAATGTAAAAGGGACAAAAAACATTGTTTCATGTTAATGAGAACAACATAACCTATAACACATGACAAAATATTTAGAAACCGGAGTTTAATCACAAGAGTCAAAACTCAAAACAGTTATATTTATAAACCACTATTGGTTAATATCGTAAATATTTGAAAATTATAGAAGAAAAATATCAAAATTATAAAAACATGGAGAACAGAATTATAGTCAGAGGAAGAAGGATATGGTCTCAATCTGAAGAGCGACAGAAGAATGGCAAGGAGAAACATATTCATTTCGAGCCTACCAAAGAATTAGGAGTCCATTTGAAAAATGAAAAAGAAAAGCACACTAATATCATATTTTTCTTCGGCTAATGCTGTATCCAATGCAAAAGTTAACAACATTTATGTTATCGCACAACGTTCAATCCCCTGTATGTATAACACCTTTATGATACTAATAGGTTCCGGTTATACTTCCCGACTGAAATCAACACATTTGTTTATTAGTTAGCATTGATGACTAGTAAGAAAAAATGGCAATTACAAATCCTATTAAACATCAACAGCATTACGTTTAGTATGATTTCCCGGTTGAATAGTATATCCGACAAAAGCACCGAAATGAACAAAATCAAATACCCGAAAAGTAACAAAATGTTACATCAGAACAAATACAAACAACAAATTTCAAATATAATCCACAAGAAACAAAACATCATAAAATGCACCATAATCGATTATTCTTTCTTCCAATCAAGCATTTCCACAAACATCTTCACTACCAATTTCTTAATAACAAAAATCACTCCAAAACACAAAACAACATCAATTAATTAAAGCCAATAAACACAGCATTACATTAATCAACATCAATCGGAACAAAACAAACAGAAATAGAAATGAAACATAATAATCGACTGAAACATGCAACGAAGGAAGGACCTGAAGAAGTGAAGTGGCGTAAGTGATGTAGTTACGAATGGCGCCTTGAGTAGTGATACGGATCTCATTTTCGTTGATTGGAGAGTCAGGTTTGGGTTTTTCGACCTTCTGATACCTATCCATGGATGGAGAATCGAAAGGTAGAGAGAGAAAAAGAGGCAGAGAGAGAAAGGGGTGAGTGAATGAAACCCTAACCTTAAAACCCTAGAAAAGGAATGGGAGAGGATACAAATGGTAAGGGTAAAGTATTTCCTAAAACCTCTGCCTCCGCTTGTTTTTTTTTTAATTATTTTTTTTAAAAAATTAATTATTTATTTATTTATTTATTTTTTTATCCGCCTCCACCCCACAAAATATATTCATAGAGAAAATCAAGATACAAAAGAAGAGGGGGAAAGCAACCTAACCCTCAAAACAAAGATACTTAATAAAATCGAAAATAAGGCAATCCTAGACGATTCCTACCAAAGTCTCCGCTTATCAGGGAAGGAATTTGGTCTCACCAAGTAAAACCAGCCAAAGATAAGCCTAAGCTAGCTAATTTGTCTGCATAGTGATATCGAAGCTAACTTTCATAGATCGAAGCGGCAGTTTTTTCTTTCGTTTCAAGTATATATTGTAATTTTTCATTTGGAATAGGGGTCACAAAAACTTTATACAAACTTCCTCTAAAAATTCCGAGTCTTCATGCTTTCGAAAGAAAGAAATTCGAAAGGAAAGATGTATGTTTGTGTACCATTTATTTTGTAATTGCCTTTACGTTTAATGTAATTTACTTTTCCAGCAAATCTTTTATTTCGTTTGTTTCGAACTTCTTGCTTGAAGCTCTGTCACTTTGATGCGTTTCGAAGTCAGTAGTTTCATTCGTGCATTTAATGATTAAAAACCTTAAATGTTTGTTGATATTCAATGAACACTCAAACTTTTCTGAAAAAAACAAGCATAAAATTGTCCTAAGATTTCTAGTTGATCTTGCGAGTGTAAAATACTTAAACTAGCGCTTGTTTACCAACTTTCAGTGTAAACAAATTGGCACGCCCAGTGGGACTGGTTTTGTGCTTAAATTTTTAGAAAGTTTACATTTTTTCAAAATAATAACCGCTGTTTTTGGTTATGGTTAGAACTGTTGGTGTAAGTCCTAGAGGTCAATAGTTTTGTTAGAACTTGGTACTTGTATCGGATTATTTATTATTATTAATAATAAGACATTTCTTTATTATGTTTGTATTTGCAAAAGTAATAAAGTCCCTAGAATAATTAGTCTGTTTAATGAAACTTTAAGTATGACTTAATCGTGAGGCCCCATTGAACTTAAGGACATTATTCTTAAAAGTATTCGTAGTCAAGGCTTTACTGTGAAGTGGGATAACAGTAAAATATAGAGACTATTATGTGAGTAGACTGATGACTGCATCTCACGAGTCATGGATTTGAGATATCAAGTTTTCACATAGATATAAATATTAGGAGTAATATTTATATTGGATTGACCCGCCGTGAGAATACTACATAGTGTGTTATGTAAGTGTCATAAGTTATTCTCATAGTGATAGTGGTGTATACCACCCTCTGACCTGAAACCGCTATGGACCCTAGATGTGGAGTCGAGTACTTTATTGTCGTTCAAACGTTGTCTGCAACAGGATAACTATAAAGTCGGTTGATGGGTACTCTGCGAATCATGTTGAGGGACATGAGTGGTCTAGACGGGATTTGTCCCTCCCACATAACAAGAGTAATATCTATGGGCCCCTTGATCGAGTATGACTAAAAGTGTGTGGCCACATCATAATAAGTCAATATGAGATATTGGACTTGGATTAAGTATACTCGGGTATCAAGGAATATAATAATTGGACTATACAAGGATGACACATACTATGCCTTGAGTTCAATTTAGATATACGGGTAAAAGGGTAATTATACAGAATTATTATCACAGAAAGGTTACGTCAGATCACATGACATTCTCGTCACTTGGGTAGCAGTGATGTGTTGCTAGATACCGCTCACTGTTTATAATATTAAATATATGATTTAATATTATTGCCAACATTGTGAGAACCTATAGGGGTCACACACATAAAGACAAATAGAAGAGAGATTAATTAAATGGATGAGATTCATTTATAATTTGGTATACCATAAGGTACAATAATATTAAGTGAGGAATACAGTACACCATAAGGTATGACACACACAAGTGGTTCTATAAATAAAACCCTTGTGGTAACTTATTCATTGACGTAAAAACAGTTTAAGAGAACCTAGTCGCACTAAGATTTCTTGTTCTCTCAATCTCTCTACTTCCAGTCATTCACAGTTAGCACTGTAGACGGAGGGACTGTTCGTGTGGACTGAGTAGATGTGTTTGTCGTTCGTGGAGCGCTCGTGATCAAACTCCTCGACGCTTCAAGAGGTAAATACATGATTCTTGTTGTTCTAAGTGATCTAAGCAAAGGGGGTTTTTCCACTATTGAGATTGATTTTTAAAAGAAGTTTTAAAATCTACCTCATGAGACACCAACAAGAACTACTCAGATTTACAATTCAACGAATAGTCAAAATTCTAGTTCAATGAGTGGTAACGGAAACCAAAATGTTAGTTCTAGTGGGGGCCATCTAGTTCCTCACAGAATTCTAATACAGTTAGCGCAACCGTTAGTTCGACGGTTTCTAGCCCTATGGTTTCGAGTCAATCAGAACCTATTCCTACTATGGCCTCTCCCTCTGCGTTTACAAGTTATGAGCCAGCGAGGACTTTGCCTTTTACCACTAACCCTTTGTTTGGGCATTACCCCCTCATACACTTGGTTTCCAAACCGTGCCTTCTTACGAATAGGAGAGGTATACACCTTCTAGGGTAAATCCTCAGCCTCTAACAAATGCGTCTATGATGTCTTTGATGCAACAAATGGATGAAAGTAACTACGAAACTAGTCCAACATGGTTCGAGAGATGCTATAAAACTAGTCAAAACCATAAAATGTTGTAAAATTAGTTGAACTTTCATATTGTTTATCTCATTTTAAGAATGATATTTTCGACCAAACATTTTATTAAGATGTACACTGCATTGTTTACCAAAAAGTTGGTAATGTCTTACTATGTTTTCCAGAAGAAAAAATAATCAATATGGATTCGAAATCATTTTCTTCAAAATTTTGCCAATTCTTCAAAAAGAGGTTTTTAAGTATTTTCTCTAAATTGGCGACATGATTAAAAATATTATTCCTCTCACTTCCTTCAAGAAACAATATTTTTGGGGGCCTCTGTTGATACCAAAATTATTATTGATGGTATATTAAGAAAAAGAAACGTATAAAATTCAGTCGAAACAAAATTAATTTCTTATTGGGAAAATTCGACTGACATGGCAGAAAATAATAGTTAATGCCATGATATTTATCATAAGGATTTTAGCAAAATGAATCATTATTCTACTTGAAGTTTCTCAACGTGACATCTATATATTACCATGCAAACTACAACAAGTACATATATATTGGTGCAAGTTGGAAAATATGGCAGTGTGAGGCAACGGAACATGGTGTATTAAAATTAGCAATATCTGCAATTCGAGTAAACAGACATTCGACGAGTCGAATATTGACATGATGCATCGATTAAGCAAACAATTCCTACAAGAAAGTTATCATAAGTTATTAAGGATACGTGTCAATCTTAAATTATTAAATAAGACACTTGTCAAAATTTTAGATGTAAGAAGTTATTTTCTATTTTCTATAAATACTTGTAACTTATATTTATTAAGGGTTGGATTATATTTTTTAAAAACTCTACAATGTCCACCCCGCGTGTGCAAACGGGTTGAAGAGTACATAGAGATGAATTCCATCCACCATTTACATTCCATGCAATTTAATATTGTTTTGTTCTTGCCTTATTTTTTCTTTTTCTTTTGCAATTCTGCATTTTTTTTCATCTTTATTTTTCTTTCTTTTGAATGCTCATTTGAGTATTTTCTTATTATGTTGTCATGAGACAACTTGTTATTAAAAAGTGTTGGATGTGGTTCTAACACTAAAAACAACAATGATTTTATTCTTAAAGACGCATTAAGTACATCATAATTCTCGAGACTTGAACAAACCATTCAAAAAGGATTTTCTAGTTAATCATGCAAGTAATTTTCAAACTAACGCTTATTTACCAAAAATCGGTGTAAACAGTTGCCTAATGAAACTCCATCATAGTTGCATTTAACCCAATTTAGAATAGGAGGCTGCCACATTACCTCTTTAATTATGGGAGCATTACCATGCTTCATTTTAACATGAAAATTTTGAAGTAACACAAATTCAGAGATATTAGAATTGGCTTTTAAACCATAATTGTTACCTGACAAAGAAACAGATGCTATAATAAGATTAATCACCGATTTCCAATGCATCTTCTTTTCATTAAACCTTCTTTGATTCCTTGCAAACCAGATGAAGTTTACACAGTTTGTAATTGCAGCAGAAATAACCAAGTTACAAAGAGGAGACCAATTAGAATTGCATAACTTGAAGACTTTATTCACATCACTAAACTGACAACTAGTATTCAAACAAGATCCAAACCAATTCCAAATTGCTTCAGCAAAGCTGCAAGTCAGAAACAAATGAGAATTTGTTCAATCTCGTTTTGTTTTGTTGTGTGTATGTTTTTTTTTTTTTAAAAAAATTATGTTATTTATTTGTTACAATATATTAATTATCCAAAAAATTTAAAAAGTAGAAATTTATTTATAATTAAAATTGGAGGGAGTATTATTTTTTGACGTTATCTCTCTGGTTTCTTAAGAATTTGGTGTTAACACTCCGATTTCCTAGAATAGAACTTTTTAGGGAGCTTAGTAGTTTGGAGTTCTACAAATGAAATAAGTATAATTTAACCAAAAAGTTATTTTAGTCAATAATCAAATTTTGAATTGTTTGGAACGATTCTCTTTTGATGAGGTTAGTTAATTGGTAAACATCCAACAATTAAATCTAAATTTTTCTTTTAAAATAATAGTCAACTAGTATGTTAGCCCGTGAAATTTACGGGATTATTTTTTTTTAATATTATTGAAATGTTTATTTTAAAATGTTCTTTGTGAGCTTTGTTTTAAAATTCTACGATAAATTGAAGATAATTTTTGCATCATTTTTTTTCTTTCGATAAGTAAAATTTTATTTAAAACGGACTATCCAAAAGGAAAGTCGATGAGAAGTACAAAAGATCAACAACAAAAAAGTTACTCACAAAAACCCTATTAAAAAGAGACTTACTCCATAGCGAAGGCAAAAAAGACTCCTAGAAAAAATCGCAATCAACCACCAAAGAAGACGACTAAGATAACACCTAAAAAGAAAATAAACTACAAAAAATAACACCCACAAAACACCTAAAGAAGCAAAACACCAAAAGAGACTCCAACTAATCGCCAAAATTAGTTAAAAATAAAATAAGAGGAACATATCATTTAAAAACGCTTTGGAGTGGATCTTTTCCTTGAGCTTCGTCAAAGTTTAGTTAAATTTTGAATTACTTTATCTAATCTCTGCATATAAGCTCAATTATTTACCAATCTCCAAAGATTTTCTTGCTTATTCGAGATCATCATTGGAGCTATATTCCAAACTTAAAATAGTGGCATTGTCTCTTTGATTCAAATTAGTATTCGAATCATTTGAGACCACTCCTACCTCATTAGGTTCCTTTGGGCTTTCCCCTAAAATTCTTGAAAAATTGTCTTGATCCTCACTGTTAGCTTGTTAGACTAGATTTGTGCCAATTAAATTAAAACCCGGTGGCCCACTTTTGGCTTGTACCCATTGTTCCACCAACTCTTTTCTTGATTCAGACTATATGAAATGTTTGCAGTAGGCCGGTGTAGCTGTATCTGAAGGTTGCAATTCCGAAGAGAAATCCCAACTTTCCTTTCCAAGTATAATTAAATCCTCCTCGGAAATCTATGGAAATAATGCACCGCTTGGGGGATTGAAAACATGACCTCTCACTCCTTAGGTACGTAAAGCGTGGTGATTCATTTGTTTCTCATTCTATTTTATTGTGAGATTCGCTTTCTTGTCTTCATTTTTGAGACTATATAGGAACCATATATATAAAATAATTATAAACTCTATTATATTTTAAATAAATATATGACAATCTATTTTGACTGTTGATTCTATTTTCAAATGAAAATATGTTATGGTTTTTCATGTTTTGACATTTATTTGGAAGCATGGTTTTCCATAAAATTAAAATCTATCATGTGTAACAGTCCGGGCTTATTCTCTTATATAGTAGGCAGCACAACACGACATTGTACATCACGATCTTCTATACTCTCTTCTCTGTAGTGTTTTTGGCTTACGTGAGAATCGAATTATGTTCCTTAGGATTGAAGTACATGTGCAGTCCATTCCGCATGTACTCATATTGATAAATTAACATCCTTAAAATTGTTTGAACGAAGGTTTATGAAAAGTTCTAAATTGAAATTATAAATTTTTTTCCATAGATTATATCAATATATTTTTGGTTTCCAATGGAATCATTTTGAAGTAATTTTAAAGAAAGTGCGTTGAACACAAAATGAGGATAACTTCCGCAGTCGGAATACAAATATTATTTAGCTAGAGTTTATTTTTAATAGTGCGGTGAAAAGTCCATCATGTTTCTCATTCTACACCACTAAATGATTTTCTCTCTCTATCTCTCTCTCTCTCTCTCTCTCTCTCTTCTCAAACTTTTTTTAATAGTGCGATGGAAAGTGCACCCCGTGTCCCATTCTACACCACTGAGAGATTCTCTTTCTATTTATAGTGTGATGAAAAGTGTACCTCGTTTCCCATTTTACACCACTGAGAGATTCATTTTCTATTTATATCTCTATCTGTCTCCGTTTTAGGTATCTATAGAGTCTCCATCAACAAAAAAATAGTTGTTGAGTCTATATTATTTTTTAATGACTATCAAATTATTTTAATCCCGCTCTTATTCTCATATTTTTTTTGTCACCGTACATCAAAAAAACAAACTCCACACATCAGCGTCAAAAGGGAAAATCTAAGAATCTCCACTCACACGGATAAATTAACATCTCTAAAAAGGTTCGAATGAATGTTTATGGAAATTTAAATATTTAAATTGTTAGAAAATTTAAAATTCTCATAGATTAAATAAACAATTAAAATTCTAATTTAGACAATGTCATTTTAATTAATTTATCTTTATAATTCAAAAAATTATAAATCTTGATTATTTATTGAGAAGTTACTTTAGTTTAGAGATAGAGATTTATTTTGAGTTTTACAAAGATATCATCCCCGTTATAGAACTCTGTGGCTCATCAACAAAATAATAGTTGTTAATTCTATATTAAACTTTTATTAAACATCAAAATACTTTGATCTCGGTCATATTCTCGAAAATAATTGTCACCATATCACAGAGAAATAATTTTCATTTTATGATCTTTTGACTACAAATATGTGCGATCTATTTTTTTTTCCGGTAAGGTGCGATGTAATTATATAAGAATATGCAATATGATTTTAATTTTCCTTCATCAATTTATACTAAAATTCTCGAGCTCAGTTCTCATTACCATCTACGGACACTTTACATCATGGGGAACACTTTTAATCGTGCTAGATATGGATGATCCCCATAAAAAAAATATGAAATATGATTTGAATTTATTTTAAAACAAATCAACATAGAAATATAACATGTAATTGAATGATTGAATAATAGTGACATGTCCAAACAAATTTTAGACGAAGTATTCACATAATTTTTATATAGAAAATATATAATATTTAATCATGGATTAAATAGGATTGTCTTCATTAAAAATATAACATTTGAATTGTAAAAAAATATATAACATTAGAAATTCTACAAAACAAATAATATCAGAGTTTCTAATAAAAAATTATTAGAGAAGCTCTAATTGAATGACAAAAAAAACTATAAAAAAAAAAGATTTTAAAAAATAAAGAAGCTCTAAATTTAGTTGTATATAGACCCTCTTTGTATTAACTTATTTTTGAGCTTATGCAAATAACTTATACAATTTTTAGGTATTATTATAAGGGCCCGTTTGACCTAGCTTATTTTTGAGCTTATGCAAACAGTTTATACAATTTTTATGTATTATTATAAATTTTTCAAGGTAATTTATGATAAAATAGCTTATAAAAATAAATTTTTCACTAGTTTAAACTTATAAAATAGCATAAAACCTAATTTATATTGCAGAAGCTGTTTGCATAAGCTCAAAAATAGGCCAGGCCAAACGGGCCCTAAGTTTGTCAAGGTAGTTATGATAAAATAAATTATAAAAATACAATTTTCACCAGTTTGAACTTATAAAATAGCATAAAACCTAATTTATATTGCATAAGTTGTTTGCATGATCTCAAAAATAAGCTAATCCAAACAGGGCCATAATATATATCCAACAACTTTTTTTAATAATGGGTTAGAGAAGATAAAAAAAGATACAAAAAATAAATAGAGAAGTATTTATTATATAATATTAGAAATTCTACAAAAAAAATATAATATTAGAGTTTTCACAAAAAAATATAATATTAGTTATTAGAGTTTCTACGATAAAAAATATTTGAGAAGCTTTAACAAAAAAAAATATAAAAAAAGATTAAAAAAAATAAAATAGAAAAACTTTAATTTAGTTGTATATATCCAACAATTTTTTTTTAATATTCAGTTTGTTTTTCAAACAAAAAAAGATACAAAAATAGAAAGGCTTTAATTTGGTAGTATATATCCAATTACTTTTGTTTAAGTGGTGTTTAACTGATGGTGAAAACCACTTGATGCTAGAACTGACCCTCGAAACAGATTTAACTGGTGGTGAAAAAAAAGCTTTTGTTTTAATAATGAGTTTTTTAAAAACAAAAAAGATACAAAAATAATAGAGAAGCTCTAATAGAATGTCACCTAAGCAATTTTCTAAAAATCTCTAATTGAATATTACTTAAACAGTTTTTCTTGAGAATGCACGAGAGAGCTCCGTGGGAATCTTGCTATGTATATAATAGAGATACTTTTGGATTACGGCTAAAAGACACAAATATGGTACATGATACAAACTTAATGACAGAGATACGACATAAGATATGACTAAATGACACGAATACAACTATTCTTCTACAAGATGTAACCTAATTAAGAAAAAATAATAATTTTTTTAGATAGACGAAATGACAAGCCATTGAAAATTCACACACACAAAATGGAGAGACAGACGTTCGAACTTCGATTATGGCATCCAACACTAGCAATTTCGATATTTTTGCCAGTTGAATTAGGATTTGTGGAAGAAAATTAATAACTTCGATGCAACTTTTATATCTTTATATCAAACAAAACATGTTATATGGTCATCAAAGCTGCCGTAAATTTCCCCACAGTTTTTATTTTAAACTGTCCGATTTGTTATGTACAGCTGAAATTAATTTTGACTAATTTTATAATTGATTTATTCAAATCAATGTAATCAGTAATCAATAACCGAAATTGAAACAGTGTGTTTTTATTACTGTAGCAAATAGCGGTCCTATGGTCATTCTCAACAAGTATCATTTGATATATGTGATGACTTATCATCAGCATCCAATTTTCTTATCAAGAATAAGTTCTAAAGAGCACAATTCAAGTGAAACTAGCTCTATTTTGAGGAGTAAAAGGTACATAATTCAAGTTACCAAAATCCATGAGTTAATGGAGAAAATGATCTAGTGTTGGTGCTTCATGGTACATGTGTTAACCATTGGAAATGGAAGTAGTACAAGCCATGCATGTATATGCTCACATGTTGTATTGGGAAGCAAGTGCAAGGTTTAATTCTAACAGTGGACATACATATGATCATATGATGCTTAAAGGAAAAAGTATTAGCCACGTAAAGCAAACAAAAAGCAAATGAAAAACTGGTCATGTACGTTCCACGTAAAGCAAACAAAAAGCAAATGGAAAACTAGTCATGTACGTTCTAACGCGTGGCATGCCTTCTAGTCTCTCCATGGCGCGTGACACGCATTATGGGTATTTTGGGTACTGTTTGGGCGCGTGACACGCGCCAACCCAGGCGTGGCACGCGCTCCTGTGTAGTTTTGGACACGTTTTTGACCCATTTTAAAGAGTATATAAGTGAAACTTAGTCCCATTTGATGAGGTTACGAATTTTGGGAGCAAAAAGGGTCATTGGAGCACAAAAGGAGTGGATTCAAGCAAGGATCTAGGAGTGAAAACTCTCCAATAACTCTTGTCATGATGAAATCTTCTCATCTCTTCCATGTATTTTCTCATTTCTCAATGATTTGCTAGAATCTTAGATTGAATCTTTAGGGGATTTTCTATGTAATTAGAACCATGTGAACTTGATTTTGTATTAATGCACTATGATCTAGTTTCTATCAATTGTTCTTTGCTCTTAATGCTTCATATGATTTGACGAAATTGTGTGATGATTTTATATAGTTGCTTTATCATGAGAATGAAAGTTAGCTATTGATCTAGGAATGATTGAACAATTGATAATCACTTTAAAGATTTAGGTTTATTGATTGTGATTTGAGAAACCAAAGCTTGTGAAAACCTCACTTAACACTAATTCACCCAAGAGATTGGGGAGTTGTGATTAAGTGAGAGGATTATTTGACCATGAGAGTGGGAGTAATCATTTTATTGGTTCAATCTAGAAACTAGTTGAGTAGTTCATGAGTATAAAGTATGTTTCACCAATCCTATTACTATGAAATGAACCAAAGAGATTCAATCGCCCGTCAATTGTTCGATAAAATTCCTAAGTGTGATTTTAACCAATTTGAATGCAAAAACCCCCCATATTTTCTATGTCTTTAATTTTAGTTTTTCTAGCCAAGCCAATAGTCATTGTTTGAAATAATCTCAATCCTTGTGGATCGATATTTTTATTACTTGCGATAATTTGTACACTTGCGAATTAATCCATCAAGTTTTTGGCGCCGTTGCCGGGGATTGTTTATTCATTTCAACAAGGCAATTGGTTTGCTTAGCATATTATTTGTTTTATCTTTGTTTCGTTTTAATTTTTAGTTTTTGCATTTACTTTTATTTTGCTTTGGATCGGTATTACTTGGTATTTCTTGTTTGTGTATGCAAGGTAATAGGTCCGGAGAGCTTCTATTTGATCCGGAGATTGAAAAGACCGTTAGAGCTAATCGCTGAGCGGTTAGGCTTGCTCAAGAGGTGGCTAGGCTTGTGAGCTTAGCACAAGAAGGACTTGCAAACACCGATTCTAGTTCCTCTCACTCAGAGGAAGAAGATACTATCATCATGGAGGATCCACCTCCACCTCCACCAAGGAGAACCTTGGGGGACTATGGGCAAAGGAACATTCATGGCAACCCAAATCTCGGCTTCCAACCGGCTAATCCGGTGTCGTTTGATATCAAAAATACCGTCCTCAACGCCCTCAAGGAAGACCAATTCTCGGGAGTGGAAACACAATGTCCCAACATTCATCTTGCTCGGTTCTTTGAGGCGTGTAGCTACAAGGATCCGGTGGGTATAAGTGAGTCGGACAAGCGGTTAAGGTTGTTCAAACTATCTTTGATAGGAAGAACACGTGATTGAATAGATACTTTGCCACCAAACACCATTGCTACTTGGGACGAGCTTGAGCTCAAGTTCTTAGAAAAATACTTTCCAATTCATAACTTCCTTGATAGAAGAGCGGAGATCACCGGTTTTGAACAAGGAGATGCCGAATCATTGCATGATGCTTGGGAAAGGTTCAAGTTGTGTCTCAAGAAGTGCCCCAAGCATGCTCTAGATAACCATCAACAAATGCAATACTTCACTCAAGGTTTGAGACCTCAAACTAGAATGTTGTTGGATGCTTCGGCCGGCGGTTCATTGTAAAACAAGGATGAAGGTGAAGCAAGAGAGTTGATTGAGTCCATGGCACAAAATGAGTATAGAGTCCAACATGACCGGGGTGCAAAGAAGAAGCCGGGAATGATAGAACTTGATCAAGGAACTCAAATGTTGGCTCAACAAGCCAAGATGATCAATATTATGGAGTCTCTTCTCAAAGTTTTCACAAATACTCCATCATTACAATCTCAAGTCAAGGCGGTTGAAGCGGTTTCGTGTGATTTTTGTGGACAAGGCCATGAGAATGACGGATGCTTTCCTAAAGGTTCTGAAGAGGCCAAGTACTTGGCTAATTTTAGAAGAAGTAACTCTTACAATCAAGGTTGGGGTGGAGATCAAAACACATCCCCTAACCTCCCTCAACAATCTCGTGTCTCACCTTTGGAAGACATTCTATCTCAATTCATCAAGTTGACTCAAGGAAATTTTGAGGCCATGAAAGCAACTCAAGAAGCCTCCAATGAAAACAACAAAGCGTCTATCAAGAATTTGGAGGTGCAAATTGGTCAATTGGCAAAGCAACTAGCTTCTTCGTCTAGTGGTGGATTTGTAGGCAATACTTGTGATAACCCCAAGAATGAGAGTTGTAATGTCATTGCTTTGAGATCAAGAGTTCTACCCCCACCTCCGGAGAGACAACCAAAAGTGAAGAGGAAGTTGGAGGAAACAAGTGAGCTTGAGGGAGAAGTCGAAAAAGAAGAAAAAAATGAGCTTGAGGGAGAAGTTGAAAATGAGTGTGAAAGTGAGAATGAGGGTGACTTCGAAGAGGAGAGAAAGGCCGTAAGAAGGGAGATTCACCAAAGGAAGAGACAAGAGAAATTGGACCGCATGAGTGCGTCCGGTTCTAGGGAAACATCCCCTTATGCCAAGTTACCTTACCTCGTTGCACCTAAGAAAGAGAAGAGCCAAGAGAAAGACAAGAACCAAGAGAAAAATTTCCGAAAATTCATGGAAATGTTCAATAGCCTACAAGTTGATATGCCCTTTGCTGAGGTGTTAGAGCAAATGCCATTGTATGCCAAGTTCATGAAGGAGTTGTTAATTAAGAAGAGGAAGCCGAAGGAGGATGAGCCGGTCTTGATGAATGAAGAATGTAGTGCTATCATCCAAGCCAAGCTTCCACAAAAGAAAAAGGACCCCGGTAGTTTCACTATCCTTATCTCTATTGGGAATGTGCATGTGGGGAGAGCTCTTTGTGACTTGGGTGCAAGCATTAACATGATGCCGCTTAGCTTGATGAAGCGTATTCCCGGTGTCGTGGCCAAGCCAACTACGATGCAACTCATCCTTGCCAACCGATCTATCACACACCCTTATGGAATCCTTGAAGATGTCTTGGTAAGATGTGCCAAATTTGTATTTTCGGCCGATTTTGTTGTGCTTGATATGGAAGAAAGTGCCGAGGTCCCGGTTTTGTTGGGAAGACCATTTTTAGCCACCGCTAGAGCATTGATTGATGTTGAGATGGGTGATCTTAAGTTGAGGATCAATGATGAAAGCGTGAATTTTAAAGTGTTTGAAGGCATGGTGCCTTATGAGAAGGAGCTCTCTAACTGGAAGTATGTGTTTCTCGGTGACAAATCCAAGAGTCCGGTGATCATTAGTAGCTCTCTAACTCCCTTGGAGGAAGAGAAATTGTTAAAAGAGTATAAGGAAGGTCAAGATGATATGGGTCTAGACTTGAATGGTGTCATTCCGGTCCTTTGTTTGCACAAGGATGATGTGGTACTTGAGCCTTCTACTCTTACTCTAGAGGAAATGGTGAGAAAAGAAGTGATGAAGCTTGTTGAGTCCGGAATGCTTGAGCTGACTCAAGTGGTCAAAAAGAAGAAAAGTAATGTGAAAAAGTCCAAAAAGTGTCCTCCCAAAGCCAAAAAGAAGATTGTGAAGAATGGGAAGATCAAGTGGGAAAAAGTCGATGAGCACCCGATTTTTGAGAAGGTGCTATGTGTTGCTCAAAAGGCTACCCTTGTGGAGAAGCTCAAGAGGAGCAAGGTTGAATCAAAGATGCATTATCCTCCCTATCATTGATTTTGATGCGTCAAGCTTAAGGACGTTAAATAAGCGCTTCATGGGAGGCAACCCATGGGTTTGATCTTTCTATCCCTCTCGTTTGAATAAGTTGGTTGATTTTGAATGTTGCATGATCTTAAATTTGTCTTTTGAATTGTTGTCTAGGAACACTTTTATCTCTTGGAAATTTACAAAGCTTTGATATCATTTTTTATTGTTTTGATATATGACTTGTGTGATTTTGATTTAGGCACGGATTTGTGATGCTTGATGTGCAACAGATTCTTGCAATGTATGGATTGAAGCGTAAGCTAGGGGACATTCACATATTTGATGGCATAATGATCCGGCCCTATAAACCGTGAGGACTTGAGCCTAAACACTCTATTTGCTTGTAGGGATGGCAATGGGTAGGGTATGGGTAGGGTACTATAGTCCCCATCCCCATACCCGCAGTTTGAAAAATTACCCGTACCCATCCCCATACCCGCGTGGGTGACAATCTTTGTCCCCGTGCCCATACCTTATGGGTATCTAAGTACCCGTACCCGTTACCTGCATTTTTGCTAAAAATAAATTGATCAATTATAAAATATCATATCATTTTAATAGAATTAAAAAAATTTCAAAGATTTTAATGTTGATTCATGAAAATTATAAACAAAATTATTAGTAATGTCATGCTAAAGTTTTGACATATTTGCATTATATATGTTATACATAAATTTTTTAATTAAAAATGTATAGTAGTATAATAATATTGTATTTTTAAAATTGATTTATATATATTATTATATAATTATTATATAATAATATAATTAAAATAAATAAAAATATATTATATGGGTATATGGGGTGGGTACTAAGGGTACCTGTACCCGTACCCGCACCCATACCCGCTCAATTTTATGGGTAATTACCCATAACCACACCCATACTCAAAATGCGGGTTTTTACCCTACCCATTGTGGGTATTTTTTGTGGGTACCCATTGGGTATGAGTATATTGCCATCCCTATTTGCTTGATACATGTGAGTCCACTACTTTTCTCTTTCTCTAGAACTTGCTTGAATTCTCTTGATTTATTGAGTAGCGTTGATTAGTACACGAGGCAAGTTTGTTGGAACCTTGAGCCTTTGTAGCCTACCCTTACATGATATATATATATATCCTTTGTTAACCCACTTTGAGTCTTAAAAGCAAATTTTTCTTGGTTGATTGTCTTCTTAACCCTTGTTTTTTCTAAAAAAATTGTTTTTCTTGGAGTTAAGTTGATTGTTTTTTATTTGTGATTATGGCATATGAATAAGTTTGGGATTGCTTTTGGAACTAGCAACATATTAAGTTTGGGGTGGGTATACTAGAGCATCCCATGTTTGAAAATGTTGACAATGAAAAAAAAAATGAATGTTTGAATGTGAAAAAGAAAAAAATGTTGAGAAAAAAGTATAAAAAAGAAAGAAGTCCAAAAGTGAAAAATGAAAAATATTGACTTCTTGAGAAATTTGTGAAAAGAAAAGCTAGAAAAAGCTTCAAAAAAGAATGGTTTATGATTGTTTGATTGCTTGATCTTTGTGTGAAATAAAGGATCTCTAGTTTATCCTTGAAAATTGGAAGATGTATGTTGAAAATTGTGTGAAAAGTTTATCCTTACTCCAAGTTTTTAACTCACTTCCCAAAAACACCTACCTTACCCTAAGCCCCATTACAACCTATAAAGTCCTCTAAAGTGTGTGTTTCAATGCTATTTGATTTCTCTTTAGAGTTCTTGCAAGCTTATGGTAGATGAGTTTAGTATGTGTAGATTGAGTGATGAACTTACCAAATATTTGAGTGAAAGTGAGTGTGTGAAGCGATCATTGATTATCAAATATTGTGAATGTTTCCGTGGTTGTGTGGATTGAATTCTTTGTAGGAAAAAGTTGCATTGAAAGTGGATCAATTGAAGTGCTTGATGAAAAGATTGCATGAGTTGTGTTTTGAAGCAATTCAAAGAAGGTATCAAACATTTGTGATTTTTCGGTTGATAAACGTGTTCCTTGAGGACAAGGAACGAGATAAGTTTGGGGTTGTGATGACTTATCATCATCATCATCCAATTTCCTTACCAAGAATACGTCCTAAAGAACACAATTCAAGTGAAACTAGCTCTATTTTGAGGAGTAAAAGGTACATAATTCAAGTTACCAAAATGCATAAGTTAATGGAGAAAATGATCTAGTGTTGGTGCTTAATGGTACATGTGTTAACCATTGGAAATGGAAGTAGTACAAGCCATGCATGTATATGCTCACGTGTTGTATTGAGAAGCAAGTGCAAGGTTTAATTCTAACATTGGACATACATATGATTAGGGATGACAAGCAGACCCAAACCCGCGGGGCCCACCCGCACCCGCACCCGAGTCAACAGGTGAAAACCCGAGTTGACTGAGTTTGGGTTCGGGTGCCACCCGATTTTTCGGGTGCGGGTTTGGGTTCACTTAAACCCGCACCCGAAACCCGAAACACACCCGCTTAGACATTAAATTACATAATTACCCCCTAAGTATATGTTTGAATATCCTTGGAAGACCTTATTTTTAATTGTAGTTTAATTTTTTAAAAGTCTTGAAGACTAAGTTGTTGTATTTTTAATGTTGTTGCAGACCTTAATTTTAATTTAATTAAGAGACCTTGATGGAATTCCAATGTTTTTGTATTTTTTAAATTTTTTTCATTTTTTTGTTACGGGTTCGGGTGAAAAAAACCCAAACCCAACGGGTGTGGACGTGGGTGTTAATTTATCACCCGAATCGGCTTTGGGTTCGGATGGCACCCGAAATTTCGGGTGCGGGTTTGGGTGGTGTAAAATCCGCACCCGTGGGCACCCGTTGCCATCCCTACATATGATCATATGATGCTTAAAGGAAAAAGTACTAGCCACGTGAAGCAAACAAAAAGCAAATGGAAAACTGGTCATGTACTTTCTAACGCGTGGCACGCCTTCTAGTCTCTCCATGGCGCGTGACACGCATTATGGGTATTTTGGGTACTGTTTGGGCGCGTGACACGCGTCAGCCCAGGCGTGGCACGCGCCCCTGTGTAGTTTTGGACACGTTTTTGACGTTTTTGACCCATTTTAGAGAGTATATAAGTGAAACTTAGTCCCATTTGATGGGGTTACGAATTTTTGGAGCAAAAAGGGTCATTGGAGCACAAATGGAGTGGATTCAAGCAAGGATCTAGGAGTGGAAACTCTCCAATAACTCTTGTCATGATGAAATCTTCTCATCTCTTCCATGTATTTTCTCATTTCTCAATGATTTGCTAGAATCTTAGATTGAATCTTTAGGGGATTTTCTATGTAATTAGGGGTTGAACCATGTGAACTTGATTTTGTATTAATGCACTATGATCTAGTTTCTATCAATTGTTCTTTGCTCTTAATGCTTCATATGATTTAACGAAATTGTGTGATGATTTTATATAGTTGCTTTATCATGAGAATGAAAGTTAGCTATTGATCTAGGAATGATTGAACAATTGATAATCTCTTTAGAGATTTAGGTTTATTGATTGTGATTTGAGAAACCAAAGCTTGTGAAAACCTCACTTAACACTAATTCACCCAAGAGATTGGGGAGTTGTGATTAAGTGAGAGGATTATTTGACCATGAGAGTGGGAGTAATCATTTTATTGGTTCAATCTAGAAACTAGTTGAGTAGTTCATGAGTATAAAGTATGTTTCACCAATCCTATTACTATGAAATGAACCAAAGAGATTCAATCACCCGCCAATTGTTCGATAAAATTCCTAAGTGTGATTTTAACCAATTTGAATGCAAAAACCCCCATATTTTCTATGTCTTTAATTTTAGTTTTTCTAGCCAAGCCAATAGTCATTGTTTGAAATAATCTCAATCCTTGTGGATCGATATTTTTATTACTTGCGATAATTTGTACACTTGCGAATTAATCCATTAATATGATTGAAAATTTCACTACATACCAAATTATAAAGCAATTGAGAAATTAATCAAGAAATTCAAAGTTCACAGGAAAAAAAAACTCTACAGCATAAACACTTCTAAGATTAAAAGTCCTGATGCTTACCTGGACGCCCTTGAAAACGCGCTTTCTGTTATTATTTTGCGTGTAATTTTTTGAAAAATTTGTTTTGAAAAATAAACTCACGCTGACTTGCGCGTTGAGAAACGAGATAATCTACATGGATTCTGTTTTATTTTAAGATGGCCGACTTGATCAAAAAGATTTAAAACAAATATATTTTAGGGTTAATAGACTTTTACCCCTGCAAAGTGGGCGAGTTCTGCGATACCCCCTATAAAAAAATAATTTGTAATTGCCTCCCTGCAATATCAAGATCCCTTGTTTTACCCCCCCTCACCCACCAGTATGGCACGTGACTGTGCAAAATCTCCACGTGGCATGTCCACGTGGACATAAAAATAATATTTTTCAATTAATTTTTGACACCTGGAAATTCCACGTCATATTAAACAATATTTTTTTATTAAAAAAAAAACAAGAAAATTAAAAATGTTTATAGTTTTTATAAATTATTTTTTAATTATTAACCCTAATATATTACATATATTTTTTTTTATTTAAAAAGAAATAAAACTTGTTTTAAAAATTCCGAAGAAGAGGAATAAACTTTCTTGTTAATGATAAAACATCATCTCCCTCACAGCTTGAGTTTCTTTGCCTAGAGTCAATCTCAACATACTCTACAACAACAAGAATAGTAACAACAACCCCAATTTCTCTCTCATTTATTTATTTACTCTCCCCTATTTTACTCATTTCTCATTATGTTTCTCTCTCTCTACTCTCTTTGCCTCATCGAAATTCTCTCTTCCTCTTTGTTTCCGTCCAAGAAACCGGCGCAGTGGCTGCCGGAGCCGGGGCGGCGGCGCCATTGCGCCGGAGCACCTACTCACCTCAAAATCCAAACTTATTACATCAAAATCGTTTATTAACCCTTTCTAAACCCAAATACGCACTCAAAATTTCTAAAATCTTACCCAAATGGCTCTCCTCTCGTCTTTATTTCCTTCTTATTCTTCTCCGTCCTATTTTTGTTTCGGTTTGGGTTTGATTTCTGGGTTTTGTTTTGGTTCGTGTGAGTGTGTTGTGTTGTTGGCTGTGATGTGGTGTTTAAGGTTTCGATTTTGAGTGTGTTTTGTTGGATTTTGGTTGTTTCGTTTTTTAGTTGCTTCAGGTTTGTTGTAGCTCGAGTTTTAGGTTGTTGGTGGAGTTATGGTTTTGGTGTTTTTTCGGGTTCTGTACTGAGGTTTATGTTAAATTGGATTTGTGATGTTGTCGTTGGTTTGGTTACTGAGTTGATGATGTTTGAATTTGGTTTTTAATTTCTCTGGTTTCTGGCCCTGGATTTGAATGCTTTATGATTCAGAGTTCGGTTTAGATTCAGTTTAGATTTTGTGACAGAGGGAAAAAATGTATAATTCAAACAAACCAAAAAATTCAAACATTTTAATATAATGTTATAATATGATAAAGTTTAATATAAAAACTATCAACATTTTTAATTTTTCTATTTTTTTATAAAAAAAATTTGTTCAATATGACGTGTAATTTTTAGGTGCAAAAATTAATTAAAAAATAATAAAATATTATTATTATATCCATGTGGACATGTCTCGTTGAAATTCTGCACAGTCACATGCCATGCTGGTGGGTGAGGGGGGTAAAACAAGAAATCTTGATTTTGCAAGGAGGCAATTACAAATTATTTTTTTATAGGGGGTGTCATACCCCAATTTTTCCCCTTGCAAAAAATATTTTTTTTCATGCAACATTTACAAATAATCAAAGTCAACATTTTCTTATCTTCAAAAAAAAAAAGTCAACACTTTATTTATTATTATTATTATTATTATTATTATTATTATTATTATTATTATTATTATTATTATTTTCTTAATTTTTTGTTTCTTGCAATTCAAGTAACCTTTTTCCACTCAATTTTTTTTACCACTTACTTTTTTTCTTGTTTCAAATTTTATCCCATTATCATTTAAAATCATTTTTGCATCATACCACATCATCATTTTTTCACTTTTCATTTTTACCTCATCATTTTATTTTACTTGCAAATTCATCCATATATATTTGGCTAGTGTCCTTTTTACCCTTAGAAAGTTCTAGAGACATCACCATCATATTTGAAGCAAAGGCAAAGGGTAGAGAAAAATGGTTCATTTTTGGTGAAGGAGAGAGAGCAAAAAAAGTGGGGAAAATTCACAACTTGAGTTCACAATTTTACCCTCATTCCCAACCACTCCCCTTCAGTTTTTTTAACCTTTCTTGGTTACTCTCATCCATTTGTTGTCGAAGTGACAACACATAATTATTGGTTAAGGCATGAGGGATACTTCTGCCCTGATTGCCCATCGCAGAAGTCAAAGGGGGAAAAAACCCCACTAACATTTTCTGCAAAGGCTTGGTGAGTATGCAAACCTTGCATCATGATTGTAGGCATTCCCCATTGTGGATTTAAGGGAAAGGGCCTAATAGGGCTCCTATGTTCTTGTTGGGCTAGCATACTTGAAGATGACATTATAGAGACGGTTGGCATAGAAGAAGTTGCCGCAAAAGGTGCACTAACCGTCGAAGTAGCCATTTCAACGACGGTTACGTTTTGTTCATAGTTCGTTGAAACTCCATCAGTGCACTAGATGGTGCTTGGGTTGGTTGTGATGCTGCATTTGCAACATTTTGACTACTTGATGATTTAGCCATTCTTGATTTGAGTTTTGGTTCTACGAGTGCTTTACCACTTCCCAAATGCATACACTATTAAAACACCAAAACTTTCAACACACCCACATGCAAAATTATTTTGAATCTTTGAATGAAAAGTTTAAAAGAATAAACTAAAAACACCAAAATTGGTCCCACTATTTTTGGTAAACAAGCGCTAGCCTAAATTAATTACTTGAAGGAACGACTAGTGATTCCTTGAGCATATTTTGTGCATTCAATATTGAAGAAACATCAGTGTTCATTATTGCAACTGACATTTATTACGTTGAAGATTTTGAAAATAAAGTTACAAAGAACTTCAAATGCAATTAAAAGGAAAAGAGTAGATTCATTCGAAAAGAAAGAATCATTTAAAGGACTGAAAACGATAAAGGATTTGCTGAAAAATAAACTTGCATTGAATGTAAATGAATTAAAAATAAATTTATTTCACAAGTTCATACATTTTTCTTGTTTCACTCTTTTCTCTCGAACGCATGGGTACTTGGAGTTTATAAGGATTTCTGTAAATGATTTGTGACCCTGATTTCGACTAAAATTCTACTTTTTATAGTCATAATGTAAATAACTGCTAAAAACGTCCTTATGCTAGGCCTTTGAATTGTGCTTCGAACATAACTGCTATATTAATCGAAATCAAACTTCAATTGTGAGTACAAGAATAGCTAAGTCCACAACAGCAGTTCGACTAAACTTGGCATGAAATCGAAACCATGTGAACTCGAAAGGCAAAACTTAGCAACATTTAAGTTGCCTTATTCTTGAACACAATATCTTTTTCTCTATGAGAGTCAAGAGACATAAATAAGCCTTTAATGAAGCTAATTAGAACTATAGTTCTTCTGAGATTGACTGCATCATAACTGTAAAACAACTTGGTCAGAATGACTTGGCTAAAGCATCAATGCTAAAGAAAATAAGTCTAAACACTTGTTCATATTGAAGATGTGCAGATGCAACATGTTGAACAAGATGTGTAAGACATCTTGTCACTGGGTTCAGAACATGTTGGAACAAGATGTCCTAAGACATGTGGGTAGGACATCTTGACCCAGTTACAGCTTTAAAGATAATACTTATCAATTAGCGCGCGTATCCTTTCAAATATGCATAAGGCGCGAATCTTCAAGTAACAGCTGTGATTAGGATTAATAATAAAGTTTGTTATTAATCCTATTTGTTAGATACGATTATGGATCGTAACTAATTAGTGGATAAAGATTAAAATCAAATCTTTTATCTTATGGAGTTTGTTTTAAAACTTAAATTCCTATTGTAGTGCATCTGAAAGATTGAAGATTATTTGAAGACTTGCACACCTATATAAAGGACTCAACACTAAGCTTGAAACTCAACCCACAATTACTGAAGATTGTGAGTCTAAAGTTTTGTACTCAGTGTGCAAAGCATTAGTAGCTCCTAAGAATTAATCTCTAATATTTAGTTGCGTGGCGTTGTTGAATATTGTTGTTCAACGAATCTCTTAAACTGTGAAGTTTAGTTCGGTCACCCGGGATTAGTGATCAGAGGGAGGTGAGTAGGTTCTCATATTCAAGGGGAGTGAGCCATTGGGTAGAAGATTACTATGATTAAGAAAAGGCATACATGCCAATAGATTTTGGTGTGCGTTGTAAGACTAAGTACTAATTCGGAGTAGTAGTTTTTCTTTTCCCGGATTGATATCCCCCAGAGTAGGCGTGGTTTGCATCGACCTGGGTTAACAAATATCTGGTGTTGTTTATTGCTTTTATTTACTTTGGTACTGCAATAATATTGATCCGAGCAACCAATTGTCGAACCAGTTGTCTGAGACATATGGATTGTTGCACAAATTGTCTTAGACATTGTGTACGATATTTGTCCTGCCATAGAATAGAATTACAATAACTTCATGTAACAATTTTAATGCCCATTTTAGCTTGACTAAAATATGGGCTAACGGGAGATAAAACAAAACTTACCTACTTTACAGGGGATAAAAACTTATTTACCCTTCTTTTTGATACATGTTTATGAGTGTGACACACAATAGGTCTTTCTTAAAGATACCAAACTAGCTAGTTGGCACGTTTAAGTTTTTCTTTAAAGTTTAACGTACTCTTAGTCAGTGTTTTGAAAATCGGACCGGCCGGTTGGACCGGTCAGATCGGGAATCGGATGGATAACTGGTTCGGTTCGCATGTTGGATCGACTATGCTATCAACCCGATGAAAACCGCTACGAACCGGACAGAACCGCTTAAAACCGGCGAACCGACGGTTTTTCGAACCGGCCGATTTAGTCATCTTAATATATAAAATTATTTAGTACACTTATTTTAAATTATTAACGTGACTAAAAGCTTTAAACAAAATTTATTAAAACAAAATTTATGTTTTTAAAATTAATTAATTTATTTGATTAGTTAATTATATTAATCTATGGATTTAATTTCGAAGTATAAATTTGTGAATTTATTTTAATTTATTTGATTTTTTTTAACATTTTATAATTGTTAAAATATTTTTAGAGATGGAATAATTTGATTTATATAATTAAATCATTCAATTTAATTTGGTTATTTCATGCGGTTCGACCAGTGACTCAGTGGTTCGATCAATGAACCAGTGAACCAATACCCTTGCCGGTTCGATGACCGGTTCGGTTTTTAATACACTGCTCTTAGTTCATAAAGAAAATTTTTAAAAATAATTAATTAGAAGGGTATTGATCAACCTGAACACATTGAGGGGACAAACTGAACACATTGATAAACCAAAGAGATATTTATTTAGTGTGTTGAAGGGACAAACCGAACACATTGATCAACAAAATAGACAAACTATAAGTGTGTTGAAGGGACAAACTGAACATATTGATCAACATAAGAGATATTTATTTAGTGTTTATAAAGAGGGAAATACAAAATATAATTGGTTTGCCAATAAAAAAAGGGGCAAACACAAGAGGCAAACTGTAGTGCTAAAAATATTATATTATTTTAAACATTTGATAAGCATTGTACACTATAAAAAGATCAAATCATATTCTATATACGAAAAGAAGGAAAAAAAATATGGCTAAAACTCTTAAATTAGTTTTCGCTATATTTTTAGTTGTTTTCCTACTTTTTATTACTGAAGTAGTTTCCATTGTTAATAGGTTTCCAATGTCATTCTCTCCAACAAATATCCTATGTAAATCCTCTAAAGATTGTCCGGCGATAACAACACCCGACTATTCCTTTTGTGTGTGTTTCTTCGGCTTTTGTCAAGAGCTCAACAAGGAACTCTAGTTACTATTACTAGAATCTCATGCATGCTAGCTACTTAAATCGTTCACTACTACACAATCCTAGTGACTTCCAATAATTATATTTTTATTTTTATAATATTATGCATTTGAACCTTTCACTATGTATTCAAAGCAGTCAATAATGTTGATAATGAAATAAATTTAATTTTCGTCTTCTCTCTTGATTTTCAATGTTTCACAAATATTTTACCTATCTTGCAACTTTTACTTTATACTATCAAGATGAGTTCTATCATGACCAAATAATCTCTTCAATAATTATCATATTATCAATCAAAAATTTTTATTTTTTTCTCAATTCGTCATTTCATGCTTTGATTTTGTACTCTAAAACGATAATAATTAAAAAAAAGTGGGTAGACTAAATAGTATTATAGTTAAATTGTTTTATCTCTTTATTTTTTGTATTTCATCGGGGCTTTCATTTTTTGCCTATTTCCAAAAAAAATTAAATATGAATCTAATATTTGTGTTATATAAGTTGAAAAATTATATAGTTAAATTGTTTTATTTGGAAGCTCAAAACTTTAATTTTGTGTTATTATATATATATATTTCAATCAAATGAATTCACATTTCTCTTGAATGGAGAACGAGACTCCACGCAATCAATTGATGTAATAAAAGTGCCTATTTAGCGTTCATAAGTTCATGGATTTTTTTTTAAATATAGTAAAATTATTCTGAAATTTGTGTAATCAACTTTTTAAAAGTGTAAAAAGTAATTTTTTTTTCTAGTAAAACTTTCTCTTTTTAGTTTCTTAGTGTTCCGATACTGGTTGGCATGACCCTTTAAATATAAACAAAATAATAAAGAAAAAAAGCATTCACGTATTATTACTTTAAAAATATTTACATAAACCTTTTTTAGCGTACGTGGTGCATAAAGGGTCATCTCTGACTATTTGGAGGCCGAGTTAAATATTAAAATGGACCTCTAATAAAAAAATTAAAAAAATGTCATTTATTTAAATTGTAAATAACATAAAAAAACACATAAAAAATAATTATTATATATAACATCGAAAAATATATTCTAATCAAAGATTAAATTCGATGTAATGAATAAAATGACTTAGTGGTTGAGTTTGTGAATGAGTTCAACATGTAATATTTTCAATTCTTAGGTTTTCTTAAGAAAAAAAATTATCGATTTTTATTTAATTTAAAATGATTAGCTAAAAATAAAATTATACTTAAGATTTTTCAAAACAAATTATCAGTTTTAATTTAATTTAAAATGATTATAACTATAATTATGCCGAAAAATATCAATGGTAGGAATTTGTTGAACAATGACCTTGCACATGAAAACATCATTGTCTACCATTAATTTGATACATATATAATATTTTATATTGGCAAATTCTATGGTACAATAGATTAATCTTAATGTACCGATACAATAGGTTTTCAAAATAATAGAAAAATGAATATATTTTAGAAGAATTTTGTTTTCTATCTTATAAAACATTATAATAACTAAAGATTATTCATCAAATTAGTTGTCAAAAAAATAAAATTTGATTTTTTTCTTTTTTTAAATTTTTTATTATTCGTAATAGTGAATATTAAATTTTTTAATGGAAAAATATAAAAATAAAATAAAATTAGTATCATGTTTATAAAAAAATGAAATTGTGGTTTTCCTTATGAAATTATGTTTTCTAAAATATAATAGTCAATAAATAACCTTTTAATTTATAAAATTTATTGTTTATTTATCATTTTAAAAATCTAGTGTACCGATACATTAGAATTTTACTAATGTACCATAGAAGCTCCCATTTTATATACATTGACAATATATTGTTGGAACAAAAGTGGTTATGACATGACCTAATTAAGTTTTGATGATAACAATAGTATTAATATACAATAAGGTACACTGATAATTTACTCTAAGTGTGCAGGTATAAATGGTAAAATTTCATATGCACTAATGAGTATGTGAGAAGCTCTGAAACGCATTCTAAAGACATATAAGAAGATGATTCTAGCAAGTTATGAAGAAAAGCACCAGAAGATGCAACTATCAGAAGCTACAAGTTACAAGCGTATTAGAAGCTAATCCATCAGAAGTTGTGTTGCAAACACAAGGTTCTGATATGTGCAGTCATAGCCGTTTTGTCAGAAGAAAATTCACTGCTCCTTATGATTGGAATTCATCATCAGTCTGGCAAATTCAAATTGAAGAATCGTCATAGTACATCATTTTTATCCTCACAGATAGTGACGTCAGTACTTGTACTATCTCATTGCCTGATATGGGCGAATATTTGAAATCAAGGAAGGGATAAGATGATCATTGTAAGATCCGTAGAATTACTATAGCAAAAATATGATTTTTGATATTAGCTTGTGCTATTTGTGTTATTGATTTTCTGTTTAATTGTCTGTTTTGACAGAATTTATGCTGAGATTGTGCCTGCGCGTAGTTTAACATTTGAAAAATGGGCACAATGATTTTATAAGCTTTAAATGAGTTTAGAAACATTTTTGTCTCGTCGAAATGTTGAAAATAATTTTTTAGTGGTTTTTGAGAAAACGGGCAAGATATACCCGCTGTTTGAAAATTTTACGGTTTCTGATTTCCGTCAAAATTTTAATGGAGACTTTATATATCGACTTTAATGAGAATTTGTTCTCATTATATTTTTTTGAGCTAAGGAGCGAAAATTTATTCGGAATAAAATTTAGTCGAAAATTTGTGTATTGTTTTTATTAAAAGGTTTACGATAGAATTTTTCAGTTTCCGTAAAATTTATCGGTACGCGAGATACGACTCGTTTAAGAGCGAACCCGGGGACTGAGCGAGATGAGCTGGCAAGGATCACAAAATATCTAGATATTTTCTAGGATATATTATATTTTAATCATGTGAGTGATGGAATGAATGGCTAGGATTAAATCATAGCAAGTTAGCACTATTTGATCCAAGGGTTAAAATTAATTGATGGAATGAATAAATAGGTTATGTCATGAAGCTTCCTTTCCTTTCCAATTCCCTTCCTCTGTCGTGAATCTCCCTCCCTCACTTAGCTCCATTCCAAGTTTTCTTTTCCTTGCATTTTGTGAGAGATTTAGGAAAAATTGTAAGAAGAGATTAAGAGCAAAGTTTATCCTCTCAACATGATGGTGATTATGAGGTAGAGTTTGAGGTAAGAAAAATCTCTCTCCCTCCTTTTCCTTGCTGGCCGAAATTCTTAGTGTTGTTGGGGATTTGATATCGAGTTTTTTTGCACTTAAATCTTGTTATATAATGTGATTGATCTTAGATCTAAAAGAATAGATAGATTTCCATGCTTGAAAACCATGTCCATACATGAAGTGAGTAGCTAGGGTTCAAGAGAAATTTTTGTTTATGTTTGAAATAAAATTATGACATGATTTTCTTGCAATTGAACTTAGCCTTACTTGTTTTATGAGTGCGATTTTGAAATAAATGGTTAGAAGAGAAAAGCCTAAATTATTTATGTAAGGCTCATGTCTTTCTTTAAAAGAAAATTTCCAATTGATCAAGAACATGAAAATTGGTTTGAGTTTTGTGTAATCTTAATTGTTTTAAGACTTTTAGAAGCTTGAATTTCATGATTGTGGTTTGTATTTGAAAAGCCCTAAAATATTTTTGTGTAACTCCATGAAGATTATTTTGAGAAAATTTTTATAATTAGTGAGCTATGATTGAAATGATTTTCTATGCAAATTTATGTAATTGGAAGCTATTTGTATTAGGGTATGGTTTTGAAAATGGAAAACTTTTGAGTTAGCCATGTTGTTGATGAAATGGCCGTGGCTTTATTGGCCTTGTATTCATGTTGGTTTTCAAAATTTTAAGTCCTATTAGAAGACATAATCATGGTTTAAAAGAATGATCAATTATGGTTTTGGTTGGGGAAGAAAATTAATTGATTATGCCTTAAGAAAACAAATTTAAAAATTGTCAAAAGTGTGGTTTTGTGTGAATTGGTTTTGATTGTTAGGATAAATGATTTTGGGGTATTATGGGATATTACTATGCTATTGAAAATGAAAAAAATGAAGTGATAGCATGTTTGTTGATTTTTGGCCGAGGCACATTAAGGGAAAATGGGTCATAAGATTTCAAAATTTTCTAAGTCCACATTGATAAGAAAATGATCCTTGTATTGGTGAATGATCATAGGTTTTAAAAGAATGATTATAGGGTTTTTATTTGGAACTTGTAACTTGCGACGCAAGAAAACTCCGATCTTCTTTGAATTATTTTTGAAGAGTTTTTGGTTTGTTTTCAAATGGTTTTGTTGTGTGAAAATGATTTCTTTGGGGTTGAAAACAATAGTGGTTCTTGGTATGCTTTGAAAACAAAATGAATTTCGTGTAGCGAAAATAGTATCTTTAACTTCGTGAATTTTTAATCACTACGGGGAGAACTCGAAATCACTATGGGAGAGTTTTAGAAAGTACCTTAAACCCTTCTAGAGTTTTGAGAACAAGTTTCGTTTTGATAGGATATGTGAGGAGTATTTTATTGATTGTACACTGCTTATTTTAGGAAGCGCAAATTGTAGAGTTGTACGAGAAAAGTTAGTGGAAGCTTGCTAAGGTAAGGGCACCTTTCTTTTGTCTTATTTCTGAAATAGCATGTGCGTATGCTTTGTCTGTGGTGTGTTTTGAGTGTTTGGCATGTATGTGTAATGTATTCTCGGAATGAGAAATTGTTTACAATACATGTGGTTGAATACATATGATTGAGAATATGTGTATGTTGTTGTGATTGAATACATATGATTGAGAATATGTGTATGTTGTTGTGATTGAATACATATGATTGAGAATATGTGTATGTTGTTGTGATTGAATACATATGATTGAGAATATATGTATGCTGTTGTGATTGAATACATATGATTGAGAATATATATATATATATATATATATATATATATATATATATATATATATATATATATATATATATATATATATATGTTGTTGTGATTGAATACATATGATTGAGAATCTATGTATGTTGTTGTGGTTGTGATTACATATGCTTGTATGATATGTAATTAGTTGCATGAGCATATATGAACGTGTATGTCAGATGGGACTGCACGGGGTATGTCAGATGGGACTGCCCGGGGTCTGTCAGATGGAGACTACCCTGTATATGTTGAAATAGAATATATTATGCTCATGCATTTCATAGTCGTGTGAGTCAGATGGGACTGCACGGGGTGTGTCAGATGGGACCACCTAATCCTGCGGGATTTTATTGAGTCGGTGTTTGTCAGATGGAGACTTGACCTGCCCTGCGGGGTTTAGTAGGGGATGGACCTACGACTCTCTGCGAAGAGGTTAAATTCTGGAATTCATGCATGTGACAGCATATGATTGGTGTCACGCTCATTGTAGAGTCTGCATTGATAGGCTATGTGTGCATTTGGATTATGATGCTTGTTGAGAAGGAAATACTAAATGTTTATTTGCTTTTATATTTGGTATATGCGTATTTGGTATGTATGTTTTGTATATGTATACGTGTGGTGACCCTTACAATGAATATTGCGGGCTCCTCCCACCCAAGACGATGGACCCCGACACGCTGCCGTGGGTCGTGAGGACGACGGTGAGTTCGTGGGATTTCAGTGATCGAGGAGTTGTACTTCTTAAGTTAGGTTGTGCGCCAGTGTGGTTTGTACACCGTGCTCTTTTGGATTAGGCATATGATCTGACTCTTTTGCATGATGTATTCTGAATATTTACTTTTGTGGTTGTTAGACCCTTTGTCTCTAGGGTTGTAAATATTCAGGTACTACACTTTGCTTCTCTGAAGCACTAACGTTTAATTAGCCCTGTTGTATGATTAATGTCGGCTCATCATGAAAATTTATGTGCGCTTTGTTTTAAAAAAAAAATTAATGCCCCTTTTTAGTCTTTGAAAATCGGGGTGTTACAATCATTGCCTGATTTGGTTAAAATACCATGTAAAGGAAAATTGTACGATCTCCAGCCATCTTCACTGCAACGGTCATCAATTCATACGCTCCACCACTGCTTATAAATAGGAGGATAAATTATAGTTTTTGTGCATACCCAACCAATTGCATAAAAGCGTCGTTACTCTGTCAAATTCTAAAAAGCACAAAAACACTTTGAAACATACAACTTGAACTTATTTGAAAAACCAAGACATCAACTTCAGCTTCTGATCATCTCAGTTGTTGAACCTTAGTATTCTTTCATTAGGATTCTAAGATCAGTCTTGTTAAGAGTTGTATTTGTTTACTCAGAACATTGATATTTGTATCAAGTGTTCAAACATTTGTTTTGTTTCTTTGTAAACTGTTTTGTAGTCTGTTGCTTTTGTGCTTGGGCATTAGGATGTCGAGAATCTTGGATTCCAAATTACAATAAAGTACTTTTTTTGCTGGGATGAATACAACTCAAAGAAGTGAGAGCATCAATTCATTTTTTTATTCTTTCTGATTCTCGAGATATATTTATTGGTGACATAGATTTAGACACAAAGATTGCAAAATGTGGATGTCAACTATTTGAATTTTTTTGGGATATTGTGCAGACATATACTTGCAATTTTTCAAGCAAAGAGTATCATTTAAATTCCTAGTCATTTTATTTTACAGCGTTGGACTAAGATGCTAACAAAGGCATTGAGATTTGTTATACTGAAAGTAATTTTGATGGTCAGACTTAAACTAGCACGTCTAAGATTTTAAGAAGTGCATGCTCAACAAGAAACAAGAATTTTAGTTGATCTCGCTGAGATATATAAGTTCATCATATCTGAATTGAGTCATACTCGTATATCAACCATTGCAATGAAGAAATCTAATTTATCTGTTAGCGATGGAATTTCTCCTTTGGAATCTAGTCATAATTTCAATCAAAATGACTTGTCTGAGGAAGGAAGTGAACCACCACAAGTGACTATTAGAAACACCCCGACACATCACATACAAAAGGGAGAAAGAAGGATGGGGAGAGAACCACTCAAAATTGTAGAATTAAGAGTGGACTTGAACAACCCCTTGCTAAATTAGTCAAAAGAAAAGCATGTCACGTGTGTGATGAACATGGTCACAACCGCAGAACTTGCAAGAAAAGAAATGAAAATAATTAACAGGTATGTATGTAAACATTTTCAAATTTGTATGTTGTCCTTGTTATTCAATTTAAATTGAATTGAGAAGACATAGGTGTGTTTGTTGTTATATATGTAGGTTTCTAATTTGAAGACGAGTCATCTTCACCGATTGAAGAAAATATAATAATAATAATAATAATAATAATAATAATAATAATAATAATAATAATAATAATAATAATAATAATAATAATTCTACACCATTGCAATCTATTCAATTGTGTAGGAAGCAGTAAAAACGTTATTTTAAGACTTTAGTAATAATTAATCATGGCCATTAAATAATTATAAGATCAATGGCTAATATTTGGAGTAAGTATAAAAATTTATTGTTGGAGTCAATTGATCCGCCTCTCCTCACACACACACACACACACATATATATATATATATATATATATATATATATATATATATATATATATATACACAAAATTAGAGTTTTGAGCTTCCAAATAAAACAATTTAACTATATATTTTTTCAACTTATATATCACAAATATTAGAATCGTATTTAAAATTCTATGGTGATAGTCCTAAAATGAAAACCTCGATACAATACAAAATAAAGAGAGAAGAAGACAATTTAACTATGATTTTATTTAATGTTTCACTTTGTTTAATTATTATCATTTTAGAGTATAAAATCATAGTTTCAAGGAGCGTGAAATTACGAATTGAAAAAATAAAAAAAAAATCATTGATTGCTAATATAATAATTATTGAGGAGATTATTTGCTCATGGCATACCTCATTGAACTTCCGGCACTATCAGTAGACAGATATGATAGCCGATGTGCTAACACCTGTCACAACAATGTTGGAGTGGGAGACAGATGTTACCATGTTTGTCTCCACGAGAGTTAACTGAATAGATAATAATGCAATAAATAAAGACAGAAAGTAAATTGCACGCGTGGTTTGTTAACCCAGTTCGGACGCAACTGCTCCTAATCTAGGGGATACCAATCCAGGACGAGTCCACTATAATAGTATTGATTCAGAGTCTAACTACTCGTTAACCCTCCTCACTCAATCACTATCTGTGCAAACTCTACCTAGGCCTAACTTAGATATGACCAGCCCAGGTCAATTCCTTAACAATGATGCTACACCACACCATTAGACACCTACCGGGGTATAAAACACACTTCCAATGAATGGTTGTTGGAGACACCCTCCTAGACACCTAAACACTTTTACCTAAAGGCTTCAAGTTCTAGACTCACTAACTCTTTGCTTCAAAGCTTCAGAGATAGTAACATTACAACTCAATAAACACAGTCCTAAGCATGCATATATGGAATGCACGAAAGGCTCACAAAGAGACTCGATTTTGACACACTAAACCCTAAAACCAAATACGGCTTGACTCTCTTAGAGAACTAGGTCTTGGTCTTCATATATTTATAGTCCTGAGCTGCTTGGACTACAAGTAATACTTGGGCTTCAGAATCCTTGTTGAAAACGCGTGTCTTGATCTCTTTCAAAAATAATCCTTGAACCAAAAGATTTGATTTTAAAATATATTGTCACATATTTTCAAAATAAATCTTTCCAAATATTGCTTCAGCAATTAGCGAGATTTCCATTGTCTTGGCGCGCAAGCTAACCTGAAACAAAGAAATTAGGGTTCAAAGTAAAGGCGGCGCGCTGTAGGGCGCGTATTAGGGTTTCAAATCCAGCTGGCAACAGCTGGCAGTGTTGCTGACAGATGTTACCACATCTGTCACCATCTTTAGACTAGCATCTTGTTTTTGCAAAATGAAGCCAACATCTAAAAATCCAACAATCTCCCCTTTTGGCAAATTTTGGCTAAAACAACCTTAACACGTTATGGAGAGAAGTCTTCAGCAAATTCCTTCAACTTTGACTAAGTGATTTGATGAAGAAGGAACTTCACATTTTGCAATATGTTATCCTAGGTAACGTACAAGAGATCAGAGGCAGCGGTCATAGATGCTGCTAGCCTCAAGGTTAACACTTAGAAGAGATAGTCTCCCATAGTGGACTCAAATATGGAACACTAAGTTCCTTACAAAATGATATACCACAAAGACGTGGCTCAGGAAAAAATAAATCCCTGATATCCTGAGAACCTAAATTCCCAGTAAAACATGCAAGTGCAGAGTGCAGAGAGCACAAGCACAAGCACAAGCATTGCCAATGTGCAGAGAGCACAAGGCACCATCAGATGTGACAACATCTGTCACCACACCTGGTCTTCAGTCCTAAAGACTCTTTCAGCCTTCAAGAGCAATACAAGCGCAGTATATGAGCACACAGCTAGACGCTAGATAGTGATACCTAGCTTATTATTCCCCTGGAGTTATGCATACTGAGAAACTACGTTTCCCAGACATGGGGTGCAACTTACTTGCACAAGCACAAGCAAGTGCAGAGAACCTGTAACCTGCTTGAGAGAGTATAAGGATTACTCCCCCTTAACACCTGCATTATTTGTTACTCCCCCTGAATACAGTACCTGTGTAAAATTTTGAGAAATACACTAGTACCACAACCTGTCTTGTTACTCCCCTTGAATACAGTACCTGTGTAAAATTTTGAGAAATACACTAGTACCACAACCTGTCTTGTGTATCCACATGTTGGCACATGTGACACACCTGTACCTGCCAGAACCAATACTACTCCCCCTTTTTAGCCAATAAATTTGACAATCAAAACTGGAGTAGAACAAGAATACTGTGCAACGTGTATGATCATGATGTGTTGCACATTACACACTCTGTAAAGCTACAGCTCTTCAAATAAGCAGATGCCTAACTTGCTCCTCAACTCCTCAAAGCGGTTTGCATCAAGAGCTTTGGTGAAGATATCTGCAATCTGCTTTTCAGTGCTTACATGCTCAAGAGTGATCACCTTGTCTTCTACAAGGTCTCTGATGAAGTGGTGCCTGATATCAATATGCTTGGTCCTGCTGTGTTGAATAGGATTTTTGGAGATATTGATTGCACTTAAGTTGTCACAGTATAATGTTAGCACATCTTGCTCAACATTGTACTCCTTCAACATTTGTTTCATCCATAACAGTTGAGAACAACTACTTCCAGCAGCGATATACTCTGCTTCAGCTGTGGACAAGGCCACACTATTCTGCTTCTTGCTGAACCATGAGATTAAATTGTTACCCAAGAAGAAACATGCACCTGAGGTGCTCTTCCTATCATCTGCACTACCTGCCCAGTCAGCATCACAGTAGCCAAGTAGTTCACAGCTTTCACCATGAGAGTACAACAAGCCATAATCACTGGTACCATTCACATACTTGAGAATTCTCTTGACTTGTGTAAGATGACTCACTTTTGGTGCAGCCTGGTATCTAGTACATACTCCTACAGCAAATGTTATATCTGGCCTACTGGCTGTGAGATACAACAAGCTCCCAATCATACTCCTGTAGAGGCTTTGGTCCACATCAACACCTTTCTCATCTTTAGTCAACTTGAGATGAGTAGCAGCTGGTGTTCTTTTGTGAGGAGAACTGTCCATTCCAAACTTCTTGACAATATTCTTTGCATATTTGCTCTGTGAAATAAAAATTGTATCACTCATTTGTTTCACCTGTAAGCCAAGAAAGAATGTGAGTTCACCAACTAAACTCATTTCAAATTCTGACTACATCTGGTGAACAAAATGTTGCACCATCTGGTCAGACATCCCTCCAAATACTATGTCATCTACATAGATCTGGGCAATCAGCAGTCTTCCTTTATCTTCCCTTACAAACAAGGTCTTGTCATTTCCACCCTTTCTGTAGCCATGATCCACCAGAAAAACAGTGAGCCTTTCATACCAAGCTCTAGGAGCTTGTTTGAGCCCATATAGGGCTTTCTTCAACTTATACACATGATCAGGGTAATTAGGATCCACGAACCCCTTTGGTTGCTCTACATAGACCTCCACATTTAAGTACCCATTTAGAAAGGCACTCTTCACATCCATCTAGAACAACTTGAATTTTAGAATACAAGCCACTCCAAGAAGTAGTCTAACCGATTCCAATCTAGCCACTAGACCAAAAGTCTCATCAAAATCTACTCCCTCAATCTGAGTGTATCCTTGAGCTACGAGCCTTGCCTTGTTCTTGGTGACAGTGCCTTGCTCATCAGTCTTGTTCTTGTACACCAACTTAGTACCAATTACATTTGTTCCTCTTGGTCTAGGTACCAAGTCCAGTACTTCATTTCTTTTGAATTGATTCAACTCATCTTGCATGGCTTCTATCCAGTACTCATCAGTTAGGGCTTCCTTCACATTTTTCGGTTCAATCTTTGATACAAAGCAAGCACTAGCTATCATATCTAGAGACCTTCTTGTAGTGATACCTTGATTATGATCACCAATTATTTGATCAATAGGATGATTCTTCTGGACTCTAATGGAAGGGCCTTTGGTTGCAGGAGTACTAGGGGGTTCTGGAGCATCATGAACTGGACTGGTTGGAGCTGCAGGTTCAGTCAATTCATTCTGCGTGTTGACCTCATGAGTATCTTCTTCAGCTTCTGTCTCTGCATAAGGGACAAATGTGTCAACATCTGGTACCACATTTGGATCACTGACTAATCCTGAGTCATCAACTACCACATTTGAGGATTCCATCACAGTCTGGGTTCTATTATTGTAAACTCTGTAAGCCTGACTGTTTGTTGAGTACCCTAGGAATATTCCTTCATCACTCTTTGGGTCCAGCTTTCTTCTTTGCTCCCTATCTGCCAAGATGTAGCACTTACTTCCAAAGATATGAAAGTGCTTCACTGTTGGCTTCCTTCCCTTCCACAGTTCATATAGAGTGGTTGTAGTACCTGCTCTCAAAGTAACACGATTGTGTATATAGCAAGCTGTGTCCATGGCCTCAGCCCAGAACCGGTAAACAAGTTTCTTTGCATGCAACATCACTCTAGCACATTCTTGGATAGTACGATTCTTTCTTTCTACTACCCCATTTTGCTGAGGGGTGATAGGTGAGGAAAACTCATGTTTGATACCTTGGTTAGCACAGAAATCCAAGAACTTTGAATTCTCAAACTCCTTACCATGATCACTTCGGATTCTTTTTATGAGAAGATCATTCTCCCTTTGTAGTTGAATGCATAATTCTTCAAAAACAGAGTAAGTGTGAGTCTTTTCCTTGATAAAGTTTATCCAAGTATACCTTGAATAGTCATCAACTACAACAAAGGCATACTTCTTTCCTCTGAGGCTTTCAACCTGCATAGGACCCATCAAGTCCATGTGGAGTAATTCTAGAACCCTGTTGGTAGTCAAATGTGGCGACATCTTGTGTGAGACTTTGGTTTGCTTGCATATCTGACACTCTCCACATACTGTACCTTCCACAATGTCAAGCTTTGGTAGCCCTCTTATAGCATCAACTGAGACAGCTTTCTTCATACTTCGGAGATTCAAGTGACCTAACCTTTGGTGCCATAGTTTTGCTTCATCTTCCTTGGCAACCATACAAGTTGCAACATGTGTCTTCTGGTTGGGTATCCATAGATAGCAATTGTCTTTAGATCTTACTCCCTTCATCAGAACAACACCTTTAGCATCAGTGACTAAGCACTCTGGTTGAGAGAAGTTGACCTTCAATCCTTGATCACATAACTGACTTATGCTAATAAGATTAGCAGTCAGTCCCTTTACAAATAGGACATCTCCAAGTTCGGGTAGCCTGTCATTTACCATTTTTCCTACACCCATGATTTGTCCTTTGGCTCCATCTCCAAATACTACATGACCTGTGGGATGAGATTTCAGATCAACTAGATAATCTTTGATACCCGTCATGTGCCTCGAGCACCCACTATCAAAGTACCATTCTTCTTTGGATGATGCTCTCAATGATGTATGAGCAATCAGTCCAATCCTTCCAACCTTCTGTTTCCACTCTTTTCTGATCTTTGTAGTCTTTCTCATGGGTTCCTGTGGTTCTGACACTTGTGGACTCCCATACAGTTTGTAGCAAAAAGGCCTTATGTGTCCCTTTTCTCCACAATGACGGCATGCCCATTCCTTTGGTTCCTTATTCTGACTGGGAGGTGGTGGTGGTCTGGGATGTTCCACCATGTGTCTGACCTTTCTGGGTTTCACAGTTCTTCTTATAGGATTGTATCTTTCACCATATGGTAAATGTTTTCTGTTGAATTTTGTATAATCATATCCTATTGCTTTAGAACTCTTGTCAGGTTGATCAACTTTTATACTCTCTTCAGGCATGATATTTCCAGCATTCAACATTCTAACTTGTTTACTCATGTTCTCAAACTGTGAGTTTAGTATGATTACCTCATCAATAAGATGGTGAATCTGAGCAAGATGTTCACTCTTCTCTGCCTTCAGCTGATTAATGAGGTGTTATTGCTGTTGGAGAATCTTAACTCTGTCATCATAGTCTTGACACAGCTCATGGTCGGCATCAGCTAGTTCTTCTAAGGTGAGTACCCCTTCAAAGTTTGTGTCAAACACACACCTTACAGTGAATGCTGTATCTTTCTTTCCTTCAGCCTCAATATTTGAGTTATCATCATCTGACCAACTGGCCACCATGCTCTTCTTCTGTTTCTTCAGGAAGTTTGGGCATTCAGTTTTGTAATGACCAAACCCATTGCACTCATAGAATTGTACACTTCTGGTCTGATTTGAATTTTCCTCATCTTTGCGCCTCTGAGAATTGGTCTGCTTCCCAGTGTCATCTGATATGTGCTGCACATCTGTCCTGGGTCTTCCATCCCTTCTTCTCATCATCCTTTTGAATTGCTTTCCTACTAGGGCCAGAGCTTCTGACACACCTTCATCCATGTCTTGTTAACTGAGATTATCAGAATCCTTAGAGACAAATGCCAGATTTTTGTTTTTCTTTTCAGTGTTCTCATTTGCTCCAAGCTCAAATGTTTGTAGTGAACCTACTAGCTCATCAAGCCTCAGAGTGGATATGTTCTGCATCTCCTCAATAGCAGTCACTTTCATATCGAATTTCTTAGGCAAAGACCTACGCATTTTTCTCACGAGCTTCTCTTCACTAATCTTTTCTCCTAGTGCTTCAAAGGAGTTGGCAAAGTCAAGTATGTTCATGTGAAAATCATGAACGTTTTCATCTTCCATCATCTGCAGATTCTCAAACTTTATGGTTAATAGTTGCAGCCTGGACATCTTGACTTTTGAAGTACCTTCATGTGTGGTCTTCAGAATCTCCCATGCTTCCTTAGCTTCAGTGCACTGCTTGATAAGTCTGAACATGTTCCTGTCAACCCCATTGAATATGGCGTTAAGGGCTTTGTTGTTTCCTACCGACAGATCATCTTCTTCCTTTGACCATTCTCCTTCTGGTTTTGGTTCAGTCGTCACTTTCCCATCTTTGTCAACCACCATAGGCTGTTTCCAACCTGTAACAACAGCCTTCCAAGTCTTCCCATCAAGAGATTTCAATAAAGCACACATTCTTGCTTTCCAATAGTCGTAGTTGGTACCATCTAACAGAGGTGGCCTGTTAACGAGACCTCCTTCCTTGTCCATGTTTGCCAGAAAGTATCCCCTGGATCTTACCCAAGTACAGGCAGGGTGCCTGCTCTGATGCCAATTGAAATTCCGGCACTATCAGTAGACAGATGTGATAGCCGATGTGCTAACACCTGTCACAACAATGTTGGAGTGGGAGACAGATGTTACCACGTTTGTCTCCACGAGAGTTAACTGAACATATAATAATGCAATAAATAAAGACAGAAAGTAAATTGCACGCGTGGTTTGTTAACCCAGTTCGGACGCAACTGCTCCTAATCTGGGGGATACCAATCTAGGACGAATCCACTATAATAGTATTGATTCAGAGTCTAACTATCCGTTAACCCTCCTCACTCAATCACTATCTGTGCAAACTCTACCTAGGCCTAACCTAGATATGACCAGCCCAGGTCAATTCCTTAACAATGATGCTACACCACACCATTAGACACCTACCGGGGTATAAAACACACTTCCAATGAATGGTTGTTGGAGACACCCTCCTAGACACCTAAACACTTTTACCTAAAGGCTTCAAGTGCTAGACTCACTAACTCTTTGCTTCAAAGCTTCAAAGATAGTAACATTACAACTCAATAAACACAGTCCTAAGCATGCATATATGGAATGCACGAAAGGCTCACAAAGAGACTCGATTTTGACACACTAAACCCTAAAACCAAATACGGCTTGACTCTCTTAGAGAACTAGGTCTTGGTCTTCATATATTTATAGTCCTGAGCTGCTTAGACTACAAGTAATACTTGGGCTTCAGAATCCTTGTTGAAAACGCGTGTCTTGATCTCTTTCAAAAATAATCCATGAACCAAAAGATTTGATTTTAAAATATATTGTCACATATTTTCAAAATAAATCTTTCCAAATATTGCTTCAGCAATTAGCGAGATTCCCATTGTCTTGGCGCGCAAGCTAACCTGAAACAAAGAAATTAGAGTTCAAAGTAAAGGCGGCGCGTATTAGGGTTTCAAATCCAGCTGACAATAGCTGGCAGTGTTGCTGACAGATGTTACCACATCCGTCACCATCTTTAGACTAGCATCTTGTTTTTGCAAAATGAAGCCAACATCTAAAAACCCAACACTCATCTTTGAATTGATGGTACAAAGGTAAAGTTGCAAGCTGCATAAAATATTTGAGAAACATTGAAAATCAAGAGACAAGACTAAAATTAAATTTTATTTCATTACCAACATTGTTGGTTGCTTTGAATACATAGTCAAAGATTCAAGTGCGTAAAATTATAAAAGTTAAAATATAATTATTGGAATTCACTAGGATTGTCTAGTAGTGAAAGACTTAAGTAGCTAGCATGCATAGGATTCTAATTTTTATTTTCATTGACAATATTGTAAAATAAAATAAAAAATTATAGTAACTAGGTATTCTCATGACAAAAGCCACCAATGCATGCAGACATGTAAAGGTAGGGTCCTGTAATTGCCTCCGGACAATCTGTAGCGGATTTACATTCGAGAGTTGTTGGACGGAGTTTTACATCTGGAGCTTCAACAGTTGGAATTTCATTGCTGGAAACTTCTTCAGTAATAAAAAGTAGGAAAACAATTAAAAATATAGCAAAAACTAATTTATAAGTTTTAGACATTTTTTTTTCCTTCTTTTCGTATATAGCATATAGAATATAATTTGATCCTTTTATAGTGTATAATGCTTATCAAATGTTTAAAATAATTTAATATTTTTAGCACTACGGTTTGTCAATTCTTGAATTTGCCCCTTTTTTAGTGGCAAACTAATTATATTTTGTATTTGTCTCTTTATAAACACTAAATAAATATCTCTTCGGTTGATGGTAGATCAATCTGTTCAATTTGTCCCTTCAACACACTTACCGACGAAGTAATGAAAAAATTGTAATACTTCGAATTAATTATTTTTTTAATTTTATTTATGAATTAAGAGTGTGTTAAATTTTAAAGAAAAACTTAAACGTGCCAACTAGGTTGATATATTTAAGAACACCTATCATATACTCTCTCCGTACCAAAATATAAGTCAATTTAGCCATTTTGCACGAATTAAGGAAAATAATAATTGTTGTATGGAATAGAGAGTTTATGAGTTCATTTACAAAGTTGCCCCTCATTAATGGTATGAGAAAGATAAATTGAAGAATTAAAAGAAGAAAGAAAAATAAATAGTTAAGAGTATAATAGGAAAAGAGCATTAAATATATACTTCATTGTTAATGTAAATTGACATACAATTTAGTACACATTTTTTTCTCAATGTGACTTACATTTTGGTACGAAAGGAGTATCACATACTCATAAATAAATAAATAAATATATATATATATATATATATATATATATATATATATATATATATATATATATATATATATTAAAAAGAAATTCATGTAGATGACAAAAAAATTCGTACCCGCAGATAAAATCCGCCATGAGTACGGAGTCGATAATTTAATGGACATCCACAGACAAAATAAAGGGGTATTTTAATTATCCATATTTAATGGATACAAATATTCATACATGCTAAATAGTTAGTAAAATCACTTAAATATCCCTACTTAAATATAAATTATAGTATTTTTCTTGTATAAAAAAATGGTATTTTTAAATTCTATGTTTTGTTTACGTATAGAGAAAACTTTCGATATTCCTTTTTTATTTTTAAGGGGAAAACTTTTCAACTTCTTGTTAGCCTGTATTTTCGACAGGCATTAATGAATTGGAGTGAGAAGATGAATTCTCATTTAATGTACATTATTGTATTTTAATATTCTCTTGGAAATTGGTTGTTTAATAAATCAAGAGAAAATTAAGGCATTCGACGTCGAAAGCCTTGTAGTTTGTAAGTTCACTGTCGAGTCTGAAGAAGCTGTCAAATTCGACAGGAACCTATTTTAATAAGTACATGATTGATTGCTTCGACATTGCTATATATGTGTCGAATTATATATATGTATGTATATGTGTGTTTGCTTGTATAACGTATTATGCAGTACGGAGAAAGCATACTCTGGACTTAGCAAATTATTCAAAGTGGATAACGTTCGAAAGCCTTGCCAGGTGTCCAAGAAATTCAAATTGTCGAAGACACGTGGAGTTTAGTTAGACGTTAAGTAGGTTTTGACGGTTATTCTAGTTTGCCTATAAATATTAGTTTTTCATATGAGAAACGGATTCACAATTCTCATGCAAATTCCTGACAAAACTCAGAGTACCCATGTCAACGAGCGAAATGAGTGCAAAATGGAACATGTACGAATCTGTGTAACCAACCTTTCTTTGTAAACAATTTACATTTATGAATGCAATTTACATTCTCCAAGTATTTTACTTGCTTTCCATTTAAAGTTTACGCACTTTAACCTTTCTGCAATTTATTTCATTGCAAGTTTAAAACCTTTTCTGCAATTTACTTTGTTGCATGCTTTTACTTTTCAAAGTTCTTCTTTAAACTTTATCTGCAAATTCATTTACAAGTTTTCTGCAAATTTAACTTTGAAGCATTTTACTTTAAGCAAACCCATTCGACTGCGTCGAGTGATTTTACTGTTTTTATCAAATTATCCGATTTAACCCAGAAAATAAGAAACATGTTTTCGTCAATTCTGTACAATCCAATATGTCCCAGGATTTACTAGTTGATCCTTCTTGTAATAATTAAACTAGCGATTGTTTGCTAAAAATCGGGGTAAACAAATTGGCACGCCCAGTGGGACTATTGGTTTGTGTGATTTATTTTGTTTATTTTTGAAACTTTTTGCAAAATTGTTTTTGGTGTTGAAATTTGATTGTGTGTGTAATTTTATATGCATTTGAGGAGTGGTAAATCTCTCCCAGATTTCTCAAAAATACCAACTCGTACTCATACTAGAATGGTGAGACCACCAAGCAATTCTGCGAATAATAACAATAATAATGGATCAGAAACGAATCTGAATCCAAATCCCCAGAATGTGGCAGGGCAACCTAGTCAGGCAGCATCTGGCGTTTCTAACGCCAATTCTACTGGTGGGCCAACAGGTCCTGCATTGAATTCTACAAATTCTGAAAGTATCCCAAATAATAATAATAATAATAATAACGGCGGAAATTCGAACCCTGCGACGAATTCTAGTACCGTTGGCGCAAACGCCAGTGGATCAACAATGCCTGCCGTTACTTCAAGTATGATAGGAGGAGTCCCTACTCCAAATCCTAACGGTGCAGCAATGACACAACCGAACATGTCATCCATACCAACAAACGTATCACACACACATGGATACACAGATGGTAGTCAAGTTGGTGGAACACCGTCAAGACCACCCTGGTTGCCTAGAAACCCACAATTTGGAATGCCAACAACAACGATGGCAAACCTGTATAATTGGCCTTCAATAGAAAGTTCTCCCTCGTCTTCTGCGATGGGAAATAGAGGAAATTCTCTTAACTTGACAAACAATTCTATGGCAGTATTAAGGCAACAAATGGATGAGAGCATCCATGATATGGTGAATGCGTTGACCCAACAGATTGGCACAATCTTTAATCCTATGTTACAAACAACCAATGATAGTTACCTGTTATTAGCCAATCAAATGGGGAGAATGGCAGACTTTTTTGGAGCCCCTGATGCTCCAAATAACCAAAGGGTTCCTCGTGCAAACCCAGAAATTCAACCAGAAGTTCAAGCCCAACCACTGCGTATTGAAGGAGAACAGCCAGAACAAGAAGTGATATTAGTTAATAGAAACCAAAATGCTGATAATGTTCTTAGGAACGTTCGACAAGATAACATAGCAGGGCAGAACAACTTGGCCAACTTAGTAGAAAATATCTTGGCCCAAAATGGTTTGAATATAGGATTGCATAGGCCAAATTTCGTGTCAGCATTGTCTGAATATGTTTTGCAGGCAGAACTGCCAAGGGGGTGGAAAATCCCCAAATTTACAAAATTTGCTGGTGATACGAATGAGTCTACTGTCGAACACATTGCCAGATATATGGCAGAAGCAGGGAATTTAGCAAATAATGAGGATTTAAGAATGAAATTTTTCCCCAATTCCCTCACAAAAAATGCTTTCAGGTGGTTCACCACACTTCCCCCTCATTCAATTCATAATTGGACTCAGTTAGAAAGGCTATTTCATGAACAATTTTATATGGGACAATCCAGGATTAGCCTCAAAGAATTAGCCAGTATGAAACGTAAAACTTCAGGGGCCATTGATGATTATTTGAATAGGTTTCGCCTTCTTAAGGCAATGTGCTTTACTCAAGTGCCTGAACATGAATTGGTTGAGATGGCTGCCGGTGGCCTTGACTATTCCATTAGGAAAAAGTTAGATACTCAGCATTTAAGAGATATGGCCCAGTTAGCAGATCGTGTTCGACAGGTCGAACGCCTCAGGGCTGAAAAAGTCAAAAATTCTAAATTTCATAAAAAAGAAAAAGTGGCGTATATAGAAACTTATGAAAGTGAAAATGAGTTCGACGATGGTCAGGATTACATAGAAAATAATGAGGTTAATATTGCTGAATTAAAACCAGGACCTCCCTATACTTGTAAAATGTTAAAACCATCGAATGGAAATAATCCTGTCGAACCAAAAAATGATAGATTTGTTGCTAAGACATATACGTTCGACATTACTAAATGTGATGAAATTTTTGACTTATTGGTTACTGATGGCCAAATAATTGTGCCAAAAGGTTTAAAAGTTTCACCTTTGGAACAGCGTAAGAAAAGAGGTTTTTGCAAATATCATAATTTCTTGGGTCATAAAACCTCACAATGTGTTCTTTTCAGGGATCTGGTCCAGAAAGCCCTGCAGGAAGGAAGACTCAAATTTGGGGAAAAGCCAAAATCCAAACAGCAGGTGGATGAAGATCCATTGCAGATTGCTGATGCTGCTTACACAGAGCCATTTGAATGCCTAATGTTGGAAGCATTGAACCTCACTGAAGGGGGGCAATTGGTTTCTATTCCTGAAGAAGAATACGAAAACAAAGTGGAAGAGGTGTATCCACAGGCTGGAGAGAAATTGTTAGATTTCCTTCAACGCTGCAAAGAGAATGATGGTGAAGCTACATTATGTCCTCATTGTAGTGCCATGTTCGACAAAAAGGCTGCTGCAGGCCTCACCAAATTTTTACCTCATAGTCAGGGCAGAAACAATTGGCCAACATATTCCAACATTCTGAATAGCCAACAGGCACCTGTGCATCAAAGGTTGGGACCACAAAAATCTTTTGTCCCCTCAAACAGGACACCTGTCAACCAATGGGTTCATGGGAGAAACATGGCTTCTGGCCAAAGGAATTTCGAGAAAGGAAGTTCCAGTAACTCCAATCCCAAGAAGGATTCTGAATCAAGAAAATATGATTACAGGAATAATTACAAAGGGAAGAAACCCATGACAAGATCTCAATGGCGTAGATATCAACGCCAGAAAAAGTTGCCTGCTCAAAGTTCCCAGATTACTGCTGATGGTAAGGGAAAGAAGCCTGTGGAATTGACTAAGAAGCCAATGAGCGAAAGGTTAGTTGAACCAAAAATAGAGTCTTCAGTTGCTGATGATGTCGAAGACGAACACACGGAAGCGGATGATTTTCTGGATTCTGAACCTGATCTCGACATAATAGTGAATGTTGTGTCAATTCTGCCAAGGGAGTTCGACGTCTGTTCTGAAATAACAGATGAAGAAGAAGAATCTGGAATGCAAATGGCCCTTCACAGGCCAGTCTGTTACTACGTTATGAACAACGGTGCTTTGGAGGACCAAATGGCCACATTTGAGAGGCCAGATGAAGGCATGAAAAATCACTTGAAGCCTATCTTCATACAGGCTAAAGTGAATAATGTAGGGATTAACAAAGTACTGATTGATGGTGGTGCTGCTGTTAACCTAATGCCAGAATTTCTGCTGAAAAAGATTGGCAAGTCTTTGGTGGATCTTCATCCTCACAACATAGTTCTGTCGAATTATGAGGGTGAAACTGGTTTGTCATTAGGAGCAATCCAGTTGGATGTGGTTGTTGGAAGTACAATATGCTCCTAGGACGAGAGTGGATTCATGGCGTGGGGGCAGTCCCATCTACCTTGCACCAACGCCTGATTATTTGGCGAGATGATGGCATTGTTGAAAATGTAGAAGCAGATCAAAGCTACTTCAAAACTGAAGTTCATCATCTCACAAAGCACTCATTCGACAAAAAATTGGCAACTATCTCGCCATGCACTGAAAGGGATTTTGCATATCCTTCAGTGAGAAATGTTCACCACTCAATCAAGTTGGACCCCACACATGGCTTTTTGTGGGAAAGAGAAGATGGAGATATTGAATATGGCGAATACGAAGGCCAGAACTACCCAACTGGGTGGGATATCAATGAAGATTACTATGTCTGAGTCCCAAACTTGGGCAAAGATTTCGGCCTATATGGCTGAAAACAGAATCAAGATGGCTTTGGAAGCCAATCCATTGTCAGAAAATATGGCTGTTGCAGCCAATGATGTAAAATTTGGCAAACAAAAGCCAGAAATGCAAAAGCTGGATTGCATCTATGATGACGAACCCCTAGGATTTGAAAAAGACCCAATCAGTCAAAGTCACAAGATGCAAGCTCAAGATCCTTTGCAAGAAATTGACCTTGGAGATGGTCTGACGAAAAGACCAACATACGTAAGTGCAAACATTCCTCCTGATCTGAAGGCAAAAGTGGTGCAACTCCTGATGGAATTTAAAGATTGTTTTGCTTGGGATTACAACGAAATGCCAGGTTTGAGCAGAAAGTTGGTGGAACATGAATTACCAGTTCGACCAGATAAAAAGCCAGTGAAACAATTGCCTAGGAGATTCGCACCAGAAATCATGTCGAAGATCAAAGAAGAAATTGAAAGGCTGCTGAGGAGCAAATTTATCAGAACAGCAAGGTATGTCGAATGGTTAGCAAATATAGTGCCTGTGATTAAGAAAAATGGTTCTCTTAGAGTATGCATAGACTTTAGAGATTTAAATAATGCTACACCAAAAGATGAATATCCTATGCCTGTGGCAGAAATGTTAATAGACTCAGCAGCTGGGTTTGAATATTTAAGTATGTTATATGGTTATTCTGGTTATAACCAAATTTTCATTGCTGAGAATGATGTACCCAAAACTGCCTTTAGGTGCCCAGGAGCATTAGGCACATATGAATGGGTAGTAATGCCCTTTGGTTTGAAAAATGCTGGGGCTACTTATCAAAGAGCAATGAATCTAATTTTTCATGAGTACATAGACACTTTCATGCAAGTGTATATTGATGACATAGTTGTCAAATCCTCGTCAAATGATGATCATTTAGATCATTTGAGAAAATCTTTTGAAAAGATGAGGAAATATGGATTGAAAATGAATCCATTAAAGTGTGCTTTTTGTGTTAATGCAGGAGATTTCCTTGGGTTTGTTGTGCACAAAAAGGGTATTGAAATAAATCAAAACAAAACAAAGGCTATTATGGAGACAAAATCTCCAACTACAAAAAAGCAACTTCAGTCCTTACTTGGGAAAATCAATTTCTTGAGAAGATTCATCTCAAATTTAAGTGGTAAAGCTCAACCGTTTTCGCCATTACTTCGACTCAAGAAAGAAAGTGTTTTCACTTGGGGGCAAGACCAACAACAAGCTTTTGACGAAATCAAGAGTTATTTGTCAAACCCACCAATGTTAATGCCTCCAATAAGGAACAAATTCATGAAGTTGTATATATCAGCATCAGATTCGACACTGGGTAGTATGCTTGCTCAGGAAGATGAAAATGGCGAAGAAAAAACCATTTATTACTTAAGTAGGGTTTTAAATGATGCTGAAACTAGATATAGTAGTATTGAAAAACTATGCTTATGTTTGTATTTTTCTTGTATGAAACTCAAGCATTATATAAAGTTTGTTGATGTTTTTGTTTATTCTCATTGTGATATCATTAAGCACATGCTATCTAAACCAATCCTGCATAGTCGAATTGGAAAATGGGCCTTAGCCTTGACAGAATATTCACTAACTTATAAACCTTTAAAGGCAGTCAAAGGCCAAATTGTGGCTGATTTCATAGTGGATCATTCTGTATTAGAAACTCCACAAAACTATGTAGATTCAGAACCTTGGAAATTATATTTTGATGGTTCTAAACATAAACATGGAGTTGGAATTGGGATTTTAATCATTTCTCCCTCCAGAATTCCCACCAAGTTCAAATATAAAATCAATGGGTTCTGCTCAAATAATGAAGCAGAATATGAGGCTTTATTAACAGGCTTGGAAATTTTATTAGACTTGGGGGCAAAAAATATTTTGATCAGAGGTGATTCAGAATTGGTATTGAAACAATTGACAAAAGAATACAAATGCATAAAAGAACACTTGATGAAGTATTTTGTCATAGCAATTTCTTTGCTAAAACGTTTCGACCAAGTTATCTTTGAACATGTACCTCGTATAAAAAATCAAGAAGCCAATGATTTGGCTCAAATAGCTTCTGGTTATAAAATCTCTAGTGAAAAACTAGAAGAGTTGATTGAAATTAAAGATAAACTCATTGTTGATCAACCTCCTTCATTAGAATTGTCAATGCCAAAACTTGTGGGGGCAGACTTACCACAAGACAGTGGTCAAGACACCATCTATGATTATGACGAAAATTCTGAAATTTTTGAAATTTTTGCCATTGACAATCTATCTGACAATGATTGGAGAAAACAACTTGTCAAATATTTGAAAGATCCAAATGGAACAACCAATAGAAAAATCAAATATAGAGCCTTGAGTTATGTCATCATTGGTAATGAACTAATGAAGAAAACACCTGAGGGAGTTTTGCTAAAATGTTTAAGTGAAACTGAAGCTTATTTGGCTATATCCGATGTGCACAGTGGTGCATGTGGATCTCATCAGGCAGGCCACAAAATGAAATGGTTGTTATTTCGACAAGGTGTGTATTGGCCAACAATTCTAAAGGACTATATAGAGTTTGCCAAAGGTTGTCAAGAGTGTCAAAGACATTCAGGTATACAACATGTACCTGCAAGTGAACTCCATTCAATAGTAAAACCTTGGCCTTTTAGAGGATGGGCTTTAGATTTAATTGGTGAAATTAAACCAAGCTCGTCAAAAAACCAACGTTATATTTTAGTTGGTATAGATTATTTTACCAAATGGATAGAAGCAATTCCATTACCAAATGTTGACCAAGAAGCAGTGATTAGTTTTATACAAAGTCACATCATTTATAGATTTGGTATACCTGAGTCTATTACTACAGATCAAGGTTCATTATTCACTGGACGAAAGATGGTTGAATTTGCCCAACAAACTGGTTTTAAACTTTTAACCTCTACACCATATTATGCCCAAGCAAATGGTCAAGTAGAAGCTGCTAATAAAATCATTATTGGTTTGATTAAAAAGCATATTGCCCAAAAGCCTAGAAATTGGAACAAGACTTTAGATCAAGTCTTATGGGCATGTAGGAATTCTCCAAAAGAATCAACTAACACCACACCCTTTCGACTAACATATGGGCATGATGCAGTCTTGCCTGTCGAAATACATCTGCAGTCAGTTAGAATTCAAAGGCAGGCAGAAATCCCAAGGGATCATTATTGGGATATGATGTTAGATGAATTAGTTGATTTAGATGAGGAGAGAGTAAAAGCTTTACAGATGCTAACTCGACAGAAAGAAAGAGTTGCTAAAGCTTACAATAAAAAGGTTAAGTCTAAAACCTTTAATGTTGGAAATTTGGTTTGGAAAGTTATTTTGCCAATGGATAAAAAAGACAGAGTCTTAGGCAAATGGTCTCCAAATTGGGAAGGCCCTTTTAAAGTTGTTCAGGTTTTTTCAAATGGTGCTTATGAAATAGAAGAATTAACAGAAGAACAACGTTCGTTGATTATAAATGGTAAGTACTTGAAAAAGTATAAACCAGTGTTGCAAGAAATAAAAATTAACGAAGAATAAAGCTTAAGACATAATGAAAATGGTGATCATAAAATGAGTTCACCACAAAATGGGCATTGTCAAGATTACAAAACCAAAAAACCATAACAAATTGTTCAAATAGTTGAAGCAAAAAACTAAGAACAATAAAAACTAAAACTATTACAAAGTTAAAATTTTCTCTTCAAGTCTTCATGCAGGCTTTTGAATGAAGCAACTTCTGCGTCGAGAATCATGTTGGAATCCACCAAGATTTTGATCTCTTCTTCGACAGCTGCAGAATGGCTGAAGTACTTGATGCCAGCATTCGCCTCTTTGTCAATCATAGCTTTGGTTGCCTTGGAAATATTAGCTTTGGCTTCCTCACGCTTAGCCTTTTCACTGGTTATCTTGGCATTGAGACTTTGAATTTTCAAGTTCAACTCAGCCACCTCATTTTCCCAATCAGCAATGTTCTTGTCATAGCCTGCAATCTCAGCATTCGACTCAATATCCTTCTCAAGGCGCTCGACATTTGCCTGAGCAGCTTTTGCTTTCTCGACCAATACAGCATGGGCTTGAGTTTGAGCTTCCAACCTTGAGGCATTACTTTTCCTTTTTTGAATGGCTTTGGTGAAACCATCAATAAGGTTTTCAAGTTGGATAACCTTACCAAGAGTAGCACCATCAGTCATTAGGTTGTGAAACTTCTTCAGAAAGCCTAAGTGGGCAAAAGCACTGCTGGGATTAGCTTCAATCAATGAGAAGACGTCCTGGTTGATGTAGTCTGTGTGCAGCTTGAGAATTAAGGAGTCTTGTCTCACTGTCGAATGAATCTCAGAGTCAGAGGCTGTCGAACTGCTGTGATGTGAAGCACTTTTGTCTTTGTTGCTTTTGCTTGAGAGGAGCATCTTTAGTGCTGCAGCAGGATCAGAGTCCTTCATAGCTATGAATTGCATCTCTGACAACCCAACATCAGCAGATAACTTTGAAGTAGAAGAAACTGGGAGTATATCAGAACCTCCTTCAGCAGCCTCTGGCATAACTTCTTCCCTTTCATTGTCGAAAGCCATTTCGACATCTGTACCTTCTGACGAATGGGTAGATTCAGCAGGACGATCAAGAATAGTTTCTTCAGAATCAAGATTGATGGTGGGATTTTCTTCAGTCTCTGGACCTTTGTCACTTTGATTAGGGTTGACCTCGACATCATTGGTACCAATGCCTTGGGTCAGGTTTTCTGCATTGTCAACATTCATGTTGACATTTTCATCATTAGTATCCTGTCGAAAGGCAAGGCAAATGAAGTTATGAGAAAACTTATGAGAAAAAGAAATTTGTTCTATTGACAAAATCTTAAAAGTTGAGAAGATTTTACCTTAGCACCAAGATCATGTGAACATGAACTTGTATTTTCTTGCCTGGGGGCAGGAACTTCAGTGGTGGTGTTTTCAGCTTGGGGTGTTGGTTGGTCTTCGACAAGAAGATTAGAAGGAGTAATCTCAGCTTCTTTCTCTGCTTCTGCAGAAGCCTTAGAGCTGGACTTAACTTTCTTCTTCTTCTCCTTGTCAACTCTCTTCTTTGGGGGTTTGTTAGCATCAGATTTTGTTGGTGGTGTGCTTGCCTCACTAGCTTCTTCGTTGGCCTTTCCTTTGTCTCTTTGGCCTTCTCCACTAGGGGCAGCAGCAGTAGGATTCTCTTGAACATTACCAGTGGCCTGAAATGAAACCTTAAGGCTATTAACACAAAATTTCTTTGAAGTCGAAAAGGAATTTAAAAGGGTATGTCGAAAGCCTTACTGTTGGTTCTTGAATGGTGAGTTTCTTTTGTTTCTTCTGAATGGTGGGCTCTCCAGTTTTTTCTGAAGCCACATTGACTCTTTTTCGACTCTGCATTGTAAGTCAAGTGTCGAAAGGTTCAAAATGTTTGTGACAAAAATTGCAAATAAAAACTAAGTTAAAATACTAGTTTGAAATTTGATACCTTAGCCCCAGTATTTGGGAGTGATTTCTTTGAAGTCACAGCAGGAGCGCTGGAGTCAGTAGAGACGTTGGTTTCTTTGGTCTTTGTGACATTGGAAACACCTGCTGTCGAAATAAGGAAAATTAAACATCAAATGAAGAGTTAAATTTACAAACATTATAAAAATAACTTTGTTTATTTTTAGTCAAGTTACCTTTGCCTTTGGGAGTCCTTGGCTGCAAAGCGTCGAATCCTGCATTCAATGCACGCAATAGCAGTTTCTCATCCTTGGCATGCCTCTCATAGTGCAAGCTCCACCATGCAGCAAAATCATAGGTGCAGTATTGAGAGGTTTCAAAGGCAACAGGTGTAAGGTTGTAAGAGTGCTCGTCGGCAAGCTTCAAACGACGTTCAAAGTACTCGACAGACATTCCAGAGTTGCCCAAGACAATATCATCTTTGTTCTTGAACAAGCTCTTTGGCCTGAACTGACTTAGGCCAAATTGGCGAGCAACCAAATTGGGTTGGTATCCAACCAAGCCTAAATGCCTTTTGTCAATCCCTTGCCTTGAGGATAGGATTGTTGGGTTCAAAAACATTCTCCAAATGTTGTTGGTATCTTCCTCATCATCTGGATTTGTTGCAGGAAATGGTCTCTTAAACCAAGATGGTCCAATAGTTCTTTTGATGAAATGGGTGTTTTGAGGGGTGATTTCGTCGAAGGCGAGCAAAGTTTTGAAGTAGTGGAAAAAGAGCTGTCGAGTGGTCAAGTTCGTTTCTCTTTGCCTCAACAAGGCTAACCTAGCGCCTTCTGATTGTCGAGAAGCAATAGAGGTTTCCATGTGAGTAGGGAGGAAAAGTTTGAAGTTGGTTTCAAAGGTGGCATTCAGCCAAAGTTGCAGAAGCCAAATGGGTCCAGATAGAGTTAATTGTGATCCTTTATCAGTTTTCTTAAGGAGATCACTAGCTTGTCCTAAGGAATCATAAAGGGAAGCCAAGATGAATCTGCCTAAGGCTACATCCAAACCCTGGTGAAGCATAATGGCGAGAGGAACTAATCTTTTCACAACTTGCAGAGAGCAAGTGCAAAGGACGAATTGTGATAGCCAATAAGTCAAGAAGGCTATGTGTTCTTCAGGTGATACCTCTTCACTACTGAGGTCATGGTGATTTTTGAGAAATCCTGAAAAGGATAAGACTCTGAAGTCGAGCTGATGGTTGGGGGTAGTGTATTTGGGGTCGAAAGTGGGTCCTGTTGGTCTCAAGCCAGTAATAGCAGCAACGTCGAATAGAGTTGGGGTCATCATGCCTGCTTTTAGGTGAAAGGTGTTGGTAGAACTTTCCCAAAAATGAAGGGCAGCTATTAGCATTTCTGCATTGTACTTGGGTCCTTCTCTCGAAAGTTGAATTAAGTCGAATATACCACTCTCTTTCCAAAAAGTGGCGTATTGTTTTTCGACTTTGTTAAGCCATTTAAGATAGCCATCAGTAGCTATTGGTGCAGATCTAAAAGCCCTATAGCCAGGTTCAAAGAAACTCATGTCGAAGACAGAGTTGGCAAAAACTTTTGGCTCACAAATGACATGCAAAGGGAAAATACTACCTATTTCCTCATTAAAATCAGTAGTCGAAGGAAGAGGGCCTGCAAAGGCAAGAGTTTTACCTTCAAGTCTATGAGGAATCAGCAGTTCTTTTCCCCATATGGTGCTTTCGACAGCAGTAGTAGCAGGTTCCGACACGAACACTGAATCGTCAACCATGACAAGCTCTTTGTCATCTACAGCAATAGGAACGACATTCCTGGTGGTTGAAGAAGAAGCCATTGTTGTTTCTTGATGTTCTTGGTGTTCTTGAGGTGATGAAGATTTGACAGGTGACAGTAGCAAAGGTTCAAAAACCTTCAAAATCAACCTGTTTCTTGCTCAAATGCAGTGGAAAGAACGGTGATGATGAACGAAAATGATTGACAATCGTTTTGGTTGGTTTAGATTCAACAGAAACACAAGAACAATGCAAGATTTGGAGTTTGTTTTGATTGTTTTTGGAAAAAATGCGTGAGTGCTCTCTATGGAAGGGAAGTTCAATGTTTAGGATTTCAGAAAAGTGAAAGTGTTGGACTATGCTTGCTATTTATAGACTCTGCAGATTTGCATGCAGTTGGTAACTGAAGCACCACCATTTTCCATCTCAATCGTCCCGATCCTGCCACGTGTCCCACTATTGTGCTAAAAAAGTGGAAATCATGGTTTGAAAGGATTGAGTTGACGGTTACATTTTTGTCATGATTGATGTGACATTAATGTGACGTTTGCGCTGTCTTTGGTAAGCGTGCAGAGGTTGAAAAGAAAGAGAATCTTCAAAACTGCCATTTCTTCCTTTCGTATTCGACATGCAGTCGAAATTGGCATTTTTGAGGGGGCAATTTGTTAGCCTGTATTTTCGACAGGCATTAATGAATTGGAGTGAGAAGATGAATTCTCATTTAATGTACATTATTGTATTTTAATATTCTCTTGGAAATTGGTTGTTTAATAAATCAAGAGAAAATTAAGGCATTCGACGTCGAAAGCCTTGTAGTTTGTAAGTTCACTGTCGAGTCTGAAGAAGCTGTCAAATTCGACAGGAACCTATTTTAATAAGTACATGATTGATTGCTTCGACATTGCTATATATGTGTCGAATTATATATATGTATGTATATGTGTGTTTGCTTGTATAACGTATTATGCAGTACGGAGAAAGCATACTCTGGACTTAGCAAATTATTCAAAGTGGATAACGTTCGAAAGCCTTGCCAGGTGTCCAAGAAATTCAAATTGTCGAAGACACGTGGAGTTTAGTTAGACGTTAAGTAGGTTTTGACGGTTATTCTAGTTTGCCTATAAATATTAGTTTTTCATATGAGAAACGGATTCACAATTCTCATGCAAATTCCTGACAAAACTCAGAGTACCCATGTCAACGAGCGAAATGAGTGCAAAATGGAACATGTACGAATCTGTGTAACCAACCTTTCTTTGTAAACAATTTACATTTATGAATGCAATTTACATTCTCCAAGTATTTTACTTGCTTTCCATTTAAAGTTTACGCACTTTAACCTTTCTGCAATTTATTTCATTGCAAGTTTAAAACCTTTTCTGCAATTTACTTTGTTGCATGCTTTTACTTTTCAAAGTTCTTCTTTAAACTTTATCTGCAAATTCATTTACAAGTTTTCTGCAAATTTAACTTTGAAGCATTTTACTTTAAGCAAACCCATTCGACTGCGTCGAGTGATTTTACTGTTTTTATCAAATTATCCGATTTAACCCAGAAAATATGAAACATGTTTTCGTCAATTCTGCACAATCCAATATGTCCCAGGATTTACTAGTTGATCCTTCTTGTAATAATTAAACTAGCGATTGTTTGCTAAAAATCGGGGTAAACACTTCTTACATATCACTCCTATTCCTTTTAATAAAATTCTCTTTTGCAGTTTGAAAAAAACAAAATGTATGAATATTATTTGTTAATATTTTGTCTTAAAAAAAACAATTTTTTTACAATAATTAGTTTTTTTTATAAACAAATGTCATCAATGGATATCTCTTTATATCCGCAGATATCTCAATATATGTGGATTACCCTCTTAGTGGATATCCGCGCTATAAATAGTGAAACATATAGCTCTTAAATGCTAAAGTTATCATAAAATAAAATGATGATGATTTCTATGTAAATATTTATACCTTTAAATAAAGAATAGTGGGGGCAAAATTAAGTTAATTTTTCAAAAAAAAAAATTAAGAGCTAGTGGGGGCGCTATATTTGACACATTCCAGTAACCATAAATAGTTATGAAAACATCGTGCAAGATGTTATAGAACCTCGAAGAGGTAAGAAAGCAAGAATTGCTAAATAGTATGAACTCGGTTTATACATTGGAAGAAGATCCATTAAGCCTTAAAGAAATTGTATCCTCATGATGAATTATGGCAAGAAGCAATAAACGATGAAATGTATTTTCTAGATTCTAATGAAACATGACTGTTAGTTGACTTGTCTCATAGTTGAAAACTAATCGGTTGTATTTGAATTTTGGAAAAGAACTAAAACCTGATGGTACGATTAATGAATACAAGGCTCTCCTTGTAGTAAAAGGTTTTAGACAAAGAGAAAAGTATAGACTTCTTCGAAAATAATTTACCAGCCACTAGAATCATACCCATAAGAGTACTAGTCCCTTTAGTCGTTGTTCATAACTCGATAGTACTCCAAATGGATGTAAGAGTTCCCTTCCTTACGGTGAACTAGAAGAAGAAGTCAACATGAAACTGAAATTCTGGCACTGACACTAGACATATGTGTTGACGGATGTTTCAACACCTGTCCAGATAACGTTTGATGGTGAGACAGATGTTCCAACACTTGTTTCCACGAACGATAGCAGAACAAATAATAAAGCAAGTAAAAGCAGTAAAAATAACTTGCACAAGGTGTTTGTTAACCCAGTTCGGACGCAACTGCTCCTACTCTAGGGGATACCAATCCAGGAATGAATGCACTATAATAGTACTGATTCAGAGGCTAACAACTGTCAACACTTCTCACTCAATCCCTATATGTGCAAACTCTACCTAGACCTAACCTAGATATGACCAGCCCATGTCACTTTCTTAATAACAATGCTTCTCCACACCGTTCTCTAAACTACGGGTATAAAACACAATTCAATTCCGTTGATGGAGACACTCTCCTAGACACTCTACACACTTTTACCTAAAGGCTTCAAGTGCTCAAACAAACCAAACTCCTTGCTTAAAAGCTTCGGAGAAGGTTACATACAACTCAATAAAACACAGTCCTAAACATGCAATAAGGCAATGCACGAAAGGCTCACAAAGAGACTCGATTAACACACTAAACCCTAATAACCAATTACGGCTTGCCTCTCTTAAGAAACTAAGTTTTGATCTTCATATATTTATAGTCTTGAGCTGCATGGACTATAAGAAATAATAGGGCTTTCAATTCCTTGTTGAAAAAGGTGTGTAAGATCTCTTCACAAAATATTTCTTGAATCAAAAGATTTGTTTTTAAAATATATTGTCACATATTTTAAAATCAAATCTTCCTATGAAGTCTTCAGCAAGCTAGTTGATTTCCTTTTGTCTTGGCACGCAAGCTAAACCTGAAGCAAAGGAAAAACGAGGGTTCAAAGAAACAACGCACTATAGGGCGCGTATTAGGATTTCAAATCCAGCTGGCAACAGCTGACAGTGTTGTAGACAAATGTGTAACTCATCTATCACCACCTTAAGCTAGCATCTTGTTTTTGCAAAATGAAGCTAACATCTAAAAACCCAATAATCTCCCTCTTTAGCAACGTAAACCAAGCTTGGAAGTCATTGAAAGTTATGACCATTGGACTTTTATATTGGGTCTAGAAACAAATAAGAAGCTTAGTCTTCATAATTTGGAGAGAAATCCACAAAGTGTGTGCTGCAATGCAATTGAAATATTCAAGTATTGACTGAAAATAAATAGTATAGTATTTCCACCGTTTGGAATTATGCTTTTGGACGGACTCCAAAAAATATACTTGCAAGGTGAATGATTCTTCCAGAAGAAAAAGGTGGCAAGTAACCACTTTTTTGGATATATTGCTTTTGTTTGATCAAGAACAAAGCCCAAGTTGCTAAGCTACACAATACATGGCCCAAATAAAAAAATTCAGACAAAATTACCTTTACAACCCTATTGTTTTTGGGGCGCGCCATACAAAATTACATAAATACTCTTTTCCGTGACATGCGCCATGGATAGAATCCGTAACTTCAGCTACGAATGTGTAAGATTTGTAGGGTTTTCAAACACATGTGAATTGACCCCCATACGCTCTCTACTTGAAAAGTCTTCATCCGTGACTTACGTTGTGGACACTTAAAACCAATCCGCGACATAAGACACGAACTATCGTAACATATATAAGAAAAACCCATCTTCTTCCCCCTCATTCTGTCAATTTCAAAACGAGAGAAAAAACACTTAAAATCGTCTCAAAATCCGAAATTCCCATTTCAAGTCCAAATTTACTCGTTTCTTCACCAATCTACTCAGAACCAAGTCGCAAACATTATGGCACCAAGAAAACGATAAGGTTTGGATAATTACGCGCATGAATATCAATAAAAATGCCGGCAACAAAAACAAATCCAAAAGAACTGGCCCTGTCACAAGATTATGTTTCTGAGTTTTTTGTAACAGAGTCATCCCTTACATATGTTAAAATGTGGTATAAAAATTATTTTTTTATTAAAACAATAGACTCAAAATTGATGTTTTGTGTGTAATTTCAATCCTTGTGTGATTGTTTAGTTAGTTAGAAAACAGTTAGAAGTTAGTTACAAAATTGTTTTCTGTTTTGGAGTTAGTTTGTGGTGGTTACTTGCATCACAAGTACACTCAAGTTACTTAGGAGATTAGTATATATAGTGTATCACTAGTCTTTGTATTACTCACGCATTCATTCTATTCATTCAATAAAGATCACTATATTCTCCGATCTCTTTTCTCTCTAATCTTAGCTCTTAGTTTCAATCATTATCCTCTTCATCATTCTTGTGATTAACCCTAACAAATTGGTATCACGAGCCTTTTGGTTCATAGTGTAGAAAGACAAAGATTCAGGTTCTTTTGGTGAAATCATCATCAATTTCTCTTATAATAAGGAATGGAGGGAGTATAATCTAATCAAAAAGTTATTTCAGTCAATAATCAAATTTGAATTGTTTTGAGCGATTCTATTTTGATGAAGCTCATTAATTGGGAAACATGAAGCAATTAAATCAAAAAAATTATTAGAAAGAAAATAGCAGATACATTTGGAATACAGTTGAAAGACACAAATATGGTACATGATACGGCTGAATGACATAGATACGACATAAGATATGACTGAATAACACGAATACGTCTATTCCTCTATAAGACGTAATCTAATTAAGAAAAAATAATAACAACTTCAATACAATTTTTATATTGATAAAAGACTTTCGTATCCAGTAGTTGAAATTAGAAACTGAAATTTATTTATTTTATTTTGAGTAATTTATGCTTTTGGTTTTAATTTTCTAACTTACTCCTCCTCAAAACTATTTACTTATTTTTTATTTATTTTGTGCTTATTTCATGATATAAGGGGGAGTAATCATATAGATGATTTTGAATTATTTTTTCAATAAAATTATAAACTTCTTATCTTTTTTTTTTAGAAGACTAAACTTCCTATCATATCATGCATCTTATCATATATTTGAGCTTATATATTTTTGTATAAAAATATTTAATAAAATACATGCATGCCTTGGATTTAGAGAGATTTTGAAGTATTTTTAAAATAATCTTGTATCTAAAAAATGAGGAAGATTGTGAGGAGATTGTAGAAATCAAAGAGAGTTGGAATTTTAGCAAGTAATTGATTGTAATGATAAAATTGAAATTTATCATTTGTTATTTAACAAATTCCTTCAAGTGAGCAAATTGAAATTAACAGTGTAAAGATCTCAGTTAGTCTTATCAACAGATGAAACACAAGAAAATTTTGCATCTGATGAAGTATTTTAGCATCCAATCAAAGTTGTGTATAGCAAGTTTTCATTTAATCTTGAAAAAGTTATGCCTATAATCTTTATCAAACAAAACATGTTATACGGACATTCTCAACAAGTATCATTTTCATTTGTGCTACATGATTGAAAATCTCACCACATACAAAATTCTAAAGCAATTGAGAAATTAATCAAGAAACTAAGTTCACGGTGAAAAAAACTGTGAAGCACAAATACTCCAATTAAGTGTGTTCCGATGTTCGGTGTTCGACACTAACACCAACTATATTTACATTCGAAATTTTTAAATACCATACAGTTGCCAATATCACCAAGTCTAAGAAAGAAAAAAAAGTGAAGGAAAGGTCAAGGATTGATCCATGCATTATTACAGCTAAATTTACATAAAACTTACATAGTAATCAATTGCATATTTATCATAGCTGCTCTTATCTTATCTTATGTGAATGATGCACATGTCTTAGGTACATATCTATCAAAGCAGCATCTACATAGCTGCTCTTCTAGCTTAACCGAAGTCTTGAGTTCGATCCCTGGCTTGGGCATGCAGCAGTATTAAAACTTTTATGGAGAGTTTGCCATCGATTTGACTCCCACAAGGCTCGAGAGATTAATCTCTACAGTTGGGTGCAGATGATACCTGATTTACACAACAAAAAAAAAAAGCATCTAAATACTAATGTCTTGAGCAAATTCTTCTTCTAACCGAACAACCTTCATTTTTCTTCTTTCAGCAATGAGTATTTCCTTCTTTTTTCTGTTGGATCACAAAATAGCAGTGTTAGATAAAGAAATGCTGGAAAATGAAAGTAATGTAAAAGTACTATAATGGTAAATAATTTGTAGACAAAATAACTAACCCTCCACCTATTTGTGTAAGAAGTTTCGGATTGAATAAAAATGTGAGTGTTGAACGACATATAAATGAAAGATCCATATATCAAATTCCTTAAAATTTTGGATGAAAATGCAGTGTCCAAACTATTATGTGGTCACTTTAACCATCCTTAGGCTCCCATCATGACCCAATAGTGGAATCAGAGTCGATGATGCTGGTCAGACATACTAGATGTCTCATGTATGAGAGCCAACTTGGTGGTCAGACAACGTGTTCCAATGATGTATGATATGATAGCCAACAATAGTTATCCATAAGCCTATCGTATTAAATTATTGGATAAAATGCGGTGTTCAAAGTTCAAACTACTTGTGTGACTGTTCTTAACCCGATGTGGAAATCTCCTAGGAGTTTTACATTCCCCTCCATTCAATCGGTAAAAGTTCAATTAAAATGACCTTTGGTAAAATGGATAAACTTTAATAGATAAAGAAAATCTTAAAATTTTTCTCTCTCAACTTTGACTTATACTAAAATGGTAAAATGGACAGAAATACTTCATGAATATCCACTCCTAGCATAAACAAAAAGGGAATTTTTTATTGAATACTATCAAGTTTAAAGAAACTAACCAAATACACACTAAAGGCAATGAACAAAACCATCAAACTATAATGAAAACTGAAAAGCTCACTTATCTCAAAACTACATTTTCACACTCTTTCTCATTTGAACTAATATACAATCATTATTAAATCCTACTAAATTAAACAAACCAACAAAGACAAAGGTATCGGAAAGTCTAGCAACAATTCTCACATCTTAGCTTACAGCTACCATGCTAACAAAGTAACATGTGCAACTAAATGGATAAAGGGTCAATGAACTAAACATATTTTTTTTAGCGTAAACTAGTTATCATTTGTGTGCAACCGCAGAAACTAATCCCTTGAGCCTTGTGAGACTCAAATGGACGGCAAACTCTGATGTTGCTGACAGGGATTGAACCTAGGACCTTAGTTAAGCTAGAAGAGACTAGCACCATCTCATCTAAGCGTTCTTCGGTCCATGAACTAGACATATTTGGTAAGTAAATGTAATTACATCAAGCAATCAAGCATGCCATTAACACTGAGTTTTAACAATGGCTGAAACCAAAAACAGCTTTGTATCATAAGTTATAACTAACATGAAATTCATACATAATTAACCATATAGAGCAAATCAAATAAAGAGCCAATCTCATAATTGTGATAGCAAATAATTTCATATGATAAAAAAGGATCACATTCAAAACAGAACACAACCAAATTCAGTGTCAAGTGGATACCTATTAGTTGAAAACAATCCGCGGAGAGCTTAATGAAGTCCATGGTGTTGACCTTCACCAAGAACACTATGCAATGAAACATTTGAACAAAAGCTAACAACTTTGTGAAACCTATTCATAAGTGATGGCAATTGAGGCACCCTCCTCCAATAACATTTCCCATTCTCATCACCGCGACTGCGAATCTCGCAAACACAAGCCGGATACATCCTATGATAACTCTCATTAAAAACATATATAAGATCACCTGACCCAACACACTTCAAGCTAGCAAATTTATCATCCTCATCACCATCAAAAAGACTACAAAGTAAATCATGAGGCATAACACCAATCTCATAAAAATCCATACTTTTTTCATCAACTTCCCATAAATTGAAGCTAGACCCACTTGGTGAATTACAAACCCCAGCTAAAATAAGTCTTTCCCTACAAGCAATCATGAAAGAAAACACAACCCCAGATGGCCTAACAATCCTAACATCACTCCAAACACTAAGTTTCAAATCAAAAGATGAAACAAAACATGAATAAATCCCAAAAACATAAAATTTCCCTTTGAACAAAGCAGATGAAAGTGATGATGAAGAGTTTCCAGATCGAAAATCAACAGGAAGAGGAGGAGCTAAATCCCAAGAACCTAAAAGAGGGTCATAGATTTCAACATCTAAACGATCTTCTATATCAACAAGATTACCAATAAACCTAACACCACCAACAACAATAAACTTGAAAGAACAACCATCATTAAAAACACCTAAAAGAGGGTTTATTCTAGGAAAATGAAGAGGTGGAGTAGAATACCAAACAAGAGGGTTAACAATAGGAGTATAAAGAAAGTTAGGAGCAGTGATGAAGAAAAATGAAGAAGTACCAATGAATGAAGTGTTGTTAGGATAGTGAAGAGGTTGTTGAGGTGTTGGAAGAATGAACCATGAGTTAGAAGAAGGATCAAAGGCAAAAGATTGATTATTTTTGGAAGAGATGTTATGAATACCATGAAGGAAAAACCAAGGTTTGTGTTTGTGTTTGTGGTTTGAAGAAAAGGAAGATGATGAGATTATTGTGTGCCATAATTTGCAAACTGTTGAAGCTTGGATTGAAGTTGAGATTGGAAGATGAGATAAGATGAATTCTATGAGGTCTAAGCTAAGATCTGTGATTTCTGTCATGTTGAGTTGTGAATTTGAAGTTGGAGTGGAGTTATTATTGTTGTGGATATTATATGGATGGAGGAACATAGGAGAACACGACACTTAGAATTGATGAGAACTGAGAAAAGTCACACGTAGTGGATGGGTGGAGTAGATTAGATTAGATTAGTTTGGTTGTTCCATTATTGAAACTTGAAAGGGGTGTGGATCATGTGTGTCGGTTGTTGACCTTTTTTCATGCAGTAGAGTGTAGTGTGCTACAAAAATAAAATGTGGTGGTTCTAGAAGTGAAGATTCTGATGTTTATGAATTTTATATCAACCGGTAAAAATGTTAAAATTATTTAGTCAAACGTGATTATTAAACTTGAAATCCCAATGTTTTTAACTTGCGAGACAAATTTTTTGCGGTAAATTTTGACATAGTTTTCACATTGTTTTATATAACAACCGTCCAATTAAAATCATGTGGTTAAAATTGTTTTCAGGATTTCATAATTGCTTTGATGTGAATTATCCAATCTACATTCAAGGTTGTGATTTTAAATTAGGTTAAAACTCTATGGAAATTTACCGCATCAAATTACAATCTTTCATTTTGTAGGTATAAATTCTGCTTATTAGTTCGACTATGTGCCCCAAATTTAATAAAATAAGGGAAGATTGCAATGAACTCTCATATCACATGAGAGAATTCATTCTCAATTTTAGAAGTATGTTCAAAGACATATTGTGTTATTAACGAAATAAATATGAAAATATTAAAAAAAAAATATTTAACTTTTTTTTTTGACCAAAATAAAAAGGTATTCATTCATTCAAATCGGTAGAGTACATCAGATTCAAATACAAATTCAATACCGCTAAAAACGAAAAGGATGAATCTGCGAACAAGCTCACAGCATCCAAGTTAATAGCATAAAACGGCATACTCATGCCTACAAATAATGTGATAAAACTAAAGTAACCGGAATACCTATGCCTCCGTATCTACATCGTTGACGAATTTAATCACTGTCTGAATTAGTAGTTGACCGAAATTGATCTGCCGATTCAATCAAACGAACACCGCAACAAGACGGGACAACAAACAACACCGCACCAAGACGGGATATCAATTAAACAACGTCGCACTGAGACGACGAAATCACACACAAAAAGAAAAAACACAAAAGAAAGGTTTATTCTATGAGAAAATCACTTATTTTGATTAAAAGCAAAATAAAAAATATGCATAGGGGTGATTTCGAGTCAAAAAAGACCCAAAACCACCATTTTCAGTGAAAAAAGATGAAAAAAACTTAGAGAGAAGAGAGAGCTTATCTTTCTAAAAAAATTAGGGCCAGCTATATCAAAATTTTATTATTAAAATATTTAACTTTTTAAACATCAATTTTTGGTGTGTTTTTTTGGGCATGATCCTTAGTTTAAAATGAATAATTATTATTAGATGGCGTCCAAAGTGAAGTAATATGGTTACGTGACTTATGGTTAACCACCAATCATGTTCATGAAATTGTGACCGAATTGCAACAACCTAACATCTAAAGGAATTAATGATGCATATTGAAATCATATAAGTGGGTACACCTTTCTTTTGGGCGCCTCAAATTTAATGTCCATGGATAATATTTGAAGTTTATTTTTCACGCCATGAATTTATAAAGGAAAATGCTAAACAATATTTCTGAGGCTTGTATTTATCTTTATTTTCAGAAGAGGCGAGTCCTTGGCCTCGAGGAGTGGTGAGCAGCACGGAACTTTCATTAATCAAATGGCATAAAGAAAGAGAGGGGGGGTTTCCTTTGTTATAAATTCACATAGAATATTTTGGAACTTCCGAACTAGTTAAGCATATTAAAATAGTAGAATTTTCTTTTACAAATGTGTGTATTCAATATCTTGAAATTGTAAAAAGTTGTTTTTTCAATATTAAAATTTTTTTTTATTTTCTTTTCGGGTATGCTTAACTAGTGTCCGGAGGCACTGTTTACCATGACCCTTTATTAAAATATTCTAATATCGATTTTTTAATAGCGGACACTTTCTTAAAACACCATATTAGATTATATTTTTATAATTTCTGTTATTTAAATAGCAGGTGACATTCATAAAATAAGGTATTTTTTATAACGTCCGTTATTTTAATAACAGAAGGATAAAATAGAAAAGGCATAGGACGTGGTAATTAATAGGATGACAAAAATAATTTTCTCATATTTTACCAATAATGGAAGCATAACTTCTGATGGATTGATTCATTAGTTATTTGTAACAGTTCTTTACACGAGCGGTTCAAATATCTTTATTTCTTACATTTTTTTTTTTACAAAATAAACAGTATTCATTCATTCAAATAAAATAGAGTACATCGATGTAATACAGATTCATAATCGCTAAAAACAAAAAGGATAAATCTGCAACAAACTCACAGTATACATGTTAATAGCATAAAACGGCAAATTACATATGCCTACAAATATGACTACATTGAAGTGTCCGAAGTATCTATGTCTCCGGATCTGTAGCGTTGATGACACAAAAGTCGACATTGATTGAATCTGTACTAGATCAGATCTACTCCTTCAACCTGAAACAAATGAACGCCGCACAAAGACGGAAAAACAAATACACCGCACAAAGACGGGACAACCAAATATACCGTACGAAGACGGAAAATCAAAACAAACAAATATGTGAAAATCACACTTATATTTATTATAATAAGGAAAAAGAAAAACAATTTGGAGGGATGATTTTAGGCCAAAATTGACATAAAATCACCCCTCTTCGATAGACTAAGAAGAAGAAGAAAAAAAATAGTGACGGCTAGGGTTGAAAGAGAGAAAAAAAGAGGAGAGGAGAAAAAAAGAGGAGAGGAAATTGGCAAGAGACTTTGATGGTAAATTTGTGTTTGATTTTGTGTAAAATTATCTCTCCAAATATTCTTGCAACTGAATTGTGGGCAATTCTCATCGACTTTCAACTTGTTCAACCTCAATACCTACAATATGTGTTAAATTAATCTGATTCCCCGTTTGAAATAGTTAATGCAATCCTATTATACATTGAACGTTACATGTACTGTGAAAGCTAGTGAAGCGGTTACTTGAGCCTCAAGGAATCTAGAAGTAGTTAGTTTTTGCTGTTAAGCTTGTTAAGTTTTGTTAGTTAGTTTACAGTTACAAAGTTAGTTATGTTTTCAGTTTTGAGTTAGTTAGAACCTCACTCTAGTTGGAACTTGTATATAAGTAACACATGAGAATGTAATCAACTAGATTGGTGATCAATAAAATTTTCTCTTCTTTTGCTTTTTTCTCTACTCTTTGTCTGCATTTGCATTCATTTGGTTCAATCTAAGCTTCAACAATGGTGGCTTAGCTTGAGTTTTCACATGGTATCATCGACCTGTGATTAGACCCTTCTTCTTCCCGCTGCACTCTTCACCAATCTCCTTATCATTCTTTGATTCTTTCTTCCATTTTTCCTATATTTTCTTGCTTTTTCATCATGTCTGATGCAAGCTCTGCTGGTAGCGTCCATGGCGGCTTCTTCACCCCTAACGCCAACAAAGGTTATCAAAACGACACACTCAATCCTTATTTCATGCATCCCAATGAAAACCCTGCACTTGTTCTTGTTACCCCTCTCCTTAATGGTTCAAACTACCATTATTGGTCTCGATCAATGACTGTTGCTATTCGTTCGAAGAACAAGCTCCACTTTCTCAATGGGTTCTTGCCAAGACCTGCTGATGATGATCGTGATTCTTTGGCCTGGGATAGATGCAATACAATGGTTATGTCTTGGCTCACTAATTCTCTTGAGCCTGAAATTGCACAAAGTGTGTTGTGGATGGATGATGCTTCAGCTATTTGGAAGGAATTGAAAGATCGGTTTTATCAAGGTGATGTATTCAGAATTTCTGACATCCAAGATGAGATTTCTAATCTCAAGCAAGGTGATTCTACTATCTCTTCTTATTACACTAAGCTCAAGAAGCTATGGCAAGAATTGGATAATTTTCGACCAATTCCTCCTTGTGAATGTGATATCACATGTGAAGCTATTGCCAAGATTCGTAGTTATCGAGATGGAGATCAAGTAATTCGTTTTTTGAAAGGTTTAAATGAACAATATTCACATGTTAAATCTCAGATTATGTTAATGGATCCTTTGCCAAATATTTGTAAAGTTTACTCCTTACTTGTTCAGCAAGAAAGACAGGCTATCATTCCCTTAGAAGAATCTAAGCTTCTTGCTGCAGCTAATACTCACTCCCAAGGTAGGGGTTATCCTTCCAATCGTGGTAGAGGAGGTTTTAGAGGAGGTAAACCTAATGGTGGTAAAGGGAAAGGATCTAGAATTTGCACTCACTGTGGAATGACTAATCACACAGTGGATAACTGCTTTCAAAAACATGGTTATCCACCTCATTGGAATCAAAATGGTGGAGCCTCTGTCAATAATGTCAATGCTGAGAATGAAGTTCAATCTGAGAATAATGAAGATTCATCCAATGAGCAAGAATCTGGGTCTTTGATGTTCACTCCTGAGCAGCACAAAGCATTACTAGCATTACTTCAAGGTTCATCTTCAATGCAATCTCATAGTGTTAATCAATTCACCTCTAAGCCAAATCTAGGTACAGGTATTGTTTGCACTCTTTCTAATCATACCAAACTAGAATCATTCATTCTAGATACTGGTGCCACTGATCATGTTTGTTTTTCTTTACAGTTTTTCCAATGTTTGAAAAGAATCAAACTCATTACTATAAAGCTACCTAATGGTTCTTTTGTTCAAACAAGTCATGCTGGTTCAATACATTTTGACCAGAATTTTAGTCTCTCTGAAGTCCTTTATATTCCTGAATTTTCTTATAATCTCATATCTGTACCAAAACTTACTCATACACTTGCTTGTCATTTGGTTTTTGACAATTCTACATGCATTATACAGGATTCTCTCTGCCAGATGATGATTGGCACAGCTAAATTGGAGCATGGACTGTATATCTTGACTACACCATTAGTTAGCTTGCCACACACTCCACCTAGGCATAGTGTCAATTCTATTACCTCTATTCCTGTAAATAAGCCAACTGAACATGCTATTTGGCATATGAGGTTTGGTCATGTATTAGATGAAAAACTATTTGAAATCAATAAAGCTTTTCCATTTGTTAAATTTCAATCTTCTCCCTTACCCTGTGATGTTTGCTTTTATGCTAAACAAAAGAGGCTTCCCTTTCCTCACAGTTCACACATTTCTGAAAATGTTTTTGACTTAATGCATATGGATATTTGGGGTCCTATTGCTGCACCATCCATGCTAGGCTATAGATATTTCTTAACTATTGTGGATGACAAAAGTAGATTTACTTGGATTTTTCTTATGAAGCTCAAATCTGAGACTTCCAATTTCATTAAATCCTTTGTTACAATGGTTCACACTCAGTTTAATTCTAAAATTAAAAGCATTAGGTCTGACAATGGTAATGAATTTTTGTTAAAAGATTTTTATGCTGAAACTGGTATATTTCATCAAACCTCTTGTGTTGGCACTCCTCAACAAAATGGTATTGTTGAAAGGAAACACCAACATATCCTAGGGGTGACTAGAGCTCTTCTTTTTCAATCCAATTTGCCTAAATCTTTTTGGTCTCATGTTGTTAGTCATGCTGTCCACATTATCAATAGATTACCAACTCCTTTTCTCCAAAATCAATCTCCTTTTCAAGTTTTACATGATACTTTACCTGATATTTCTACTTTAAAGGTTTTTGGTTCCTTATGTTTTGCTACTACTTTGAAAGTACATAGATTAAAACTGGATTCTAGATCCAGAAAATGCATTTATTTAGGTTTCAAAGCTGGTGTCAAGGGTCACATTTTATTTGATTTGCACAACAAAGAATTATTTCTCTCTAGAGATGTTGTTTTCTTTGAACATATTTTTCCATATCATAAATCTTCATCTGATACTACCATTCATCATGCTACACCTGACCCTGCTTATTTAGATGATTTGTTTCATTATGATTCTCCTCCTTCTCCTACAATTCCCAATATCACTTCCACTAATTCCACTAACACAGATACTCCACCCATTATCTCTCCATCATCCACTACAACTCCTAACATTCCTGTATCTACTACCTCTACTCTTCCCATCACCACTTCCAATACTACTTCCTCCACACCTCCAGTTGCACCTCTTAGAAGGTCAAATAGACCAACACACAAGCCTAATTACCTTCAGGATTTCTATTGCAACCTGGCCCCTAAAACAGCTCATGCTTCCAATTCAACTGTTACCATTCCTTCATCTTCAAGTAAGTATCATATATCTGCATGCTTGAATTTTCATAAACTTTCTTCTGCACACACTCACTATATCATGAATCTTTCCACCATTTCTGAACCTACATCCTATGAGGAAGCATTGAAAAATGAAAATTGGACTAATGCTATTAATACTGAACTGTCTGCCTTGATGAATACCAATACTTGGAGCCTTGTTTCACTGCCACCTCATAAGAAGGCTATAGGTTGTAAATGGGTTTTTAAACTCAAATTACATGCTGATGGCTCTGTTGAGAGATATAAAGCAAGATTAGTTGCCAAGGGCTTCACTCAAACTGAGGGGTTAGACTATCTTGATACTTTTAGTCCAGTTGTAAAAATGACTACTATCAGGGTTTTGTTAGCTATTGCAGCTTCACAGAACTGGCCTTTGTTTCAACTAGATGTTAACACAGCCTTCTTACATGGGGATTTGAATGAAGAAGTTTATATGAAACCTCCTCCTGGCCTCCCTCTCTCTCATCCTGACTTGGTGTGTAAGCTTCAAAAATCATTATATGGTCTGAAACAAGCAAGCAGGCAATGGAATACTAAGCTTACTGATACCCTTGTTTCTACAGGCTACACTCAATCAAAATCTGACTACTCCTTATTCACTAAACAATCACCTATTGGTTTTACTGTCATCTTAGTCTATGTAGATGATTTGGTCTTAGGAGGGACTGATATGAATGAGATTACTGCAGCTAAGACCTTACTCAATGACAGGTTTAGCATTAAGGATTTGGGTGTACTCAAATATTTCTTGGGCTTTGAAGTAGCCAGAACAGGCCAAGGTATCTCACTATGCCAGAGAAAATACACATTGGATTTATTGACTGACTCTGGCCTGCTAGGTGCAAAACCATGCTCTACACCAATGCAGCCTCATCAACAATTACACAAAACATCTGGCACCCCTCTATCTGATTCCACAGCTTATAGAAGGCTCATTGGGATATTACTTTACTTAACTCATTCTAGGCCTGAGATAGCTTATGCTGTAAGTAAGCTTAGCCAATTCCTATCTGAGCCTACCAATGAACACATGCTGGCAGGTTTACATGTTCTCAGATATCTGAAGAATAATCCTGGCAAAGGCTTATTTTTCAACTCATCTTCATCCTTATCTGTCAAAGGTTTTTGTGACTCAGATTGGGCTTGATGCCCTGACACAAGGAGATCAACTACTGGCTATTGCTTTTTCCTTGGTACTTCTCTTGTGAGTTGGAAAAGTAAGAAACAAAATGTTGTTTCTAGATCTTCTTCAGAGGCAGAGTATAGAGCCTTAGCACAGGCTACATGTGAAGGACAATGGCTGTTATACTTGCTAAGGGATTTGAACATCTCTCATGAAACACCTATAGCTTTGTATTGTGACAATCAGTCAGCAATTCATATAGCTGCCAATCCTGTATTCCATGAATGCACTAAGCATATAGAAATTGACTGCCATGTGGTTAGGGACAAGCTTCAGCAAAATATCATTCATCTGCTTCCCATATCTTCCAAAGATCAGCTAGCAGATATACTAACTAAGTCTCTACAGCCTGGACCATTTTCTAGCCTTGAAAGCAAGCTTGGATTGTTGGATATACATTCCAGCTTGAGTGGGGGTGTGAAAGCTAGTGAAGCGGTTACTTGAGCCTCAAGGAATCTAAAAGTAGTTAGTTTTTGCTGTTAAGCTTGTTAAGTTTTGTTAGTTAGTTTACAGTTATAAAGTTAGTTATGTTTTCAGTTTTGAGTTAGTTAGAATCTCACTCTAGTTGGAACTTGTATATAAGTAACACATGAGAATGTAATCAACTAGATTGGTGATCAATAAAATTTTCTCTTCTTTTGCTTTCTTCTCTACTCTTTGTCTGCATTTGCATTCATTTGGTTCAATCTAAGCTTCAACAATGGTGGCTTAGCTTGAGTTTTCACATGTACAACATAAATAATTTAATTTAATAAAATTTGAGATTTAAGTCTCTGAGCCCAACTCAGTTGGTAGGACATTTTCACATAAAGTGCACAACCGAAATTTTGGTACGCCATTTGTTTACCTTTAAAGGATAAAATTTTAGCCACTAAATTATCTGACAAAAAAATTTAAGACCCGAAACTTTAACCTCACTCACCTTTAACTAGGCCGGTCGCTAACAGAACACTATTGAAAGTTCGCACCGCAAACCAAACTTGGAAGTCATTGAAAGTTTTATGACTATTAAACTTTTATATTGTGTCTAGAAACAATAAGAAGTGTTAGTCTTCATAATTTGGTGAGAGATCCACAAAGTGTGTGCTGCAATTCAAATATTCTGATTCAAGTAATTGACTGAAAATGAATATATTTCGACCGTTTGGAATTATGGTTTTGGACAGACTCCAAAAATATATTTGCAAACTAGCTATAGTCAATGAACAATATGTCCATCCATTGAGGTTTGAAATTGAAAGTGTGTTTCAAGTCAAGGTGAATGATTCTTCTAGATGAAAGAGGTGGTATAAGTAACCAGGCCACTTTTTTGGATCTATTGTTTTTGTTTGATCAAGAGCAAAGCCCAAGTTGCTAAGCTACATAATATATGGCCCAAAAAAATGAAATTTCGAAATATATATTTTAGAGTTTCTTTTGCCGTCCTATTTATTTTTCGTACACTCTACGCGTTTTCATTTTTTATCTTTTCACTATTTAAGACGTTATAAAAATGAATTTTTTAAAAAAATATGTCATCCGCTAGTTAAGTAGCGGACATTATAAAAACAAATATGGTAGGGTGTTTTTAGAGTGTATCCTATGTTTATTATAATGTAGTTATGTTTATGTGCATGCTATTCTCAAAACTTATTTTCTTGAAAATATATTTTTATATTGAAAATGAATTGGCTATTTTAAATAAATTTTGAAAAAAAAAAATAGAAAGGAGAAAACATTTTTTAAAAAAAAAATAGAAAGGAGAGAAAAACATAATTTATGGTGTTTGGGTTTTTCAACCATATTAATGAAATTATGAAAAACTATTTTAACATGCGTAGTTTTTAATTTTACTTAAAAAAAAAAGTGTAGTTTCTAACTTGAATATGTTTATCAACCATGGTTTGTACTTTGTTTTTAAAAGTTTCTAATGAATAATCTCAAATCACTTATATCAAAAATTATTTTTAGTGAATCTAAAAAGTTGGCCTATTTAGCTTAGATAAAAGAGCATGAAAATATTGGAATCTATATGAATTTAATATTTTAATTGTAGTTCAGTTGGCCTATTTATAGGGATGACAATTTATCCATATTCAGTGGATACCCATAAAAAATACTCACAATGGTTAGGATAAAAATCCGTATTTTCGATATGGCATGGGTATGGGTAATTACCAACAAAATTGAGTGGGTATGAGTGCGGGTACGGATTACCTTAGTACCCACCCTATATATCCATATAATATATATTTATTTATTTTAATTATATTATTATATAATAATATATGTAATTATTTTTAAAGAATACAACATTATTATACTATTCCACATTTTGAATAAAAAAAATGTTTATTTATAATATAATGTAAATATGTCAATAGAGAAATAAATTTTAGCATGATTTTACTAATAATTTTGTTTATAATTTTCATAAATAAACACTAAAATCTTTGAATTTTTTTTTTTAATTCTATTAAGATGGCATGATATTTTATAATTGATCAATTTATTTTTAATAAAAATGTGAGTAACGTGTACGGATATGACTATTTAGGTATCCATAGGGCATGAATACGAAGACAAAAATTATCACCTACGCGAACATAAAAATAGGTACAAGTATTTTTTCAAAGTGGGAGTATAAGGATAAGAACTATATACCATACCCATATCCATGCCATCCCTACCTATTTAGCTATATCATATGCATTTTATTTTAATACTCACAATTAACTCTCTATACATAAATTAAATACTTTTATAAGAGCTTTTTTTAAACCTTAAGGGGTCTTCTCTCCTTTGAATTAGTACATCATCCACTCACTCTAATTTTATTTTTTTATATAAAAAGAAAATAGTCCCACTGACTTGTAATTTGTAAACTCATCTCCTACATTAATTAGGTCAAGATATAATTAATTTATACCTCTAATAATGTAGATGCCAAACATTCTCATTCACATTCACATCTAATACATTCAGATCATTAACTACAGATATCACACATCTCTCTTTCTCTTGTGCCTCTCAATATCTCTATCTTTAGTTAATAGTTACATAAAATCTTTACAAAATATCTGGATACAAATTAGCCATGAAACAACACTCAAATACTACACTACTACTAGTAGAGCATTAACTTGAGACATAGATTGCTTGCTACCCCTTCACCACACATTGGATACATTTGCTGTAGACACATTTATTTCATAGTTCTAGCACCACAACTGTACAAACAAAAATATGGTTTAGAAATTAGTCAAAATGTTTGAAAAATAGCTAACTAGATATTAGCTTTTCGATCTTCAATCACGATAACGATCATATTTGTTCAAATCTTATTATCGAAAAATTAAAATGGTTGAAAACCAAATCTCACTATACTTTAAATCTAATCTAATAAAGCCGAGTGAGACTCTGCTATAATAGATAAATAGTGTAGAAACATGATGATGTCACCTTTAAAAATTTAAAATTATTTCACGATGCAACAATCGCAATGCACGTTGTAACAATCACAATGGCGTCCATTGCAACGATCACAACTGCATCTGCAGCCACAACTGCATGCTCCAATTAATGATTCATCTTTAAGCGAAGTTAATGTCCAACCACTTGGTGTATGTTTGGTATCACGGTGGATGTGTTAAAATCACAATGATCCATCGTGATTTTTTAAAAGTTACACTCTATAGCTTCTATAAGATCACGATAAGTCATCATTATTTTGACATATCTACCGTAATATTAAACATAGACTTGGCTAATGATAAATATAAAAGTATTTTAGTATGTATGAAGTAAATAAAAGGAGGTTCACATGCAAAAAGTTACATACACTCAGAATCTGTTGTGATCCAGTTTGCTTTCCTACAAGTGGAGTGTCCACTTTCTGAATGAGGGATTGATATGGTGGAAGTTGTAATTTTGTTGTGTCCATTTTTAGTTGAAGATGCCATTGAAAAAGCTGAGTAGGCAGAGGAAGTAGTGGAGCAGCTTTCTACATCCCATCTGAAACTAATCTTTGGTGACTCACTCATAGTTTGATCATCATCTTGAACTGCTTTCAGGTTTCCACGTCTCCGGAACATTAAAACCTGATATAAACTTTCAATCCAAATGAGAAACTATTTAAGGTTTTTATTTTAAGACATAGTATTTGGCCAAAGACTGAATAATTCGAGAGATATCAAATCACATCGTCTATTAGCAGGAGTCTATTTAATGTTAAAGATTCGTTCTGTATGAACTTTTTCAACTCTCAATAGAGAAAGTAGCATTAAGAGGATTCGAATCTGAAAGACTAAGACTTTGAGAGGACTACACTTCAAGGTACCAAACTTTCACCCGGCCTCATGCTAATTCATGTGAGGGGTTTATTAATTAAGGTTTTTTTAATTCAATATCCGGCTCAACGATTGATGAGTTCGATGACATTAATCTCAAGGTCCACTGGCAAGGGATCTATTTAAAGATAGAGATTCGAACTATATGGACTGACCCAATACAAGAAGTGATACTGAAAATATTCGAAATTAAGATCTTAAGAGAAGTACGTTCAAAGGTTCCAAATCTCATCATCAGACCAATTCATATGGATTAACTAGTTAAAACTTTTAAATATAAGTTTGCGATTTGGACTGCGACATTAAGCATTTTGATGTTTATGTCACTCATTCAGTGGCTTCACCGTAGCTCAGAAAGTTTAAACATTTGAGTTTTTGGATCTTTTGCGCAAGTGAATCAGTGGCGGAGTCAAGACCTTTCGTTTATTTCTTATGAAGAAAGAAGAGAAAATACCATTAAAAGTTGAAAAAGAATCACCTTTTTTCCATAGAATTTTCCTCCTTTCTCTGTTTTAGCAGCCCATCTAAGTAACTCTTTCATTCTAGAAATAGGCTTCTTTTTATCACATTGGTCCTTTCTTTCAGCTGAAGATGACAATGGTGCCTCATGAGTTATAGGCAAAACCTTATTTCCTCCATGACTCGTCGAGTCTGTCTTGTTAACGGTCGCTTCCTCGCGGGGTGATTCTTCTTTCTTCATTTTCATAGAGCCTATTCTCTTTAAGTTGAGAGTTCTGAAAAAGCAAGCTTTTGGAATATCTTTTCTATATAAATAAGAGAATATCTTCAAATTCTTGTAACCATGTTTGCTCCATAAAAATCTCTTTGTCCTTTTATATGATCCATCATGGTTTATTACACTAATCTTTATCCCTTTACCATTTTGTTCTGAAAAAAAAAAACATTTAGAAATATATTAGCATTAGGATTCTTCATTTTGCGTCTCAGATAGGTAGCTCGGTTAATAAATTAAGAGACACTGAATAATTTTTAAGTAGAAAGTTCAAAGTTCAAACACTAAAAACTAACGCAGATATTAACTTAGTATTCTGCGTTAGTCTATAAAAGATTTTTTTATTTTGCATACCAAAAATCGAAAAAGAACTTAATTAACAAGAGTTGAGAAACTTATTTATAGAAATCAATCTTACCATTGATATCTTCCTTTTGATGAAAGAGATTGAAGGTGGTTCTCTTTCTTTCTTGTTCTTGTGCCCTTTTAAAGAGCCAATGAAGAATCTATTAAAAAAACAAAAGAGCTATTAACTTTAATATGAAATTGTGAATAATGCATGTTACACATTCAACTATATATATAATTTAATCACATAAGAAAGCATTACCTGCATGGCAACAGTGAAAACCTTTTTTGTTCACACTTTAAATATTATTAATATTATTTTTTTGTGTGTGTTTGATGACTGTGTTAGTCAAATGAACAGCACTGCAGATCTATCTGTTCTGTCTTGAATCCAAAAGATTCGTGTCTAGTTTTTAGGCATATGATAAGATGAAGACAAAGGAAATTGTAGTGAATCTAAGGAAGTTGAAGAGACAACTAGACGGTGTTAATGGAATAGTTGGCTTATTATTCTTAGTAACATGGGACTTGTTATATATAACATGATCAAGTGGTGTAGTGTATGTTAAGATAATTGTTAGTTAAAATTTAATTAATGTTTTAGCCTCTATCTATGAAGCTGCGATACTTCAAAAATGGCGAAGTATCGTGTCTGATACCGATACTCGTCCGATACTCTCCGATACTCGTATCGGAGAGTATCAGACAATTAAAATTATTTTTAAAAAAAAATAATTACCGATACGTGTCGGATACTTCTCCGATACACGTATTAGAGAAGTATCGGGAAAATAATATTATTTTTTTTTATGATAGAAATAGAGGAGATGATACTAATACAATTTGTGTTTCCTCTTAAATAATGAATGTTAGAGTATGATGTTCTTTATGGATTGACAACCATGTGTTTTTTGGATGGTACCGATGATGTTTTGTTTTTTGGATAGTAATAATTATCCTTTTTGGGTATTACTTAAGTAACTTGAGATATGTAATTGTCACTTGTTTGCGCAGTTTGAATAATTTGAATGTTAATTTATTATCTTTCTCGATTTTTGTTATGTTTATATATTGTGTATTTGTATATTTAATTTTAAGTTTATTTTTAAACATCGTATCGCGACCGTATCGTATCGGAAATTTTAAAAAATTTCTCATATCGATATCGTGTCGTATCGGTATCGTGTCACGTATCCGGGCTTCATAGGCCTCTATGGCACTGTTATTAGCCATACACTTGTATGTGTTTATATAAGTCTATACGATATATGTATGGACCCCAACTTAATGTGACACCAATTTTGGAGATTTGCATATGATAGAGTTTCTAATAAAAGAGTTTTAAATAAAGAGTTTGCATAACCAGTTAATAGAAATATTGTATTTTATATGTTATATGTAGAAGTGGGTTTGAATTTGGAACATTTTAAAAGTAAAATTTTAGATATTAGACTATTGTTAGAACTTAAGCATATAGAAGAGTCTGGCTCAAAAAATTAGTTCAATATGTAGTAGAGTCTCATAGCTTAAGTATCATATTAAGCACTTTAAAATAGTCGATGTGAGAGTCCTAACATTGTCACGCTTTTTAATAGTCGATGTCCACAGTGACTTTCCCTCTTTCGACATTGACTCAATGGTAGCTCTTTCCTTTTCGGTGGCTTCACTCACCTATCAGTATTCAGGGGAGCATCTTAAAATTCGGCCTATAAGTATCCCTTTCCAAGACCCAACTTTCAACGAGAGCGCCAATTGTTAGGACTTAAGCACATGACGAGAGTCCAACTCAAAACACTAATTCAATAAGTGGAAGAGTCTCATGGCTTAAGTTAGTTAAGTACCACAATGAGCACTCTAAAATACTCGATGTGAGATTCTTAACAACTACCTAATAATTAATAAGATATACTTTATGCATAAGCGAATTTCAAATGAAAATAAGTAGTTAGAAATTTGTATTTTCATGTATAATAATTTATTTTATAAACTAAGATATATTAGAAAGAAAAATGGAGTAAAAAAAAGAGGGGTCAAACCTGACCCTCAACAAAAACTAACAAAGTAGCAATATAAAGAAAAAAATATACTTGTAATGACAATTTTCATTTAAGTGAGTCATTAAGCTAAAATTAAATTCTAAGATAGACTAAATAAGTGGCTTACAATATTGCTGTGAAGATAATGAAAACATGAATCTGTTTCACAAAAGTGTAGTTCAGTAATATGAATTGTGACGTTAAAAGAAGTCTTAAAAAAGATTGAAGGTTTCATCAAGTTTAACATAGGGTGAGCATCGGTCGGGTTCGGTCGAATTCGGGCCGAAAATCGTCAAACCGATAAAAATCGCGATCTCTTAATTTGGACCCAATTCAGACCGTTTACGTCTTCGGTTTGTTCGGGTTCGGGTCAAACGGGTGACTGGTACAACGGGTCGGTTTTAACGGGTTAGATTGAAACGTTGTTGTTACATTTAAAACTTCATTGATGAAAAAAAAAAAAAAATTTGGCAATTCGTTCAATATTTCGTATATAGTGCAACAAAAAATACAATAAAAATGATGAGATGAAGTTAATTTCTTTTAAATTTGTAAATTCAACGACAATAATAGATAGTAGATGAGAAGTAAAAATTAATTTAAATCTAAAATATTATATTTCGCATCTCCTTTATCAACAAATTACCAGCTAAAGCTTGTAAAATACAACATTTTTCTCCTCTATCAAAGATAGATAAAATTAACAAAGTGAAGAGCATATGATATTAAGAGAAAGAATAGGTGCTCGAAACTAGAAAAAAAATTAATTTGTATTTCGGTCGGTTTCGGTTATGAAGAGACGGATTTTTAGAGACCCGCACCCGCCCGTATATAACCGTTCATGACCGATTTTTCACAATTGTTGACCCGAGACTCGATCCGCACCCGACCGAGTGCTTTAATATGTTGGCGGTTATATCGGTTTCGAGTCGGGTTGCGGATTTGTGTTCACCCCTAATTTAACATATGCTACTAAAAAAAATGTTTAACATATGCTACTAACAAACTTCACCCATCATGTAAAAAAAAAAGAAGCTAATTATGTCAAAAATAAAATAAAATAAACAATTGCTTATAAAAAGAAAAGCATCTAGCAATTGATACAATCATTTGAGGTTATCTCAAAGCAAATTACTTACTCAAGTATCGATTTGGTCCAAAAATAATCTCAAGTATCGATGATATCAATTATAATGTAATCATGTTGTTGTCTTTTTGAGCTATAATGATTTTTTTGAGCTATAATGATTTCCGGCATATACTGCATCGGTATAGTTATAGTACTCCACTCGATCACTATTATAATCAAAATAGTACTAGGTTCATTAAAAAAATAATATATTTAATTTATATTATTGACTAAATATATTATTTTTTTAATAAATCTAAAAAATTATTTCTTACATATAATAATGATCGAAGGGAATAACTGTTATAAACCGTTTGATAAAAAACGAATGGATATGATAAAAACTGTGTTAATCTGTTAAATTAACAATGTACTCCATGTAAGATTATCTACTCCATGTAAGTTCATGAAGTAACTAATTATAAAACCCAAATCCACTAGTATGCCCATGATGTACAACTCCTCCCGTCCCAATTTATTTGAGTCATTTGATCAAAACACGCATATTAAGAAAGTGATATAAATGAATGAGAGATACTATTTATTTTACCAAATTACCCTTGTGTATTCCCTATGTACTCTTTAAGTGCAATAATAATTATTCTAAAAAATAAATTCTACAGGGGTAAAAGTGAAAATACAAGTAAAAAATTGTAAATGACTCAAGTGTTCTGGGACAATTTTATTTTGCAAATGACTCAAACAAATTGAGACGGAGGGAGCATCAAAATGGCATTGAAGTTTGAGCTTTTAAGGCGCAGGAATATTTGTTCCTGAATTTCCTCATCACAATGTAGCACAAACAAAAACATAGTAAGCTCAATCATGGAAAACAATTATATGCTGTCACAGAAATTTGTCTCAACAAAAAACATGTTCCGTAACATGGATAAACAATAAAAGTGGATAAGATATATTATTATATCAACATTAATAATATATAACTAATATTATTTTAGAGTTTAAAAATTAATTTATTAATATACATTTAATATTTTATGCGTATAAATAATATATATTATGATCAGGGTTCGAATTCCGTTCTTTTTACTTTGTGTAGTCTTTTTTAAAAATACTAAGGGTCGGTTTGACCTAGCTTATTTTTCAGCTTATGCAAACAATTTATGCAATATAAATTAGGTTTTATGCTATTCTATAAGTTCAAACTAGTGAAAATTGAATTTTTATAAGCTATTTTATCACAAACTACCTTGAAAAACTTATAATAATACATAAAAATTGCATGAGTTGTTCGCATAAGCTCAAAAATAAGCTAGGCCAAACGGACTCTAAAATATCTTTGGAGGCTTTTTAAAATTTAAATTTAGTTGTTTTTTTTTTCAAAATCAAAATAAAAGAGAGCGGACCGACGGATACGAGAGTGCGTGCCCGCTAAACGCTAGTAATTAAAAAAAGTTCCGGTATGAACGCTAGTAATTAAGAAAAGAAATTTGTCGGTACATGATGCTTCGTGGGCAGGTGCACCATTTCAGCATCGTGTATGTGTATGACATATGAACTCAAAATATACTTTGAATGAGCATGTGGGGCTTGCATGAGATATTTTAGTAAGTAGTGAATTTTTGTGGGTGCAAATTGGGAAACTATCAATGTCACATAGGTGAACTTGACACCAGGGTTTAAGACTTGTCTTTGGGAGTAACCACATAATATATTTCATTCTAGAACCTAGAAAATCCATTTTGTTCATGTTATTTTACACTTTATTTTGAAGGAAGAAAAAGTAGAGTTGTAGAAATCAACAAACTTGTATGAATCAGTATGTTAAATTTGATAAAATTTAAGGTTTGAGTTTTAAATTTTTGAGAATTTCCTTTCTCACCTCTTAAACTTCTCGTGTCTTTCCTGATTTTAGAGTCAGTGAATGTTTGATATCATGGTAGATTTGTGGAAATTACAGTCAGCCACCATAATTTCAACAAACTCGTTGTGATACCAAATGCACTTATGCAACATGCCTCATAAGCATAACACAATATTCAGTGAATGACACTAATCTAGATTCTTAGATGACATAAACAATGATACAATTGTTTCATAAGGATCATAGAATATTTACAAGCTGAAAACATACAATTTAATAGATGTAAAGACTGAACAATATAATTTACATATACTAGCAACAACCTGCCAAATCACTCAGAAGTTTAGTGTTTCCAAGGCTAAATGTTGTTACACAAAAGCAAGCTTTAAGGAAAACAATTCCAGAAATTCTGTTTCATTGAAACTTGTGTATAAGGATAAGGATTTGCTCATGATTTATTCTGAACTTTGCTGTTTCAGCACACTCTAAGGGTCCATGCATAGGCCCGAAATCGTGTTTGCCAGATACAACTTGACCATGTTCAGCATGCTTGCTCAAACAATTCTATTGAAGAAACCAAGTGGGGTTAACTGATGACAAATTAGATACAATTCAAAAATTTCTGCCAATAAAACTGAAGTATGAATATTTACCAGATAAATAAATGATAAGAACCATCACGATTGATCTTCGTTGGACCTTGTCCTGTTCAAACGACGACGCCTCCTTGGGACATGTGATGCGTCTTCAACCAGTTCATTAAATATTCGTAGATCTTCTTCGACTTCATTCTCTTGAAGGCCCAACAAATTTTCACCCCAAAGATAGCGACGGCGGTCAGATGAACGACGATGCCTTGACCATGCATTTGAAGAACGAGCTCTTGGTTCCCTAACAATTTCAATGGTGCTATCCATCATTTGGAACAAGATGGTGGTGGTGGCTAACCAAGGTCCATTACCATTGCCATTGTTCCCATCCCTGTCACCACCTGGTAACCTACCAATACCATCTCCATTTTCGAGAACATAATCCCCAACGACCACAGCTCCTGGTATGGCAGACTGAATAGCACTCACAATATCACCATATTCTCTCTGGCGCTCAAATTGTTGCCACGCTTGTTCTCTTGTCGGATCAACATCAGAGGGACGAGAAGTAGGATGAACTCTCCTAGCATGTCTGCGCAGTTCGAGATAATCTCCAGCAAATGAGCATGAATCCCTAGAGCAACTTCTCTTCTTATTATTCAAATAATTTCTAGCCTCTTCAACAACCTCCCAGCCTAATACTGTGCCCCTACATAGAGGACATTGCAAACTCGATTTTGTGTCCTCAGATGAATTATCTACACCTAATTCCTCCTCAAGAACAGCCCTGTCCTGCAAGTTCTCAGAATCAGCAGTTTCTAAAATGCCGTCATCATGTTGGTCTAAATGTCCAGTTGGATCTTGGGCATCACCCTGTCTCGATCCTTGTGGAATTCCAACAGACAATAGAGTATTAATTTCATTTTGGTAGAGTAATTCATTAACATTATGCATGTCAGATTGCACATTAAAGTTAATATCAAAACTATTACCAGAAGAGTTGTTAGTGTTTATTATAGAACTTGGTAAATTTGGGTTCTCCTTAGAGTTGTCCCTCATTTTTTTAAATCGGTCCAGACAATTTGAATGCCTATAACTTGTATCACAAATGTAAGATCTGCAGCCCTTATCATGAGAGCTGCAAAGTAGGAGAACAGCATTATGTGGATGGTCCATGCAGATAGGACATGAAACTTCATCCAATTCTTTGTGAAGAGCATGGATATCTGAATCACTACATAATCTTCGTTTAAAACCAGCCATCTTCCTCGCACCGTGTTAACTACTCAACATATTAAACTCATTAGAAAACTAATTTTACATATGAAGCAACATGCACATAGAATTCTGACATAAAAACAAAACACATGGTCAACAGTAGAAGAACAATTCTTTCTTCTATATATGTCGAGGAAAAAGCATAGAAGAAATTGACAACAATGAAAATTTCTAGTTACTTTCCTTCCTCTGTTTCCCATGTATTTCTCTAAAAATAATTCTATTTATGCTTCTTTTCTATACCTTCCAATTAAAAGGGAATAAAAGGTATGATGGGAAAATTAGAGTTTGACTCAATCGTTGACAATGCTTTCCCTTTTATCCATAAACAGTGAAGTCCACAAACCATCCTTACCCTACCCCATAACTTGATTAAACAAGAATATAGAGTTTGGTTCCTAGATGTCGTTTTGAGATTTAAGTGACACCATGATTCAACGCAGAATAGAATATCACATATATAAACCATGGTATTATTGATCACCAATGTGTACACTATTTCAACAACAATTCTGATTAAGGTAACAAAGTATACCACACTTTATCCTCTCCTTAGGTGCTCAAACTTTACTCACACAAGAATTTTCATTTCCTTGACTAAGAAAATCAATCGTAGGTTCTAAAAAAGGACAAAAAATTACTGACCCTATGAACAAACTATTGAGAAAATTAACTACCAACTAAAATTTTAAAATAAAGCGACTCTTATTTCTTCATGCGTACTAACAAACAAATAAGATTATCTTGGACTCACAACCAGCATATGGTTAGGATCATATCATAATTCAAGCACACTGGCACCAACAGATTTTCTAAACTAATCCACTATACTAGAAGTGATGTGGCTTAACACTGAACCAAAACTAATTTGAGAAGGCATGAAAATGACAATAAATCTTAATTTATCATTAAACTGCACATTGCATCTTTTTACCAAAAATGCGGGCATCAGATACTCAATGTTTAAACTTTCAATGTACTGGCAATTTGTGCAAGTCACAATTTATAATAAGGTAGCTTTTTTGAAAAAAGAAGACTTCCTGACACAGGGTAAAAGCCAACTTCATATTAAAAAACTAAGAGTATGTTTGAGTGTTGGATTTTAGAGGGTTTTTCAAAGGGGAGGACTTTGGAGGGCTAAGTCTATAATTTGCTATATATTTGAGATTTTTAAAAACACCAAAGATTAACACAGCTTCCTTAGTTTTAAAAAGAGAAATAAGCTCTCACCTCCCTTCCCCTCTTAAACTTTCCATCCAAACATATCCTAAGTATTCATAAATATGACTAAGAGGGCGGCCCAATGCACAAGGCTTCCACCAGCTGGGGTTTACGGAGGGTAGATGTACGCAGTCTTAACCCCCCACAGGCAATGAGGTTGTTTCATGGAATTAAAATCATCGACCTCCAACTCACAAGGCAGCAACCTCACTGTTGCGCCAAGGCTCGCCCTCTAACCATAAATATGACTATTAAAAATATATAAAAGGAAAATATATAAAACAATAATATATCATGTAAAAAATAGAACTTGAATAACACAAACAGCGATTCAGTGCAAGCAATGAAAAAGGAAAATTGTAGCAAGGAAATAAAGGACACAAGGATAGCAATATGTTGCATTGTTTGCTAATAAACTTACCAAGACAATAATCTCTAGCTATATTCCCTACAGGAAGATTCTGAATGTCAATTTGTAATTATAGAACCTTTACTTGACTTCACAAAAGAATCACAGGGAAATCACTCATGCAATGCTCCAAAGAACGTTATAAATAATGAATCAATCTACACTACAATCTTGGACAAATTTATTTTTATCGAACACTTTTGTACAACAGAATCACCAACAAGCCACAAATTCTGCAGGTATACCACCAAAAGGTAGAAAAAAAGTATGTTAATAAACAATATTTCAAAACAAATCATGATCAATTTAATTTAAAAATAGCAGTTAGATAAAAAACCATAGAAACGAAGAAACAAGGACACTTCAATCAATCTGATTCATAAATTCAAAACTTTTATGAGTAAGACAATATTGGGAGTTTTCTGTTCTAAGATGTTCATTGGCTAATCAGCTAATACGAGGAGTTTTCTATGTGATGAATCCCTATGAACATTATACAAAGTAGTTATTTGTGTCAATGCAATTCAACCTATCGGAGAATACAAATCAAACTGTCATTAAAACAAGCATAGATCTATGGACATCATTGACTAGGATATATGGAAAATGATATTTTGTCTAATTATTTATGTTAAAACTACAGAAAAACTAATCAAAATTGAAAATAATAAACACAAGGACTCTGATGTGTTATTGTGACAGAAACAACTCTCCAAAGATGTCATGAATCGCTAGTTAGACACTTAGGTCTTCTAATCCAAGTATCCAATCCAACATCTCGGTTTTTTATTGGTTTGGGATAGGAACAAGGAATTGATACGAGTGGATATGTAGCTTTGATAGTCAAAGGTAACCAGTGTTGCCAAATATTAGTCATGGCGGCACCATGGCAGATTGCAGTGGGGATATTTTGACAACCGCCACAGCCAATTTATGAAGGATGGGGGTGCCATGGCGTTTTATGGCAGATTTTTGGCTTTTGGCTTTCTTCAACCAATAACATTGAGGATAATCTTTACAGCAATGATAATTGCCGCATGAATGTACGGTAACAGCACAGTGGACAGGATTTCTTCCTGTCCAACACCATCACAAAGGATCAATACACTTCGCACGTTGGATATGTCTAACCTAAAATACCCTTGAAAAGTCTGAAAGCATTAGGCAAGCATTAAGTTTGTACTATTAGTGTATCAAGTTTGTTTCTATAGACATGCAGCGAAGAACAAACGTTAAGTAGAAATAACATAACGTCATTTACAAGTATCAAATATCGATTGACATCATAAAACAAAAATCCCCTATATAGCAGTATCAACCCAAAAACTTCTTGTTCTGAAATCCCTCAGAACAAATTGGGGGGTAATTAATCTATCAAAACAAGACATCTATAGATAATAAAACAAAACTATATATAGTTTCTATGCAAAAACCAATTTTTCAATTGTAGAACATTCAAATTGCACCCTATCAAATCATCACCAAATAAACACAAAACTTCTAGAACAAACTAAACTCAAGAAATTAGAAGGAATCTCAAAAGAATTTCAATTTCAAAAATTCAATTAAATCCATCTCACCAAACACAAGATCAACATCCGATCCAATCATCACACAAATTCAAAAACAAACCCTAAATTTAACCCCAAAAACCACCCTATACAAAATACAATCATCTGAACAAAAAAAATCATATATTTTCATCAAAAAATTAAAATTAAGAACAGAAAACAGCAGAATTGAAAGATCAAGATCAAACCCTAATTAGAAACAAAAAATAAATAAAATAAAAATTGAAGGAAGGGATTTACAAAGGGGTTGAATTTAATTTAATAAAATATTAATTTTTTTGGCCTTCTTTCTTCTGGGTTGGTCTCTGGAAAAGATCCCAAGGATGTAGAGAAGAAACAATACAAGGCACGGAAGAAAATTGGAAATCTAAAATAAACGGTTATATATATATGGTTGCTCAAAAAAAACGTTTTATATATATATATATACATATATATAGTAGAAAATGGAGAATAATAAACAGATGATAAAGCAGTGTTGGTTTTTTATTTTATGGTAAGATAAAAATGCAGTGTGAACCTATCAATGGAGGATCATGTTTCTTGGGTCCAAATAAAATGGGCTAAATATTGAAAACGTAGAAGTAGGAGAAGATTTCTTTTCCCACCCCCCGGACTCTTTTTCACCCCCCTTAAATCTCAGTTTGCCCCTTGACTTTTTAAAATTTGGAAGCAATAGTTCGGTGGGCGCGTACTGAACTTTATGCAAAGTTCGGAGGACGCGTACTGATGATCCGTTTATTTGTTGATGTTATTTGCGAGGTTATTTGTACTTTGATGTTTTGGAATTGTTTTGGCTTGTATGATGCATATTTTTAGGCATCGTAACTTTACATTGTATTTACGCCATTACATTTTGGTATATACGATAACTATTTTGGTGATGTTGTTTCGGATTTTTTGCGATGTACAACTTATATAATGCATTAAATATAACTTAGTCGTTTCAATTATGATGTTGTTTGAACTGTTGAAATGTTTTAAAACAGGTATCGAACTCGTTTTATAATACGAGTTTGCCTATAACATAAAGCATGAATTACCTGCTATCAGGTACGTGTAGTTCGGTAAACACGTACTGAACTTTTGTCAATTAAAACACAGTTCGGTAGACACATACTGAACTTCTGTAAATTAAAACAAAGTTCAGTGGTTGTGTACCGAACTTGACTTAGTAATTTCATTTTGACTCGAATCAAGTAATCTTTCGGTCACCTGACTCCATTCATATTGATATCAGTTAAGTATAGTTCGGTAGACACGTACTGAACTTTTGTCAATTTTTTATTACTTCGGTGAGTTCGGTATATGCGTACTGATATTATCAAGCTAGTATTTAACTTTCGCATGCCACTTGTTTGTGTTCAATGTAATGTTTTTAATTTTAAGTCTGCTTAATGTTGTTGTTTATTCTCAATGTAATGTTTTTATTTAACACCGCTGTAATGTTGTTGTTTATCCTCAATGTAACATTTTCGTATTAAATTAATATTATGTGTTATTGTGTTAATCTAAGTCCTCATTGAACACCAAAAAAAAATTAATTTATAATAAAAAGGTTTAATAATAAAAAATAATACCAATAATAATAAAAAACAAAAAATTAAACCATATCAAAAAAATAACAAAGAGTTTCCAGCGAAGTAAACTTCAGTACGCGTTTACCGAACAACCACTTCGGTGGTTGTCCACCGAACTAATTCAACGTTTAAAAAAATTTGGTATGTATCTACCGAACTAAAAGTTACAGAATGCAGGAAAAATTTACATGTTTCAGAACCAACTCAGAACCAAATTTCCGAGTTCAAACCTGCCAAACCAACCCATTTCAATTTCATTCAATCAGAAAGCAATCAAACTAAGGTGTAAGACCAAAACCACGTGGAATAAACAAAAGATAGCATTAATTAACGAAGCGATGTTCACATAACGAGCAAAACATAAAAGGCGCGAATCAAAGTTTCAATGTCACATAATACAATAGTCTTACAAAATAAGGCGCGTAAATTCAAAATGCATAACACGCGCTCAAGTGTCACAAGTTCACATCATACATAATAGTCACTAATAACCCAAAAGAAGATAAACAAGCTACATCATACATGATAAACAAGCTACTGAGTGGCATTCCATCTCGGTCCAAGTGGACCTCTTCGTTGCGGTTATCGACGCCTGCTTCTATACATGAATGCCGGCTCAACCCAACCAAGAATACGATGCATAGTAGCATTAACAGCCGTTCCCTCTGGCGCCTCACCATCATCAAGTGACCTCTGCACCTCCCTTCTAACATTCTGACAAATCTCCCAAGTATCGGCCAAATTGTTTCTTGACTGCTCCTCAATCAACACCTCCAGCATAGGTGGCCTAGGTGGGTCTTGCTCAGCCCCTACCGGACGCATAATAGGATGCGACACTTTGTAGTACCATGATATGTAGCCAGCTTCGCAATCCCACGGATTCACCACCACTGGGCCCCTCAAGTCTTCATCAATCATCCTCAGCTGCAATTCCTTCATCCACACACGATCAATCTGAGCTACCGTCATGCCTGGTGTAGCTGACAAAGCTGGGTCTCTCGGAATTCCTTGCACATGCTTAAACTGACGGAGCACCCGTTCAGGCAAATGATTTCCAAGGTCTTTTCCAGACCTTAACCACCCAGAAAAGAAACATTCATCAATCAACGGTCTGAAGGCTCGATGCGCATCGTACGGGCTAAAGACAACATCGGACATCTGTAGGTTATCCAAACTTTGTCTGTATGACGGTGGATCCTTATGGCCTTGTCCGGGCAAAAACTTTCTGCACCGTGGCAGACTCTCATTCCAGTTTGAAGCTATCGTCCACTGTGTCAGACTTGGGAAATGCTCGATTATCCATCCCTAAAAAACATACATTTCATATAAATCGCAAAAGACATAAACATAAGTTACGAATTAGTTGAAAAATTGAAGTATAAATAAATGAATTAATTGCTAAAGTTATATACCATAACAAACGATAAGTATCCAGCAATCTGACAAGTGCCCTCCTCAGACGCATCGTCCAGATAATCTTGCAAATAAACCAGACATGCAGCACCCCAGTTCCACTCATGGACAGTAGACAGATCTTGAAAGTACAGCATGTATGAGGCATCCATGTAGAAAGTGCTTTTGTTGGTGAAAAGTGTACAGCTCACTACAAACAGCAAAAAAGCTTTAACACACCTCTCCCTGACAGGCATCATCTCCTCTAAGTCAGCTTCCTCATTCTCCATCTTCTCACAAGTCTCCTTCAACTCATTATATAAACCCTGTAGGTAGTTAAACCTCATATGTGGCCCCTTATTCTTTTTAAATTCCGCCATAATATCTTCCTTGTCAACACCCAAACAGTCACTAACAATGTCAGCCACGTCACTTCTGCTCATCCTGTGATGGTTAAGAAACTTCCCTTGAATAGGGATATGCAGTAGGCACTGCACATCGTCAAGTGTGATGCGAAGCTCTCCAACGGGAAGATGGAATGTACTGGTTTCCGGATGCCATCTTTCCGCAAATGCGGTGAGCACTCCTTGATTTAGCTTGCCAAAATTGGTTTCGCATAGCCCTGCCAAACCAGTCCCCCTCAAAGTATCCCAAAACCAAAACACATTAGCATTAGGTTTTGGGATATCTATCAACCTTCTTCCATTGGCAATCGAACGCATAACATCAGTCAAAACCTGTAAAAAACGGATTAAAATGTATTAGTCGTTTATAGGTAAAAAAAAAAATTAAGTTAATAATTTGTAATGATTAAGTATTATACCTCCGAACCAGATGGTGCAAGCCAAATCGAATTTGCCCTATGCTTATAGTAAAGCGATAATAGGCACAAATCTGATGGCCCTCCTCCGTAGACAACTACCTCTTCTGCCTCAGGTGGTTGCTGATGCTGTGGTTCTGACTCTTGCGGCGGGTCTTGCTCGGCCCAATTTGCATTGTCGTCTAGGTATTGATCGACATCAGGTGCCTCAACCTGTGATGGGCGTGTGCGGGAGCGCGATCCACCCGCTTCAGCATCATGAGTTCCTTCCACAACAAGAGGTTGTCCTTTCTTGCGACGACCTCTTTTAGGCGCAGGCGGCACTGCTCTACGTGCCGAGCCATGAGCCCTACTCTCCCTGCCGTGTCGCCCTCTTGCAACTTCTTCATCCATATCTACACAAAACAATAACGCATATTCAAACATCAGTATTCAAATTTAACCAAAACCTATGTCTAACCAACTCAATATTCAAAATTTAACCAAAATCTAACTATATCCAAATTTAAATTTAACATTCAACATTCACCATAATAAGCAATAATCAACAATCTAGATAACAATTAATCAACATCCATTCATCATTCAAACCAACTCTTAATTCTAAATTTAACCAAAACCTAAACCTAATCAAATTTCACATCAAACCTAACATGCAATCATCCAAAATCAACAATAAACCTTTAATCAACAATTTCAACAACATAATCAACACAAACTCACGAATTAGAGATTAACATTGACATAAACTAATCAAAAACTAAATTGAGAGATTTCAAGAAATATGAATGAAAATGATGAACTAAAATCAACATAAACTTACTTGATGGAGTAGAAATTGATGAACTTTGTGGAAGATTAACTCAAAAAACCCAAGATTGATGATGCTTGATGCTAGGTTTTCGTATTTCCCCTTCCCCCTTTCTAAAAAACAACTTCTGCATGAATGAGAGCAGAGAGCGCGCTCTCTGTTTCTATACAGAAACAGTTCGGTGGACGCGTACCGAACTACTTTAAAAAATGGTTCGGTACACGCGTACTGAAGTAGGGGGTACAGAAGATGAAAAAGTTCAGTACGCGTCCACTGAACTTTGGTTACATGTGAGGAGTGCCAAAGGGGTGTAAATCAATATGATAGTTCGGTACGCGTCCACCGAACCTTTTTTCCCAAATTGTCAAAGGTTAAAAACGGAAACCCAGGGGGTGAAAAAGAAAGTTGGGGGGTGGGAAAAGAAATGTTCGAAGTAGGAGTAGTACAAACAAAGCTAGAATTTCAATTTTTAAAAGGTCATTTTTTTTTTACAATAAATGGTCATGTTAATTTGTGCTTTAAGGGGGATAAGTTAATGAGTTAAAAAATAAAATTTTTTTTTTTCGGTTTTCACCACCAGTTGAATCTGGTTCGGGAGACAGTTCTGAAAAAAATTTTAACATATTGAATATACAACTTCCAAAAAAATACACAAGTCAGTATTTTTAATTTTTAAATTTATTTTTTTAAAACACATTTTCACTAATATCTAATTTGTTGATCTGAAAAATTTAGGGCGAGAGGATGATGCCCTAATCTAAAGGAGGAAAGACTTTATGGCTCAAAGAGCACTTACAAAGTTAATTACATTTACCTTCCTCGAAAGAGACTAGCGAGGCTCGAACTCGAGACCTCTTAAATTCAAAACCTGTCTTTTTACCACTAATATCTAATTTGTATTTATGTGTTACTCACACATTCTTATAACTCATATTGTGTGGTTCGAACTGTCTGATTATTTCTCATATCACTGCATTTCGTTTCGCAGTCAACGAAAACCAGCGTGTTCGTCGCGTAATTACCGAAATGATATATTTCGTCTCGCAGTTCACGAAGAAATCATTTTCGTTGTGTAGTCGACGAAATATTGATTATTTTTGGGAAATGTAGAGTTTCGTCATCTACGTACCGAACGTTTTTTGATTTCGGTATGTAGAAGAAGAAATTTTTGTCCACTACATCTGAGGGTATTTTGGGATTTTTGTTGGGGGGGGGGGGGGGGGGGGGGGAGGGGGCTGATAGCATGTAGGGGGCTGAGAGCATGTAGGGGGCCTAGATAGCAATTTTCAACATTCATTTCCCCGATGGGTCTTCTCTTGAATTGAGAGGTCCAGACTCAATAAGCTATAAAACTGATACCCTTAAACAGTTTATCCGTATAGGACATGTGGAGTTAAGACACATGCAGCTCACGTCACTTGTCCGTACAGATCAAGTGAAGCTGACGCACACGTAGCTAACATCACTATGTTCCTTCATACCGGATGTGCGGCAGACTAAGACGAAGTTCAAATGACTTGCATAGTTGAACTAAATGAACTCAACATGACTTGAATGACCATGATAAACTTGTGGCGTTGAAAGTGGAGCTTCCAATTGAGTTGAGCTGGACTAAAGATGGAGTTCTTAACATGTTAAATTGGGTTAAAGATGGAGCTCATGATAACATATATGGTGAACATGTAATAAGATATTTACAAAGTTTTCTAATTTCCAACTAGCTTAAAAAAAAAAAAAAAAACTCCGAATTATTTGGGAAAGATGAATCCTTTTTACCAAGGTTTTGGTGAGGTTTGGCTCAAAAAAGATATTATTAAATCTTTTTTTCATGAGATAGTAATTAATTAATTAATCCTTTTATAAAATAAGTAAAAAAATAAGATATTGATAGTTTTGGATGAAATAGCTTTTCTGCTATTTTCAAGGTTTAATATAGGGTGCGTTTGTTTAAGCTTTAAAAAAAATAGATTTTTCTTTGTATTTTTGAAAATAGATTTTATAAAAATCGTTTTTCAAAATATTATAAGTTTTTTTATATTCATTTTTTCTAAATTCAAACACTAATTTTGACATTATATAACATAAACGTACATTATTGAATATCAAAACATAGTCAAAATCCCAATTTTTACAAAAAGTTATATTTCAAAAATGATTTTTATGAAAATCTATTTGAAATAGCTTCAAAAAAAGTCATTTTTTTGAAATTTTGATATCAAAATTTTTTTTCAATAACATGATGAAATACCTAAAATGACATTTTAAGAATAACTATTCAAACAAAATTTTCATTTAAAGCTTTTATAAAAAATTTCTTTGTAAAAATTTTTTACACAAAATTATATTACACTATAAAAATCTATTTTGAAAAAATCTATAACAAACGCACTCATAGTTGCATGCTAAATTCAGAAACTGAATTTAAAAATTTGGTTAAAATAAAAGAACTTTACATCATCTCATTCAAATATTCTTAGATAAAACAATTAAGGATTATTATCTATTTTAATCCTGTAATATGAGTAAAGTCCATATTTAGTCCCTTATAAATAAATGTTCCGATTTCATCAATATTAGATTCTCTAAATATCACCCTAAATTTCATTTTGGTTTTTTATATATAAAAGTTTGTCTTTAATAAAAATAAAAATGGTTTGTCTAAAAAATAGTCAGTTTCTTAGGTATGTAAAAAAATAGTCGGTTTATAATAATATACATATACTAATTATTAAATTTGAAAAAGAAAAAAATAAAATATAACCGTTAATTAGGTTTATGTGTGTGAGTGTCCCTATATATAGCCCTCAGTCAAATAGATAAATCACAAGAATTGATCAAATAGTTGAAACAGAGCAACAACAAGTTAGTGTGTGTCTGTGCTAGGTTTTCTCATTCCACATAAACATGGCTTCATTAAACACTACTTTCCAACCACCCACAAAGCGCCGTCTCATCATCAAAATATCTTACAAATCTCAAAAGAATGATCATGAAAGAGATGATGATCATATCAAGAAAAAACCAATCGTAACATGTTAGAAATAATATAAAACCATTGATGTGTCAAATCCTAACAGCTTAAGCTTTTTGGATAATTGGTTATTTGACATGGTATCAGAGCCCCTATGACTAAGTGGTCTAGGGTTCGATTCCCGCTCCCCTCACTTTTTAATTAAAAGTGGAATTTAAGCATATGGTAGGTGGGCCTATGCATTATCCACGCTTCAAGCCCAAGTGGACTCTTGCGTGAGGGGGCGTATTAGAATTGTTGGTTCTACTTCTTCTACAAACATTATCAACAACACTATTGTGGCTGCTGCTCATCATCCTCCTAAGGTTTCTTCTACACCCACAAAACCCTTGAAATATCAACATCCACAAAAGTCTAGGGTTCATACCGCTACAACATTGAACTCAGTTTCTGATGTCACTTTGGCTGCAAGAAATGTCACTAGGGTTGATTCAAGAAATAATGGGTGTGATGGAAAGTTGAAGAAGGATGGTGCAGAAACAGAATTGTTGATGATCAAGAAAAACAAATCAATGGAACATTATAAAAGAATGCAATGTTGGGTTATTGTCAAGAGAATGATTGAAGGGAGAGATGGTTGGGCATTGAAAGAACCTCTTCATATCAAATATTTGGAGGGTTTGGAGAAAAATAAGGCAAAGGTGAAAAAGGCATTTGGTCTGAAAGATATAGAAGCTAAGTTGAAATCGTATTCAAAGCTAGATGAATTTGCTAAAGATATGAGGTTTGTTTTCTCTCACGGATTGCTTTACCATCCAGCGCATATTGTTCACAGAATCGCATTGAATTTTAGTGAAACTTTTGAGAATAAATGGAAAAGTTTGAATGAAGAATGGACACTTGAAGAAAGGAAACTGAAAAGGATTCATAAGAGGAAGAGGGAACAAGCTGTTTATGATAATGAAAGGAAAGGTTTCAGCTTCCAACCCAAAAGCTCATAACTTTGTGCAAGATTTAGATACTGAAGTTTCTAGTTTCTAGCTACTAGCAAGTCATGATACTTGATAATTTCAATTATGTCAATTAGTTATTGTCATGAAGTGTTCAAGTTATATATATTTTTTCCAATTATTACCACTTTAATAAATTTCTTTTTTACTCCTAAGGTTGTTTGATAATTTTACATTCTTAATTAGAGTAATTTTTTTAAAGATAATCTTGCTACCTGCTTAAATTTTTTTTTAGACAATCTGCTACCTGCTTAAATTAAGACAATGGATTGAGGGGAAAAAACAGAACACTCTGTCACTTTAAATGGCAAATTTATAGTACTAACTAGTTTTAATAGGTAATACAGTATAGTAAATCTATGGTATAAATGCATGTTTCTAACCATATTTTTCATTTATCTTGTTTAATCAATCATTCTCAAGCCAACATTTTGAATGTATATATGTTATTGTAAACTATGTGTTGCCTCCTACTTATGTATAGTTTTTTTGGAATTGAACTATTCATTAATATATACTTGATAATAACAAACCATTTTATATAAAACCTTGGCTGGTATATACACTGCTGTAAAATTTTATTTAATTTTACTAAATAGAATTTTGTTATTGCTTGTATACTTACTACAAATTGGATATATAGTAGTGTGCTCACGAGCTAAAGAGAGAATCCACTCTTTAAAAGAAAAATGACACTTTATTTGATTACTAATACTTGAATGATTAAGTACATAGAGGAGCTTCTATTCATTTTATAAGATGAGACTTCAATACTTACATAGGTGAAGACAAATGTCCAAAGAGATACATGCAACAAGACAAATGCTAAAATATGTTGGAGTATGCCCTAAAACTCCAACAAAATCAACATTTCAAGTGTAAAAATCAAAATGCACTACGCGCAAGATGAATTTACAAGTGTTTAAATGATCATTACAAATGTACTACATACAAGACTATATGCAAGATGTTATGGATAGATCATATAAGGAATGAACTTGAACTAGAATGTATGTGCGATGCTTTTGGGACTCAATCATTCTCAATCACATTGTCTATTAATAGAAGTTTTTGACAAAAGTTTTTTAAAAAGTTGATATTTACACCTATAATTACATTTTTTTCACCATCAGTATTCGGTCCACTGGACCGCCTAATCTGATTCGGAGATTTTTAATAAAAAACTACATGCCAAAGTGTTTTGGAAATTTATTTCTATATGGTATATATATATATTATATATATATATATATATATATATATATATATATATATATATTATACTTTGTTTTGATGTTTTTTAAGGACAATAATAAGCTCCATATCTTGTCAAAATAAAATAAAATAAGCTCCATATAAAAACACATCTAGTTAAAAGGGGTCTAATATTTTGGAGCTTAAAATGGAAAAAAAAAAAAAGTAAAAAAATAGAACCTTTTGGGCCTAAATATAAAAGTCAATTCAAATGACATCCTTGCCTCGACCCATTCTTAAAAGATATCAAATTAAATGAAGATGATAAAAAAATATTTTGTTAGTTATTAATCTCTATTTTGATGCGGTTTAGATTGATCATAAATAAAAGATTTACATTACAAGATATGAACGAAAAAATTATCTTACCTTATCTATAAATAGGTATACACACTTGCTCAAAAAAAATAAAAATACACACTCACTCTCATAAAGCATCAAAGCCGTAGTAGACAGTGAGCAATTTAAACACCATCTTTTTTTTTATACGAAAAAAAACACCATCTTTTTATCTAATCCATTCTACTACTTGGTAACCCTAACAATGAGTTAGTTATTAACGTAAATAATATTAATTAAATGGTAAAATTGAAGATTACAATTATTTTGAGATGGTGTAAAATATCAAATAATCTTTTTATGTCGAAAAATATATTTTTATTTCCTTAATAAATGTCCTTACTAAATTAAAGAATCTCTTTCTAAAACAAAAGATAAATGATAAAACAAAAAAGATATTAACAGGTTTTTATAGTTTATATTTAAAATATTTTTTATCAAAGATTTAGTTTTGAAAAATTGAAATCTTATCTAATAAAAGAATCAAAATAAATCTTATCTAATAAATGCATAAAAATTTCGTATCTAATTAATAGGCATACCGTTAGATTCATAAAAGTAATATAAATGAAAAGATTTAGTTGTGAAAATTTCATCTTACAATTTTTTGACCTATAAAAAGAGCTGCACCCATAACCATTCAAAGTAATCAATCAAACACCATCTTCAGTTAGTACTTAGTAGCCATTGCATACAATGAGTTCTTCATTGTTAACAACTAGCAGTGAACCACGTAAACGTTTGATTATAAAAATTTCGTATCCCCAAAAGCGTGTTAACGATGATTCTATCGATGATGATCACTCTCCGAAGAGGAAAAGGATCAATGAACATGATGGAAAACCAATTCTTTCATGTTATTGGCTCGATTCAACCATTAGTTTGTCTCAGCATAAGAAGAATAACAATGTTCTTGCTCGTGGCACCGAGCAAAAATCTTTCGATAAAGAAACCCCAACGGTTTCTCCCAAAGACACAAAGGTTTATACTGGCTCCAAGAATGTGACCAACAAAGCGAAAACCCTACCCTCCGGCTTAAAGAAGAATGATGGCATTGTACAGTTGATGAAGAAAGAGAAGAAGAAACCAATGGAGGATTACAAAAGGATGCAATGTTCGGTGATTTTAAAAAGGATGATAGAAGGAAAAGATGGTTGGGCTCTAAAACATCCTCTTGATCCCAAATATTTGAATGGTTTAGAGAAGAATGATTCAAAGGTGATGCCAAGTTGTTTGAGGGATATTGAGGCAAAGTTGAAATCGTATTCGACGCCTAATGAATTTGCTGAAGATATGAGGTTTGTGTTTTTTCATGGAATGCTTTACCCTTCAAGGGATGATGTTAACAAAATTGCAAAGAGATTTAGTGATATTTTTGAGAACAAGTGGAAAACTTTGAAGATGGAATGGGTTTTTGAGGATAGAAGAAGACTCAACAAGAATATTCATAAGATGCTGAAGGTGAGAAGCAACAGAAAGAGATTATGAAGTTCATCTTAAAGCTTCAATATCTTTTGGATTAGTATTTTTATTCACTTTGTTCATCATGCCTTGTAATATCTTTAGGAGTATTATATTATACTTGCACCATTCAATTGAGATTATTATTGTTCTACTTTTTTATTTTGAAACATATGTTCTTTTTTTCAATAAGTAATATGTGGATTTAAGTACTTGATATGTTCTGTTTTGTTTCAGAGATTTTGTTATTTTTTAGAATCATAGAAAATTTATCTAAAAGATTAATTTTTTTTTTAATTATAAATGCATGTGCCGGTGATAAATTAGAATTCAGAGTATTGCCTATAGGAATAGGAGGATTTAAAATAGCTAGATATGGAGTATAAATGTTTTATATTTTTAATGATCAATGATTGTACTCTTTTCTCGTCTATTTTTATGGATTTCTTACTCAATATTTGTCATTCAAACTGTTTCTTTTTATGGATCACTTACTTGAGTATGAAATGGACTAGTCTTAATAAGTTTAGAGAATTTGTTATCAATTTGAATTTATATATCTAAAATCGAAAATTAGTCTCTGCAGTTGCGCATAGAGAATATCTAATTTATGTCAAAAAAATAAATTGGTTTGTATTAGAAGAATGCTAACATATATGTTTTAAAAATTTAATATATAAACTTGTCTTAAATAAGTCGTTCATTCAGCTATTTAAGATTGTTATGAGTGTATGATTTTTTTTTTGTTACATTATGATAATATGATGTGATGTGATTATCTTCTTTTAAAAAATTTAAAAAAAAAAAAAAACAAATGTGATTATCTTCATCTTCTTAGTAATGCATATATAGTAGATTATCTTTGTTGTGTGTGTGTGTGTGTTTTTTTTTGAGGTAGCTTATCTTTGTTTTCAATTATATCATCATCCCAATAAATATATGTGGATTCATCACATAATAATGTAGTAATAGTATATAAGCTTTTACAAATAAAATAAAATAAATAATACATATATAAGCATTTTCATGCTTCGAATTTCTTCTCAAATGCGAACGCGTACTCAAATTGGATGTCATAGATTCACATACTTTCATTTTTTCAATTGGCGTCTAGTAATCTTAAAAACATTGCAACTTTGATGTGCTTAAATAATGAGAATTGCCTACCAACAAAGTTATCTTTCTTCTAAACAAAGTCATCCGTGTGAGAACCCTAAGCACTCATCAAACAAAAAGGAACTTCCATTGCAAAGTTTCTTCCATTGTTTGCCAATAATTTAAATTGTTCATAATTCCCCTATTTCACGTTCTTGCTTACATATAATTTTATCAAACAATTGCACATTTTTCAAATATAATGAATTACACAATTCAAAAGTAAAAATGAAAACTATCATTTTAGTGATGTTACAAATTACAATAAGCAATAGTGGTACACATGTGAGACACATAATACTGCCTCACAAACAATGTCCTAATTTAGAAGAACCTTCTATCTGTCTAAGGCTCATTGCTCTCATCAACTTTGGGTCTAGTGTTCATAAGAACCTGTACAAGTGAAATGACATAGAATTAATTAACTTTCATTTGACATGATGTTATATAGTTCTAATTGAAAATTTATGAAAACACCAAAATTCTTCGTGATTAGACGTGATTTGGTGTCAAATACATGTCAATGTTCAATACTGACATAACACGAACTCTTATAATTACATTGAATTATGCTATTTTTTAAAATTATCATCAGTATTGATACATCATGTTGTGTTTGGTATGCTTCATTCATAGTATAGCTAACGATTTCTCATCTTTAGATAAAAATAGATTCATTTTAGGTTATGTTACCTTTCGGAGCATGGTGTTTTCATTGATCAAAGTTGAGATGCGCTCTTCTAAATTGGAGTTCTTATCTTCCATCTCTTTAGCTCTTGATTCTAAGTCATTCACGTACACTTTTTTTCTTTCACGAGCTTGTTGGGCAGAGACCCTGTTCCTTAGCAACCTGTTTATAACATAAGTCATCTACTAGTTGACATGGTTTACACAAACAATTTGAAATCTTAAACTCCACCTACAAAGTTCTCTATTAAGCATCTTATGACTTCCTTTGTGAGAATTTTTTTTATAGTTTCTTTTTTGTCTCGTCTTATATCATTCTTTTTTAGTGGACTTATGGGCTTCATAGCAACATTTTATGTCAGCCCATAATGTTGTGAAGTCATTTTATATTAAAAAAAATTTAAAAAAAAAAAAACTTTTGATAAATGGAAAGAAGAAATGTTCAGCAGAGCTTTGCTCGGTTGGTAAAGACATCGCATATGGATCGGAATTTAAATCTTTAATACTCCACTTATTCATTTTAAGGGTGAAATTTTTAGCCTAGACTATCTAACCAAACAAATAATTGAAAGAAGAAATGAAAAAATGTTCAAAAAGAGAAAAAGGAAAAATAAATTGAAAAGTTAGGGTCTATGAGCAAATCTTTAACTGGCATGGGGATTTTTGAACTTTGGGGCTTTTATGAGCTCTTTAACCTTGCAGTTTTCTTAAAATTGTTATTTAGGCTTCCTTTATTGCTCCTCAAGCCCCCCCGTTTTGAAGAAAATGCCTTTAATAAAAGATTCATAATGTATAATCCGAAACTTCGTATTTTTGGAATGTATGTTCTAAAACAAATTGATATATAGATTAGTTGTTGAACAATATGTATAGAATCGTTGATTTCATAAAATATGTTTTGAAATGGGTTTTTTTTTTTAAAAACAAAAACGGATTTCAAAAGTTATAATCTAAAAACACTTGATTTCAGAACGTAACTTCCGAAGTCAGCCTATATATGCATTTCAGATTGTATAATCCAAAGTATTGTGGGCCCAAAATAAGGGTATTTTTATAAAAACAAACTAAAATAAAACTTGTGTTAATGTATTTATCTATATACCTTTTGAGTCGTCTATATTCTTTATCTGCGGGGTTTCTTCCACGGCGACGCTTTCCAGGGAAGCCAGGTTGAAGTTGAGGATCTATTGCATTGTTTTGATTATGGTTATTGTTTTGATCATTTGTTCCTTCTGAATGGACACTTTGACTTTGTGTACCTTCCACATCTGGAACTTCGAATAGATCTTCATCGCTATCTTCTGGAATTTATGTAAAATAAAAATAAATATAAAAAGATCACGAATTATTAACATAACATATTTAATATGCATTGATTGATCTATATAGTTTCAAAATATCAAAATTTTGGCCTTAACAGTTTTAATTAAGTTTGTTCTAATTTTCCAGCTAAATTATGAATAATCAGAGTTTCCTTTCTCTAAGAATTGAGGTGTTAAGAAAAAAAAAAGTTGTATGTACAAATAAACTATCTTTTTTATCAAATAGTTTAATGAACAAAATTTCACTCTAAAAATGATATGTTAAATTTTAAGTTCAAACTGTATTTCAACATAATGTAATGTCTTGTGAATTGAGTTATGATTCCAAAGATAAAATATTTATTAAGTGAAATGTTATTGGATATCATAAAAAATGTACACTTGGACAATATATATTATTTTCTTAAATAGTTAATTTCTGACCATTTGTAATAAGACGACCAAGATCTTGCAATTTAGGCCGATATTTCATATTCATTGTTGGTAGTTCTTTATTCTTTATAGGACCCCTATATCATATCCCAAATTTTCATGAAGCATTGTTGTTTTTACTTTTTAAATATATGATCCGGATCCTCCAGAATATATTTAATAATATTAATGTAGAAAAAAGTTTGAACTTTTGGATTAGTCTTATCATATTTCTTTAATAAAATATTGACTTTGGATTATGCCAAAAAAATTAAAATAATACAAGACATTAACTTTATTATAAATAAAATAACAAAAAAATAATTGAAACATTTATAATATGAGATTTACCAAATCTATGTGGAGGCATAGGAGGGAGCCTACTCCATGAAGAAGAAGAGGATGAAGGTGCTGCTGTTGTTGTTGCTCCACCTTCCTTCATCTGAGTGTTGTTTTTTGAAAGAGACATCTCTTTAAATTTTGTGATTATGTTCTATGGTTTTTGTGACTCAGAGGAAGAATCTCAACTAAGCAAAAACAAATTAAGGAAAAATGTGTTTGCAGTATTTGTGTATATATTTTAGTTTTTTGAAATATTTTTGTACTAAGAACATAGTTTTGTAAGAATGATGGGGCCAAAGAGATTTGGTTCACAAATGAACACGTTGATGTGCACGGAGCCAAAACTTTCTTTTCTGTACACCTTCATTTAATTACTATTTCTTTTAATATTTTTCATAAATTCTGACCTAGCATTGAAATGTTTCATAATATTTTTCATAATATTTTCCTATTTTATTTGAAATGAGTCGGACATTAAATATAAGTATAGTGTTGTGATAAATGTTAGGTTAATTAAATCTCATGTTTTTATAAACTAGTATCCAGACCCGTGCCAAGCACGGGTAAAAATGCGTTTGTAGATTTTTTATTTTGTAGATTTATTGACTTATATAAAATATATTTTAATATATTTTACTTTAAATTGAAAAACTTAAATTTTGATATTGCTTATGAAAAATAATTTATAAAACGAAGCAAATATTTATGATCTTTTTTTTTGACTAAAAATGTTTATGATCTTATATAATATAAATAATTAAAATAACACTATATAATAAAAACTAATGAAGCTTTAAAATATTGATGAACAACATTATAAGATTCAGCTGCAACGAACAAAATAATAAAAAATCCTATAATAAAATAGAACCGAAGATATACTATAAATATATATATGATAAATTATATCTTGATTTAAGTTCATAATTTAAGAGGATTACAATAACAGAAAAAAAATATTACTTAATATGATTTGAACTGAATAATAGTAGCCTTCCGTATAAATTACAAAAAATAGGTTGTTGTATTACTATATCATTCAAAATATAAGTCTCGTATTAATATATAAGTTATAATATATGCTTTCATATAAAATACAAAAAAATTGCTCCATATTAATATATGAGTGTCAATATAAACTCAGTACAAATAAAAAAAAAAACATCCCATATTAGTACAAATATAAATATATTCTTTATGTAAATTAAAAAAATTAAAAAGAGTTTCCCCGTATAAATACACAAAAAAAAAAAGACAAATCAATTATATAATAATTTATAAAAAAAACAATAGACTTCGTATTAATATATTATTATTAAAAATAAAGACTCATGTATATATTTTATAAAAACCAACCAAAAAAAAAAAAAGAGTAAAAACCTCCACAATATATCAATAGAAAACAATTACAAAACCGAAAAACCTAAAATTAATATTTCAATATATCTTTTATTTTTAATTTCCACATCAATACCCTCGATCAAATAAAACAAATATAGAAGTTAATTCAAATAATTTTCTTCAATAAATAAATAAATATGAACCTCCCATAAACTATATAAAAAAAAGTCTTTGTATTAATATACAAAAATAATATAACTCCCGTCTTAATACATGAATAAATATATAAGTCCCGTATAAATTATAAATAAAAAAGAGCCATATAAATTTCAAAATAAACAAAAATATGTCTCCATATTGATATATTAATATAAATATAGTCGTCATATAAATAAAAACATATACCCAGTATAATTTACAATGATGCAAATTGTACCAAAAAAAACAAAGAATGATGAACAAATTTTAAACTTTCTATTTGAGATTTATTGAGATATTTGTTTGATTATTTTAAGGAAAACAAATAATGGTTGATTAATGGTGGTGTGGAATATCAATCAATAAATATTTAGATTTCAAAATTCATAATATATAGAAATCAATAAAAAAAAATCGGTTATTTATTTAAATTTCTTAAATAAAATTGTTTTTATATTATATTGTACGATTTCTTTTATTATTATTTTTGATAATTTATTATTTATTTAAATTCATAATATATAGGAAACAATGAATGCTAGTAATGTTCGGCAAAAGACAAATAAGTCAAGAATCTCATCAGGTAGGAATTGATTTGATTTGAATTAATCAATTAATTAAATGCTCATCATATAGCTTCAAAATAAAAATTGAGAAATTTATGTCCGAAAAAATATTTGAGAAATTTATTAACTTAAAATATTGTTCCAAAAAATAATAATAAATCATTTTTCTTATTTATTTTGAGTATGCATAATATATATTCATTTATTTATTGGGTCCTATCTATATTTCAATTTTAATCATCTAAAGTTTTATATATTTAAAATAAAAAATTGTTCATTATTTCATTTCGGTATATTGGTCCCAAGAAAAATAAAATTGAAGTTGAAAAAAAATAATTTGAATATTTTAATTATACCTTTTAATTATAATTTGAATTGTTTCCTTTATAATGTACTCATTTGTATAATATAAAGATTTGTTCATCCTTTATTTATTATTCATCTTTTATTATAAGATTCATCCTTTTTGTGAGTTTTTTTTTTTGAAGCAAAAACATTTAATGGTAAATCAATATGAGAGGAGAATGCTTATGGGAATGTCACGTGTACAATTGCATTTGAAAAAAGGGTCTCATTATATATATATATATATATATATATATATATATATATATAAATGAGAATAATTTTTTAAATGCAAGTGTACAAGTGACATTTCCACAAATATTTTCCCGAAGAAAATGGTGTGTGTGTGTGTGTGTGTGTGTATATATATATATATATATATATATGCTTCACCCTAGATTTGTGTCTTCTGGCAAGACAAATGCTACAATAGAGACTTCCACAAATAATTGACCTATCTTTAGTTTTCATTTTTGGATGACTGTTGTATTTTTTCATGATAGTATGAAATCAACATATTACCAAAAAAAATATCATTCTCTTCCTTTTTAAGTTTCCCTTATTCGTGTTTCAAAGAAAAAAAGTTTCCCTTATTCTTTATATTCTTTTGGTTTTGCTATTTTTTATATTTTCTATGTTCAATCTCCTTTAAGTGCTAAAGTTTTTGAATATGTAAGATGAGAATCATTAATCAACAAATAATTTACAATTTATAAATTAACATCATATATTCACACACCACTAAAAATAAAAAGAAATCATGTACAAAGAGGGAGAAGAATAATCCAAAACAAATTAACATTTAACCAAATATTTTAGCAAAATAGAAATAATAGCATTTGGGCATAATAAGGCACACATCTAAAAGCAAAATAATTAAGTAAAAGAAAACAACAAAGAACGAACTTAAAATATTCATATAGTAGCGAAATGCTAAATGATGCCGGGACAATGGTTAAGGATACATAAATGGTAAAATATTCTTGAAAATAGTGCATTAAATGTATTGAAGTGTTAAAAAAGATTTTTTTTTTTTATTGAAATTTTTTGTAATGTGTTGAACTTAAAAAATTAATCAAGCAATGCTGAAATTATTAATCGCATAAACATGATCCTCTTTGTGTTGTATTTCACAATTTTATATCAAAGTATGACTAACAATAGTGTGAATCTTAATTCGGAACCTGAAAAAACAATAGTCAAAAAAAATATTTATAATTTGTCACAATTCATTACAAAATTACAAATAGAAAATATAATTGCTTGACAAAAAAATAGAAATAAAAAATTTTAACAAAAAAGAAAAATAGAAATTACATTACATCTCTTACCATTATATTATATTTCATATATTTCTTTAGAATCCACGATTTTAGATAAAGAATTATATTTTGAGGCTCCTATAAAAAAAATATCATATTTTTAGGCTATTTAAAAGTTCTGACAAATAATACAAAGTAAATAACTAAAGAGTAAGGAGTTGAAAAATGTATGAGTGGTAGTGTTTACTCAAATACCATATATATAGGGAAACACATGGGTATATAAGTAATTGTATTTTAATATGCAATTAAACTCATTAATGAAAAAATTATTGATTCCTTTTTGATTAATGTAATGACTTTTTTTAATACCAATTATAAAAAACAAATAGTGAATTAATATAATTTAATTTTGTGAATTATTTTTTTATTTAATAAAAAACTTTTTTTTTGCTTATAATTGAATGGTAAAATAAAAAAATAATATTTATTTTTTTACCATTCAATTATATTCCAAATGTTATTTCTTAATTGTTTATATATAAAATTTCAAAAAAAATAAAATAAATAGTGTTTACAGAATTGCAAGGTGTTTTTTTTTTTGTTACTAAAAGAGAAGGAGACAACAATTTAATGTATGTATTCAAAACACAATAAAAAATTACTTTTTCACAATTTATGGTCAACTTTGTCATGTTTTGTAGATTAATGTTATAATTATGGAAAGAAACAATTTGTTATTTGAATTTATTGTGAAAACCATATGAGAAGAGATTTCATTTGGTTATGTCATATGTACAATAGACCTTGAAAAAAATATCTCAAATTATATATATAGAAATATTCTTTGATTGTGGGATATTTGTTTTTTGCTTGACACAGATTTATTACATTTTTTAGAGCATAAACCAATTAAAGCTTATATTTTTTTATAACTTGATATGGTTCTGAATTGAAAAAACCCTCCAATTAAGCTATACACATACACATAATGGTTATCTCTATATTTATAATGGTCATACATAATTATAATGCGTTTGAACAATGCAGTTTAAATTATATTTTTTATAATTATTATAATTATAATTATAATTACTTTTTTTTTGACAAATTATAATTATAATTACTAAAAAATATATATTTGTTTTTTGCTTAAACCATTAAATATATTCTTTGATTGTGGGAAATTTGTTTTTTCCAAGCATGAATTTATAAACCATTAAATATATTTTTTGATTGTGGGATATTTGTTATTTCCAAGCATGAATTTATTACATTGAGGAATAGTGTAAAAAAAAATCTTCAAAATCATATAGTATTTAATTCATTAATTGCCGAAACAATGTGGGAGAAGAATGGCTTAGAGGCTGCCACGTGTACATTTGACTTTGAAAAAAGGTTCACATTTTATATATATATATAGAGATTAAAGTGGAGGTTGAAAGTGAGAAAATTCATAAATCTAATATCTTAAAGTTTGAATAATAAAAATTTAGAATCTATAAGAATATAATATTTCATGTTTGAATTATAATATATGCTTTATTAAGTGTTACTGGTTTTTATAGGGATTTATTTTCTTGCTAGTTCTGTCACCTCAAGTATGACTCATATTCGGGAAGGACCTGTTGAATCCTGAAGAATTTGTGCAAATATACAATGGATAAATCCTTAAGAACAGTGACTTTGTCACGCCTCAGGTTATTACTATATTCTGCAAGTTATCCGCAGTTCATGGGTTTAAGCTTTAATCAAAAGATAAATTCATCATTTCTACTTTATTTGATTCTCATATTTATTTGATGATTATATTCTTATACATTTATTATTATTATTATTATTATTATTATTATTATTATATAACTTTATGCCAATTTTACAATATTGTATTCCTGTTTAAACAATTTATTGCATAATCGTCAAATCACTTAATCTTCATATTTGTTTAAACAATTTAAAGGTCTTAACCGTTAGAAGTTAGGGTCGGCCTTGAGGCTGAGCAAACAGACCCAGGACCTCAATATTTTAAAGGCCTAAGTTTTTTTTTTTCAAGTCCACCAAATTAACTATTGGTCAAAGTATTTTTCTGCGACATATTTTCACTAGAAAGCATCTAGTGTAGCGGTTCGTATTTCTATTGTAAGATTTCATTGTCAAAGGTGTGTGAGTTCGAGTTACACTTGTGGCAATTTTTAATATTTCTTTTTGATATCTGCCAAATTAAAGGAATTGATCTCACTATAAACCAAATAAAGATAAAGATGGTCTTGATAAATGACCATTTAAACAACTATTTAATCATATTAAATTATTTCCTTTTATAGCTAATGAATTTTTTTTTCGTCAAGTAGCCAAATCATATTAAATTATTTTCTTTTATAATTAATGAGGTTTTTTTCATTAAATAGACGATGTTCTTTTTAAAAAAATATTTTTTATTAGGAATTCATTTTAATTATTTGCCCTGGACCTTCAAAATGTCGAAACCGACCCTGGTAGAAGTGCGAAACTTAAAGACCCTTATTAATCTGACGTTAGTTAGTTTGTATGTGTGAGGAGGAGGAAAAAGCCAAAATTGAGAACAATTAACCATGATTTGTTTTTTGACGAAAATTAATCATGATTTGTTCTATGCGCATATGGTAAGCATCATATATGCATGCTTTAACAAAATCAAGTACCTCGGATTTGTTGATCACCAAAAAAAGTACCTAGGATGATAATCAAGAAGACTTGCACCCTAAGAATCCAATTAGAAGATTAGGCAAAATTGATAAGTAATGGTATAATATTCTTTAGGCATAGTTTATAGATTTTTTAAAAAGACTTTTTTTTTTATTATTTATAAAAATGATTTTTATGAAAATTTAATAAAAAATAGTAAAATTTATTTTGCATAATTATTGGGTTTTGCTAACGAATGCCCCCGGGGCACTCTTTAAGTATTCCATTTAAAGAAACTTTTTATTTAAAAAATTAAACATTACGATTTTCAATGCGTTGACTTTACACATTTCCATAAAAATCTTATAAAAAACTTACTATTTATGGTCTTAAAGAGTGCCCCGGGGACACTCGTTAGCATTTGCCTTATTTGTAATAAATGAAAAGATTGATTTTATCATTCAGTGGCTTATATATTCATGTTAAAGATTTTAATGTAACAAAAATAACATATTTTTAAAATGGTGTCTCTCAAAAATGATTTATGTGAAAATTTATTTAAAATAGTTTTATTTTTAGAGATTTTTTCAAAATTTTACTGTAAAAAAAAGTTGTGACGAAATGGTGAAATAGTTCAAAAGAATTTTTATGAAAAGCTATCTTAGCCAATTTCTCATTTGAAGATTTTATAAAAAAAAAATAAATGAATCTTTGTTAAAAAAAATTAACATAAAAATGATACCCTAAAAATAAATTTTTAAAAAAGTTAAAACAAACCTACACTTTATCTTATTTCGTACTATACCTCCATTCCAAAACTTATATCATTCTAATATTTTAGGTTCAATCCATAGGCGAGGTGGAGACTTCATTTTAACTAATGAGTGTTTTAAAGACCAAAAATATAATTAATATTTTATGTCAAAAAAATAATTAATATGTGTTTCCAATTATATCATTATATTGTTTATATGTATACTCTTGGCATTAATAAAATTGAGAATTTGTACAATGTTCCAAAATTTGGAAAAAAATGTCCAGCTCTTTAAATAAATAAAAGCTTAATAATGATGCTACATTAAATAAATAAAAAATTAAAATAAAATAATCACTTTTCCATCTTGAATGACTCTACAATCCTTTAATCATAACCTCAACTATGCACTTTTTCTTTCTCCATTTCTTATATATTTCTATGATCAACAATTTGGTCATTCTACCAAACCATATCTCACTTTCCTGAAATTATACTTAGTGTTCTTTTCCCTTCCTTCAAGCTTTAGCATGTCTTTTTCATATATTGTTGTATTCATTGTTTTTTCTCATTATTACACACAACTAACACTATAGCTAGTCACAATACTATTATTTATTTACATGTCTTCTTCCTTTGTTATGTAAAATAGAAACATAGCATTTGGGATTTATATATAGTATACACAAAAATTCATGGATTTAAGAGATTTATGGATTGTCTTCTTTATGTTTTGTAGCTTCTTGGTTGTTGCTTTTTGTGGACAAGATGGTATGTCCTTATACAACTTTAGAAGATAATTAAGCATATTTATAGTATATAGTATAAGCGCTTGTCATATAAGTGTTTATGTATTAGCTATTTCTATATACTCTCTCAGGTCCTAAATATAAGAGACAGTTGTGTCAACAAAAGTTTATGTATCTGGTCCAAAATTTGAACCAGATACATCAAATTTTGTTGAACAAACTATCTCTTATATTTATGACCGAAGGTAGTAATATTCTTCAGTTTTCAAGGCCAACTTTATAGTGGCTTTTAGCATTTCTTATAGAATTTAATGAAACAGGTTTCTTGAGTCTATCATGTGGAGGAAAAACCAGCTTCAATGATTCATCAAACATTTCATGGTTACAAGACACTCCTTACATAACAACTGGAAAGACAACCACAATCAATTACAATGATGGTTCCTTGTCAACAAATATCTCGGCTCGGTTCTTCCCTTATTCCAAACGTCGTGCATGCTATCGAATACCGGTGAACAATGCAACTAGTTTGATTCTTGTGAGAGCAAAATTTGTATACAAAAACTATGATGGACTTGGAAAACCACCTAGTTTCTATGTTTCTCTTGGAACAACTATTGCTGCTAAGATAAATCTAGCTAAAAATGATCCATTGATAGAAGAGTTTCTTTGGGAAGTTAACAAGGATACACTTGTGTTTTGTTTGAATTCAATTCCAAATGGTGGTTCACCTATAATTTCTTTACTTGAAATTAGACCTCTTCCTAAAGGATCCTACATAAAGGGCAAAGAAGATTTCCCTAATAAGTTACTTAGAATGAGTTATAGAATTGATTGTGGACACATCAATGAGTCTATAAGGTATGAATTAATCCATAGCATTGTTTTCTAATTATACACTTTTTTTAATACTTAAGGTTGTAACTTGTAAATAGTCGCCGTGTTGCTCATGGTTATCGGTATCTTACTATGCACGTCAGTCATATCTCGATTTGATACATAGCTGAACCCGATCAATATGATTGCTACATCATTTGTTCATGGTTTAGAAAATAAGTCTTTCAGTTCACAATTTGAATCTTGATTCGATAACACGGTTTATCTCTAAAAAACAGATACCCTATGGATCCATATGATAGAATATGGAATGGCGATAGAAGTTTCGTACCTTTTCATGCTGCAACTGGATTTAAGATTCAGAGTAGCTTCAATCAATCCAATATTGTTGAGAAACCACCGGCTTCTGTTCTTCAAACTGGAAGAGTCTTGGCCCGACGAAACATGATGGCATATAACCTCCCTCTTGAGGGATTAGGGGACTACTACATTATCCTCTATTTTGCTGGAATTCTTCCTGTTTTCCCCACATTTGATGTATTCATAAATGGAGATCTTATAAAGTCAAACTATACGATAAAAAAGTCAGAAACCAGTGTTTTATATGTCACACGAAAGGGTATAAGCACATTGAATATAACACTAAGAAGTATCAACTTCTACCCTCAGATCAATGCATTTGAAGTATATAATATGGTTGATATTCCACCAGAAGCCTCCTCAACCACCGGTGCAATTTACCACCTTATCTTTTGTGTATCCACTTTGTTTTCGAGTAAATATTTATGTCGGTCCTTGAAATTGTAGCGTTGTACCAACCTAATCTCGAACATAATCAGTATTAAAAACTGATCCCTTCATTTTCAAAATGCTAATCATGTTCGTCCCTCGGTCTTAGATGTGTCATCAAATGCATCCCTATCAATGACATTAAAAACTTAATTAGTTTCTAACTCATCAGTCATCACCGATCTTACCAACTTAATATCATTCTAGTCCCTACACATGCCAACAAGACGGATTTGATTAAAACTTTACAATTTTAGGAATCATTTTAGAATACCGATAATGTAAGAGACTAGATTGATTTAGTCCTACAATTTCAAGAACCAATTTGATTATTTACTCGTTTGTTTTCTTTTCTACGACTAACTATTATTTGATTTATACTTGCTGTTTGCTCAAACTTGCATTCCAGTTTCAGCAATGCAGGTTATTCAGCAATCCACTGGATTGGATCTAGGATGGCAAGATGATCCATGCTCCCCTTTTCCATGGGATCACATAATTTGTGAAGGAAACTTAGTTACATCATTGTGTGTGAACTAATTACATTCTTTTATGACTAAACTCTCTACTTAGTCCTTCAAAGATTAAATTTTCATCACATTATTTATCCAAAATCAATCACTGTATAAGTTCTCAAAAGATTTTGTCATTGATTTTAGTTCCTCGAAGATCTAAAACATCATTATATTCGTCGTTATAGAAAACTAAAGTGGTGACAGAAAAAGAATAAATATGGTGATATGTTGAATCTTTGAGGACTAATTTGGTGGCATTATTTGAGCACTAATGTGAAGAAACCCTAATCTTTATAGGACAAAGTAGAGTTATGTACTTTTAATTAGACATATAGTGGTTCTTTATCACACCAAAGATCTAATAGTAATGAAAATTTTTTCAGGGCTCTCTCAGACATAAATTTGAGATCAATTAGTCCTACATTTGGTGACTTGTTGGACCTTAAAACATTGTAATTTGAGATTCTACTACTTGCACATAATCCATATATATCATGCTCATATTATTGCTTACATTGATAATTTTTCTTAAAATCATTTATCAGGGATTTGCACAACACATCACTTGCTGGTGAAATCCAGAATTTGGGTAGCTTGCAAAGTCTTGCAAAACTGTAATGTTCCGAAAAAAAAATAACAGTTTGAACTTAGGTTTTAATATCTGAGCAAAGATTGATAATGACTGCTCAAACTTGCAGGAACCTTAGTTTCAATCAGCTGACATCCTTTAGTGAAGAACTGGAAAACTTGATTAACCTTCAAATTTTGTGAGTTTCCACTTTACAACGCTTAAGGTGTTTTCTCTTAACCCTTCGGTCCAGATGAAGAGGCCCTAGTAATTTGGAGTTCGGATGGTAGATAAGTAAATTCCGGTCAAGGATTAATTCAGATAGGATTTGAGCTTGAGTTCTCCTGAACGATTCGTCCTTAACTGAACTAGGGTTAAGCCGCAAAAACAACTAGAACTTTAAATAATACTTTTATTTAGTCCTTTTGCCTTTAGATGTTTTTAGTATTGTCTTATAGCCAGAATATGGATTCCTAAAGTAATATTAATTTTATCTCCCTTCTAATTTTTGCTTACATGAAGAGACTTGGGAAATAATAATCTCCAAGGAGTAGTGCCTGATAGCTTGGGAGAGTTAGAAAACCTCCATTTACTGTAAGTGAGCTACACAAAAATTAGTTCAAATATTGAAATCCTTTTTTATTTTCATATATAGTTTTCTGTTTTCATTTCATTTTATGTTTCTTTTTCTATAGTTTTCATATAAGTTATAACAATGTCTTTGATTATGCAGGAATCTAGAAAACAACAATCTACAGGGTCCACTTCCACAGTCTTTGAACAAAGACACTATAGAGATCAGGTATAGTAGTGAATCATAGGTACCCTTAAAAAGTAATTAGATTCCTCTCCATTATTACTGAATGGTTCCAGTAAGAAAGAGAAAAACACGACAAATAAAATAAGGGTCTTCCTAACGAATGTCCTAAAGGCACTCATTAGCATTTTCCATAAAAAATAGTGTCTTGATCTCTCCTACTGAAACCATCTGGTAACAGGAGAGGAACCACACCCTAAAATGTTATGAATATTAATATCTTGATCGTTTGCAGAACATCTGGAAATTTGTGCCTTACATTTTCTGCAACTGGATGCGACGATGCATTATCCAATCCTCCAATTGTGGCACCACAACTGATTACACTTCCCAAAAGGAAGCACCGTGGACAAAATCATCTAGCAGTAATACTAGGCACAGTTGGAGGATCTACACTTGCCATTTTCCTGATATCTCTATCAGTATTTATATACAATGCTAAAATAAGATATCAAGCCTCACACAGAACTAGTATGTATTCTTTGACATCATGCTTTATATAGTTACCTTACCACTTTTTTCATGCATTAAGGCGATGTTATTTTTCGATCAGGGGAAGAAACTGATATGAGGAACTGGGGTGCAGAAAAAGTTTTTACCTACAAAGAAATCAAAGTAGCTACTAACAATTTTAAGGAAATCATAGGAAGAGGAGGTTTTGGATCTGTTTACCTTGGAAGGCTTCCAAATGGAAATTCAGTTGCTGTCAAAGTTCGGTTCGATAAATCCCAACTTGGGGTTGATTCTTTCATCAATGAGGTTTATTAACTGAACTCCTCTTGCATATATCACTAATGTTTGTGGAAGTATATCTGAATAAGTAAAACAATATAGCATATGTATCGGCATTTGAGTTGGATCCTCTACACCCCTCCAATCTCTCGAGTGAAAAGTCATCTGTTGAATTAATCTAACGGCAGAGATAAACACTTGCCGTCGTTATATTAATCCAACGACTTAAATTTGACTAGAGGGAGTGTAGGGGTGGCGTAAAATCCAAGTACATTAGTATTCTCACACCATAGTCATATTTTAACAGTTAAAAGTAGTATCAAAATATAACGAGACTTGGACACTTAACGGTAATACATCGATTTTCTCACTATTATACATATTTATGAATGAATAGATCCTTCTAATACATTATCTTGAATCATTTAAGCTGTGTCTCTAGTTGTGAGAACAATGGCACTGTCATAAAAACTATCTTTTCACTTTTCTTTTGGTTTTTCTTAATTGGTCCTTTCATGTCTTCTTTTGCACCTAGATTCATCTCTTGTCGAAAATCCGCCATCAAAATCTTGTGACTTTGGAAGGATATTGTTATGAATCAAAGCATCAGATATTGGTTTATGAATACTTACCTGGTGGATCCCTGGCTGATCACCTCTATGGTACTAATTCTTGAACACAAATATTTGCCAGTTCATAATCATATCCTTTTGCTTCAGTAGTAGTGTTCTCTGTTTAACAATGAGCTTTTATTCTCTTTTGAATAGGTACAAACAGTCTTAAAGCTCCCTTAAGCTGGATTCGAAGGTTGAAAATTGCTGTCGATGCAGCAAAAGGTATTGCGTTAAGGGTCTATTTTGATCGACTTATATGAACTTATCTACTGGTATAAACTAAACTATGCCTAAAGTCCACTCTCTATTTTTTCAAGGATTGGATTATTTGCATAATGGAAGTGAACCAAGAATCATACACCGCGATGTCAAGTGTAGTAACATTCTCTTGGACATGGATTTGAATGCCAAGGTTTGTGACTTTGGCCTCTCTAAGCAGGTGACCAAAGCAGAAGCAACTCATGTCACAACTGTTGTCAAGGGAACTGCTGGTTATCTAGATCCAGAGTATGTTATTGAAATTAATCAAATTATAGTTTCCATTAAAGCTTATATTCTTTTCCATTTATTTATAAAATATTCTGGACGTGCTGTAAATGATAGTTAGGGGACATGGTACTGACCTAGTTAGGATCGCGGTCTCTATTCCGAGGTCTGTGCATGCCCTTCATTTTCATGCTAAAAAAAATATTAAAATCAGTTTTTCATGTATAGGTATTACTCTACCCAACAACTTACTGAGAAAAGTGATGTATATAGCTTTGGAGTTGTTCTTTTGGAACTCATTTGTGGAAGAGAGCCATTGATTCACTCTGGCACTCCTGATTCATTCAACTTGGTTTTATGGGTAACTCAAAGTTCCTTCAATTGCTTTACAATTCAATAGCTTGAAATTTTTCTTCGTATTTTATTAAGACAATTACTTTCATGCATGTCTACAAATTACCGATGTTGTTTGTCACTCTTCCGAACTTTCCTACTGCAGGCCAAACCCTATTTGCAGGCAGGTGCATTTGAAGTGGTGGATGAAAGCATACAAGGAAATTTTGATCTAGAGAGCATGAAAAAGGCGGCGTTCATTGCTGTGAAGTCGGTGGAAAGAGATGCATCACAGAGGCCACCTATTTCTGAAGTATTAGCAGAGCTAAAGGAAGCTTATGGTATTCAGCTTAGGTTTCTCGAGTCATGTCAAAATGATAACTGAGTTACAATACGAAAGAAGTTTTATTCTTCGACAGGCAAAGAAAGTAATTTAGTAAATTATACTACACAGCTTCTCGATTTTGTTATAGTATATAGATGAGTATTTATTCTGAACAGGAAAAATTACATGATATGTTTTACTATCGGTTCTAGTAACTAGGTGTGTTATTTGAACATCAAAAGATAGACACCATATGTGACACTGTATGTATTTATCTCTATATTTCTCTTTTTATCTTCCGCAACTTGCACGTATTTCAAAAATACACACAAATGTCAAAATTTTGATGTAAAAAATTATTTCTCTTTAGTAATATGTCCAATGCAATAAGAACATTGCGGCTAGACGAATAAGACAAATCATGTCCGACATGCATACTGTGCAGCAGCAGTCATCATAAATAAGGGCTTTCTGTTAACAAGCTCAAAAAATTCATGACAGTAAACAAGCCATGTTTTATATTAATAAATTATTCTGCATTTACAAAAGAATTTTAAATGCCGAACCCTAGCCTGGTATATATGGCTAATCAGCCATAGTGGTTGATCATTACCTATAATACAAATTGGTTCAAGAACCCTAAAACCAAGGTGATTTACCTTGGCTGATATATATAAGCGTGGAAAAGTTCAATAAACGGATGAATCAACTTCATCGTGTAACTTATCTTACAAGGCATTCAAGGACTAAGAGAAGTACTTCCGCCTGACATAAAAGAATAAAGCAGTTGAAGCAGCTACAGCGTATGGGAAAATTGTCCAAATTCCCTGTATAAAATCAAAACGGAAAATTGTCATAAGATATTTAACTAAAGACAAGAACTTTATCATTCAAAATCACGTTATTATTACCACAACGGTTGCGACAGTGGCAAGAGCAAATATTGGACGCTCCCTCAAAAGGAATCCTATTCCAAGCTGATCACATAAGAAAATGTAAAGTTATCTTAGTCACCACATTAGAAAATGCCTTACTCATTGTATAAACAAATTAAGATTAAGATTAAAACATTGTTTCCATGCTTCATATTTACCTGTATTGGAAGTGTGAACAGACCACCACAACAGACCCCTGCAAAGAACAACTCCGGAGAAATACCCTGCGCTTGAAGAAAAACAGTTATTCTTATCCTTATAAAAGGGACAAATTAATAATAAAGATATGCGGATTATCTTTATCGAAAAGAAGTACAAAACAAGAAAAAAGTTGTTAATCATTTCACAGGAATTCTTATAATTTTTCTTTTCTATCAAATGAGTAAAGAACTGTGGGAGTTTGAAGAATATAAGAACATTGAGAACCATTTATAAGTTATTCAAATCTTAAAACTCAACTCAGTTCTTTAAAACAAGCGATACTTGCTTTAATGTTAAAAACGGTAAATTGTAAAACTATATTGACTATTGCTAGCACACCAAACAATTTCAATCACTAACCAAGGCTCCTGCAAGGAAAGCTGTAGGGTTTCTCACTCCAAGAGAGAATCGTTCAACTGCCAAATTAATTCACAAGAACATTATAAAATCAACAAAATGATCAAGTGCACTTTGACACAGAAAATTAAATACTTATACAATACATGATGGTATGAACAGCTTTAGCACACAAATAAAAGACTCTTGGAGCTTACCAAAACCAATAAGATTGCCATACTTTTGTACAACATCTGTGATTTCTGTAGCCTTTTCTTTGCCAACTCCTAACTGTTGAGTTAAGACCACCAAAAATAAAAACTATGACTGGAAAGGAAAACAATGAGACAACTAATTGAAAATCACAGTAGTTTTAGCCTTAATGTGCAGTTTCCCGGTTTCCCCTCTTCACATCCTACTCGGATTTGATTTCTAGTTGTATTGTATAAATCTGAACAAGATTATTCAGGTTCAGACGGAAATATGTACAATTTCCCCTTGGTTAAGGTGATTTTTTCATGGGTTTGGTTCATGCCAACCCCCCGTGTTTTCTTGGTCAACCTGGTTGGGACCATTGTTGCTATATGTTAGGTATGGCTCATAGTTTATATTAGAAATAATAAGTATGCGTCTAACTCATCCTCACAAAACCAGCTTATATTAGAAAATCACAGTAGTTTTAGCCTTAATGTGCAGTTTCCCGGTTTCCCCTCAATCTGAACAAGATTATTCAGGTTCAGACGGAAATATGTATGGTTAAGGTGATTTTTTCATGGGTTTGGTTCATGCCAACCCCCCGTGTTTTCTTGGTCAACCTGGTTGGGACCATTGTTGCTATATGTTAGGTATGGCTCATAGTTTAATTAGAAATAATAAGTATGTGTCTAACTCATCCTCACAAAACCAGCTTTTAAGGTGAGAACTGCCACTTGCTTATAAAGACATATTCAGGCCATCACATATCCGATGTGGGACTTTTTAACAGTTTACTAATAAGTGGGCAGATTGCTCGAGCCCAAATGTTTGTTGTGCTGCGGCCGGGGGCTGCGGAGTGAAAAGCCCCTACAGTTCAAGGGTAATCTTGTAAACACAAGTTGTACTGTATAAACCCTAAGCTTGATTAACATAAAGGTACTGCAGCCACTCTGCAGCTGAAACGTAGGCACAATTGGCCGAACTCCGTGATCAAATATCATGTGTTCTTTGTTTGCATTCTTTTTGCTTTTGAACCGGGTTTCTGTTGTAACAGCTATAGTGATACTTTTGCATATTAGTTTATTAAAAAGATGTACAACTTACAACTTACCCTTGAAGTAACATCAGCAGATCCACCAGACTGTCTGAAAAGCTTCCCCAAGAAAAAGGGTATCAGGTCACTAATGCAAACTCCCCTGAAATCATCAGTAGTTTTTCGATGATGTAAAACAATGTGTATAAAAGAAGTAAATAACGGTTTGGACAGAGATTCTAATTACCAATAAACCCATAGAACCGTTGATATGATGTATGGAGCATTCTTTGAGAAAGATTCAGCAAACGACTGCCAAGTTCCGTCGAGACACAAAAGCCTTGCTATAGATGTGCCAACCTAAAAAATATCTTAAAAGATAATTAAACGATTATAATAATATCGAAGCCAAAGGTGTTTTCATTCCAGAAAGAATTACGACGGAAAACCAAGAAGCAAGCATGTGAGGATGTAAAACGAAGTACCAGAAAAAAGCACAGACCCAAATATTTAAAGCTTCTTCACTGATGAAAAGTCCAAAACCTGCAGCCATAAGCAACCAGAAGTAGATCCATCTGCAGGGAATTCAGATACATGGCATCACTTTTTAACAAAATCAAATTTCAAGGGGAACGACGAGACACCTTAAAATACTTTTATTAACTGCGATATGAAGAACTGTGCATGCCACCACAATGCCATAATAGGCTGATTTTTTACATGTATCCGTTGTCACTTGTCACTATTATAGTAAAATGCATTTACTTTATGCTTACAACAAAACAATCTTGTAGCAAGAGATTTCTTATTCTCGTTAAAAAGTAAACTTTTCCTCTTTGTCTATCTAAGAAAAAGAAGTTGATATGTTACTTCAACTTTGGTGTGTTTAGTCCGGCTGCTAGTTCTCGATGCATGGATGAATTACAAGTGTGTAGTGACAGACATGGCAAACAACAAAGCAAAATCTTAATCTACAAGAACACACAAATATGCGGCAATACAATGAAGAGATTTTCGATAAACTAGTAAGCAGTAGCTCAACCACAAATTAAAGTGATGAAACTTCAACAATTAAAGTATAGCTGCCAAATTGTTAGAACAAATGCCAAAGAAAGAAATAGAAGAGGAAGAAGGGATACCCTGGTGCATATTGTGGAACTACGACGCTGAATCCGAAAACTTTGAAAGTGAAACCAGCAGCAACTGGAGCAACAGTTGCAGAGGAAGAACCTTCCGACAGAATCTGCAGACCGGACGGTGATCCAAGAATCGGTTGCTGGCGAATGGATGCGAATGTAGCTATCGCGGCTATGCCTAATGCAATACCAATAATAGCCAGAAATGGGATCTCCGTCTTGTTACCATTTTTTTTCACCTCATTACTAATTCTATCTTGTATATCTGGTATATCCTTCGATTTTGAAGCCTCGTAATTTTCCTCACCCTCCTTTCTAATGCATCTAATAAGTCTGTTTCTGTAATGTAAAGGTTACTTTATTATTATGAATACAATGCAATAAACTAACAAAGAAAGGGAAGTACAATAACAAAGAAAATCACATAAGTGAGCCTTGGAGGAATTTTGCGCCCCTTCCCTCCACAACCACCAACCAAACAGACCCTTAAACTTACAATTTAGAAACTTGCATTTAACCACCAACGAAACAGAACCTTAAATATTACAATTTTTGCAAGTGAAGAAACACAAATTTATTTTAATTGAGAAGTTCCAATGAGCTTGAAGCTAATTGGAATTGGGTCGTAGCTTAGCGTGATCATGCATATTGAGTTTGGAACTTTATCAAATTCTTAATCTACTTAGAGAAAGTATCACGAAAATGCCAAAAATAATCATGATTACTTTCACATTTTGCATCACAACTATATATTCAACAAAAAAAAAAAAAAAAAAAGTTTTATTTTTAATTTTTAAATAAAACCAACATGAAAAACCTTTAGTATTTAGGTTAGTTACAACACAAAACCGGCTTATAAGATGCAGACACATGATGTTTCCTACTTAAACATTTTTCAAGTCATATCACATGCAATGTGAGTCTCATACATCTCCTGGTCCACATGCATATCGCATCCAATCTGAGACTTTCAATACACCCCTCCGCCTAAGACTAGACATCTACAGCATGATGAAATCTTAGATAGACTTTTATACCAACTTAAAGTTTCTCCGACTCAAACTCACAAAACTGACTTGTAAGGTGAAATAAAGCTCGCACTTATAAACATTTTTCCAAAAGAAACTCAACAAAAAAAAAATAACATTTAGAATCTAAACAACAATCATAATCACTACAAATAAGCAGGAAGTTAGTTAGTTACCTGAAGAAGTAAGAAACATGAGCAGTTGTATTCCCATTTGCAAACAACCTGTGAGAGGAACTTAAGCAGCTATATAGTCTAACAGGTTTTGTACTATAACATCTGAGATTAATTGTGGGAACATTTAAGAAAGAGCCACATGAGAAAACAGGTGTTAAAGACATTGTTGAAGCTCAAACAGCTTCAATCAATGACATCGATGATGAATTGTAAGGTATGATAATGATGTAAGGTGAATTGTTGGTCCATGTGGTTGGTTTGGTTGGATGTGAGAATGAAGGAAGGAATATGCTCTACTTGTTGTTTATGTGTGGTGTGGTGAGTGGGATAATAAATCATCTTTGGTCAAAATTTAGTTATAGATAGCACCACCTGCTTTAACTCTATTTTGAGACATTCCGTGTACTACCACAATTTAGTTTTTAGATTTATAATGGGTGCACTCTTTAAGGCCTTAAATAGTAAATTTTTAAATTTTTTTTATAGAAATTCATAAAGTAAACGTTTTGAAAATTGCAATATTTATTTTTTAAATAAAAAGTTTCTTTAAATTGAATGCTTAAATAGTGTCCCGGGAACACTAGTTAGTAAAACCCTTAGATTTTTTTTTGTCAGATAGCCTAGTGGCTAGAATTTCACCCCTTAAAGATGAATAAGTGGACGTACCAGGGTTCGAATCTCGGTCCCTGCACTTTACATGCAAATGTCCAACCAACTGAGTTAGACTCACGGAACGCAAAACCCTTAGATTTATTATAACATTATATGCATTTAGACAATAATATGTTTAGATAAATTAATTTTACAATGAATGTGAAAAATAAATTATTTTTTTTCTTATGTATAGGATTGAATGGAGCATGAGACTATCCCAGCAAATTTTCAAATTTGATTTCGTACCTTAAATTTATTTTACAGTAGCTATTTAGTGTTTTATCTTTCTTTTACGTAGTTTTTGACTTTTAGTAACAATTTTGTTTGTTATTGCAAGTCAAATTTCTCGTAAACTCAAAGTGAAAGAACCGGATTACTTTGTAAATTTAAATACAAATTTTCAAAAATCTTTTATGAACTATTCTAGTTTGAAATTTTGTAAGGGTGGAGTAAAATAATTTAAAACAGTAGAATTGACGGTATAATTTTAGGGGTGAGAGAATTTTTTTTATTAGAGTTATGTTATACAGTGCATCTAAAAGACAAAAATAATAGTGATTTTTTATTATGTAATCGTTCTTTCTCTCAAGTTTCGACCCTCCATGTTAATAAAACAAAAAAATGATAGTTAATACAATACTCCCTTCATCCCAAAATATAAAAAATATGTGTGTGTGTGTTTGGCATATAACAATTTGGTGCGCTAACATTATTTTTAGAAGTGTTATAGCTGATTGTGCTTAATTGATAGATCAAATAAAGTTTATATTTTTTGGTTTTGGATTTTATTTATTGGTCTTTCCCATAAACATTGCCCCTATTTATATTTTGATTGGGGTTGTGTTCTCATGTCCCTGGTTTTTAAGTCTCATTCTTCAAGTAGTTAGTGTGGGGTTGACCCGCCTTTTCCACGTGCTAATAAATCATGTGGCGTGTTGGGTTTGGATCACTAGGGATTAAAGGTTTAGAGTGTCTAGTCGAGTCGGACAAACCAGTATTAGATATATTAAACTTAGACGGATTGGGTCTATAACATTTCGTTCGATAGAGTAACTTTATGTTTTTTATTTTTACAAAATAAACGATTTTATACTTTTCTTTTAGGTAAGTGATTAGGATCTGTTTGAATTTAACTTATTTTTGAGCTTATGAAAATAACTTATGCAAATAAATAAAATTCTACGATAAGTTGTTTCACATAAGCTCAAAAATAAGTAAATTCAAACGAGCCTTAATTAATACAATATTTACTTTAGTAAAAAAAGTACAATATTTACTTATAAAAAAAAAGATTGTTAAAAATGATGAGGATCAATATAAATATGTGCTCTTAATCCTTATTTTTTTGCCGCCAGAGTTACCAACCTAATTGCGACACCATCTTCTCTCTTCAACTTCTTCTGTTCGCTTCAGGTAACAATCCATAATTGATTTTCTTTTAGTTCCTAATCGATGTGCTTCTAATCCCTAATTTGCTTCTGTTTATTGAAAAAATTGTTTGTGTTACTATTATTTGCCCGATTGAAAAACTTCTCACATAGTCACATTCATCGTGTAAAAACAAACCATAATTTTATTTAATTAGTTTTCCTCATTCAATATGAGAAATATTTATGCTCCGAAGTTAGTTATTTGCTAGTTTTTGTTTTGGAGTTGTAATTTTGAATCATTATTTTTGTATGGTATATAAGTTGTGAAGCATGGCTACGTTATTTGTACAAAACAGTCAAAAAGTATTGCACATGTCCAGTTTTGTAAAACGCTATTGTACACATTGTTCACTTTATTTCTATTATACAAGTTGCAATTAAATTAATAATTGATTAAGCTACTCCTATTTTCTCTTGCAATTGTTTTCACAACAATCTAATAATAATAGCGGTAATAGTTCTACTATTAGGACAATGAGTAGCACAAACAATAGTTCTATAATTGTAACATAAATATATACACGTGGAATAGGAAATATTGACAACAACAAACAACCCTCTTTGGGTTTATGAGATGGAGAATACAGTGGTTCTTATTTTAGGATTGAATCTCATTTATTGAGAGAAATAATAATGGGTAGCTATTTGTAGATATGTGTGACAAATTAATATTTCGTTGAGATGAAAGAATTTAAAAGAAATTATACTAAAAAAATATGATCCATACAAGCTTCTTTGTCGAGTGGAACTACAAGCTTGAATCTGCCGATTGATAAGAATAGAAGAAGAAGATGAAGTGATGGACATTTATCAAAGACATTTAACAATGAGGCAAGAGACTATTACTCAGCTGAAATGGCTAGGCTATTTTATTCTGCTTGTTTGCCATTCAATGTAGTTAAAAAGTCTTACTTCATCAATGCATTTACTTATGCGGCAAATGCTTCTCTATCGAGTTATATTCCTCTAAACTATAACGCCATAAGAACTACCATGTTACAAAGAGAGAAAACTAACTTTTTTAAACCACTTCAACCTATCAAAGGCACTTAACCAAAAAGGGGGTTTGAGCATGGATATAGATGGTTGGATTGATGTACAAAGAAGACAATTCATCAATATTTATGGCCATAAATCAAAATTTATTGTCATTATTCAATGGTCTTCTTTGTACATCAGTCCAACAATCTGTAACTATGCTCACACTCTTTTCTAGCCAAGTGTCTTTGATAGCTTGCAGTAGTTTCAAAATGTTGATTTTCTCTCTATGTAGCATGTAGTTCTTATGGCATTATAGTTTGGAGGAATATAGTCTGATAACAAAGTGTTTAACGCATAAGTAAATGCGCCGATGAAGTAAGGATTTCTAACAATATTGAATGGTAAACCAGCAGAATAAAATAGTCTAGCTAGTTCGGGTGATTAATGGTCTCTTGCCTCATTGTTAAATGTCTTTGACAAATGTCCATCAATTCTCTTCTTCCTTTATTATTGTCAATTGGTGGATTCAAACTTGTAGTTTCAGTCGGCAAAGAAACTTGTACATATTTTACTTTTTAGTAGCAATTCTTTTAAGTTTTTTCATCACAACCAAATATTCATTTGTCACATGTCTACAAATAGCTACCCTCTTATTCTTTTCTCTAAATAAAGGAGATTTAAAGCTACTATATTCTCCATTGCAAAAGTGGTCGCGTCATTTACCATTCCATTTGTCTCGGTACTACTTTGCACCAACGTCGCATAAGCCTACAGAGGTTTGTTGTTGTCAATACTTTCAGTACCACTTGTATATTTTTTTTTTGTTACAAGCGTAGAGCTATTGTTTGTGCTACTTCCTATCCCATTAATAGAACTATTACTATCATTAGACTATTGTGAAAACATCTGTAAAAAAAAAAATAGGAGTAGCTTAATCAATTTTCAATTTATTTGTTGTGTATAAGAAATAAAGTGAACATGTACAATACTTTTCATAAGGTAAACGTAGCAAGGCGTGGGAAGGGTGTATATATTCGAATAAAGAAAACTAAATCTTACCTGATTTTTTAAAAAAAATAAAACCGTGTTTTTTGGGTTTGCGTATCATGTATGAAAAAAAAGGTACAGTTTCGATGCGTAGCATACACATACCATAATTATATATATATATATATATATCCGGTACTGGTACACTCCCTCAGATGACGTACCATTGCTTCACAGTCGGGTTATATGGTTCAACTTCTGATCTACTATTATGACTGTTGACCCGTTGACCAAGTGCCATGACTGAGTCAATGTTAGATACAAGTTTAATAACATTGAATTAGATACATGGAATTTCAACTTTTTTTATGCTTGTTGTAATATATTGGAAAGTATTGGAAAGCGTTGTGGTAGCTTATGACAAACATATTTGCTAACGCCCTTGGAGAGAGGTAAATGTAAATATCTTTGTAAGTGTTCTTTGAATCAAAAGATTTTTCCTACTTTAGATTGGGGCATCATCCCCTCATCCCTAAATTTTCCTCATCAAAAGAAAAAAATGTATTAGTCCATTGTTTAATTGCTTTTGATAGTTTTGACATTTTACTACTTGCAAGTCATTTTCAATTTGATGTTGGAATTTATTCATAGGTTAGAAACTGAGAATGGAGGAAGAAAATAACGAAATGAAATCATTTAAGGAGATCTGGGCTTACCTGAGGAATTGGTGGAAGCTTGTGAAAGATTGGATTGGAAGACTCCACTAAAGATTCAAATAAAAGCAATTCCCCTTGCTCTACAAGATTGGATGTGATCTATGCTTCAAACATAACACTTCTTTTTCTTTTTTTGTAAAAAATTGGACAGGAAGAAAGATTGCAAAATGATAATCCTTGTTATACAACCCCAATGCAATCCTAGGTGAAAAGTTTTTTTAATTGATTTTAAGTCATTAGTTGTATTATTATAGGTCAAATCTCTTATGTCTTGTTTTGTTATAATAACACACAATTGCTGCAATAAGAATCATACGGTGCAAATGATATTGAATGCTTGATTGTGTAACTTATTTATTTGTAATGTTTCTGTTTTAATAGAAGAAGTTTGCACTCTTGCTATTTCAGGTTGAGAATCTCCAAAGGGTTTGTTAATCCTGTGAAGGTAGAACCATAATATTTACAAATATGTTTATGCACATTGAAAATTATACTCATCTCTCTTGGAAGATTTATAACTTGTGGAGTTTAGTTGATTTTATTGCCTTCTTAAAGACAATTTTTGTCTCAGATTTTATTGTAAATGGATATTGTAGCTTTGAACCTCAGTTATGGTTTTTAAAAATTCAGTTTGTCTTTTTCTTAAAATCAGTTACAGAGTCTACAAAGTGAGCTCTCCATGACATTTAAAATTGCAAAGACACTAATATCATCGCGTGCTGAGCCCGTACAACTCGATATCGTGCATGGTAGACAGGTATTACGGTTGAGAACCGAAGTGAACCAAGGAGATCAAGTAGTAAGTGCGTAGTAGAAGCACGAATTCAGAAGCAGTTGTGAGCGAAGATCTTTAGAATCTATTGTTGGAGTTGTAACAGTTGATGCCACCGGAGTAAGCAGTGTAACGCCAACAAGTGGTGCGAAGTTCAGAAGTAGTAAGCATGTAGTAGGAGGTACTTCTGGAGGCACAAGAGTTTGACACGCTCGGTTTTTGGAAACAGACGTAAGCATGTAGAGGATTTTGAAAAGAAGGAGACCATAATATCTGAATAAGCGTTGGCCGGAATGGAATCTGAGACTGGGTATAGGAGTAAGATACCCGAAAGTTGGAAGTAAGTCTGAAATTGTAATAAAGTTGTTGATAAGATTGTGAGGGTTAAGAGCAACCTAGTGGACGTGTGAACCTCTCGAAGTAGAGTTAGGACTTGAGTATATCGAAGTAGAATTGTTACCCGGAGAAATTAGGATTACCATTACCCGGAGAAATTAGAACACGTAGACGCCACGTTGGATTAAAATATTTAAAAAAATGTCACTTGTACATTTGCTCTTTGAGAAACAACGTGAGGATGCCAAATGTACTATTTGCTTTGAGGAAGACAAATAATAATAGTATAGATGTATTATTTGCTTTGAGGAAGACAAATAATAATAATATAGATTTTGGATCTTAAATGTAGGGTTGTGCATGGTCAATTATTTTGTCATACCAAACCGTGTCCAAATAAAAACCAGATATATGGAATTTTTTTTTTTTGACTAAGATATATGGATTTGGATACACGACCATAACTATTATTTTTTATAAACCGGTTATATAACCAGTTATAAATTTGTATACGGATACATAACCAGATATTTTTATAAAATCGATTTAAAAGCGGTTAACTTTTAAATCCAGTTTTAAATTGGTTATTTTTAAAATTAGATTAATAAACAGTTAATTTTGTCATATTTGTTTTTTACGCAGAAGAAAAACATACTAAAAATCGTAAAAATAATACACTTTTCTTTTTTTATTCTTTGAAGTAATAATCAACTTCAAGCCAAAATTCTTATAATATGTGTTTGAAAGAGATAAAAAAAACATGTGAAGAAGACCATTCACATTAAATACAAAGAGGAGAAAATTTGCTTCCGCATTAAATTAACTAATTATGAAGAATAGAGAAAGGAAGAGTACTTGATTAGAGCGGTTGGAAGCAATTGGAGAGAATGAGAGTGGTTCAATTGGAAGAGAAAGTCGTCGATTAGGGTTCAATTGGAGAGATTATTGTAGATTTGGAATTTAAGGTTCATCGCAAATCACAATTCCAGAGATCACACGCACATGGTGATGGTTTGTTCGTGAATTAAATTTAATAAAAGGATATTTATTTTTTTCTTTTGACAAAAACAAATTTGAAAAAGATATTTGTTAGTTTTTTTTTTTTGGATAACCGACCAGATGAAAATGGTTTGGTTAATAACGATATACCAAAATCCGGATTTTTTAAAACGGATTTGGATCCGGTTATGAGTTTGGACCTTCTAACCGAATATTTTGCACACCGCTACTTAAATGCAAGTTGTCTAAACTATTCAAATAATTTTTTGTCCATCAAACATAAAATTCAAAATGTTGTTCAATAATGCTGAACTTGGTAGGGAGGACCACGGTTCGATCCCCCGCAACTGCGATCGGGAGGGGGCTAGAACCACTTGATGCCAGAACTGACCCCCGAACCAGATTCAACTGGTGGTGAAAACCGAAAAAAAAAAAAATGTTGTTCAATAACTTAAAATCAAACTAAGTTTATTCTTATCTTAAACCACTGATTCATGTTTTTTTTTTTTTAAAAAACCATAAATTTTTCTTTCAATTTGTTTGGTACCTTGATGAAATATAAGAAAGGGAAATAATCTTGTCATTTGATTTGGCTAATTGCTATATAACTTGTTGTTTTCACAGCACCACATGAATAATATTATGTTTATTTTGTGATGTAATAATTCATTAGCTTTTTTACAAAATAATAATTGTCGATCTATAAATAGTAAGAGTTATAAATATCATTTGTACTTCTTACAATTCGATTTTGTTTATAAAAAAATAGTATAACAATAACGGAATTTTTTTTGCTCAAAAAGACCCTCACATAACATTTTTTCAATAATAAAATGAAATAAAAAAAATGATTATAAACAAATGATTTAACTCAAATACAAATGAAGACTTGAAGAACTAGTTGAGGGATTTAATTAAAAAAACAAAACTAGTTGGGACAAAATAAATAGGATTTTTTGTACAAAAAGAAAATAAAAAAAGACCAAAATAACTTAGAAAAGACTTGGAAATAATTAATAGGATATTACACAAATACCCCAAAATTATAGGGTTTGGAAAAACCCTTTCACTCTCTCTCACAACGCATATCCCTGCTTCTGCATCTCTCACTTCATCTCGCACCTTCCCCCTGAGTCTGTCTCTGAATTTTCTGTTTCAGGTTCGTTCCATATTATTCTCTGCGCACATAACTTGTTACTTGCAGCCATTTACTTTTCTGCTTTCAATTGTTTCTTCGTCTTGGTTTTGACATTTTACTACATATAAGTCATTTTGAATCTTATATTGAAATGTATTTGTAGGTTAGAAACCGATAATGGAGGAAGAAAATAATGAAATCAAATCATTTAAGGATCTTGGCTTACCTGATGAATTGGTTGAAGCTTGTGACAATTTGGGTTGGAAGACTCCTCTAAAGATTCAAATAGAAGCAATTCCCCTTGCACTACAAGGTTCGATGTGATCTATGCTTAAAATATACGTTTTTGTTTTTGTAAAATAGAATATAGTTCGACGAGAAGAAACATCGCAACATGAAAATTTACAATTTACATATCAAATTATAGTTTTTATATTTTTTAAGTTATTGCATTATTGTTTTCAATAGTATTCTATTTCAGTTCTGGACAATGGCATAGTTAATGTTTGTTAAAGTTAAACTTTATTAAATTGCATCTTTATATTTTGTGCTTCCCAGGAAAAGATGTGATTGGACTTGCCCAAACGGGTTCTGGTAAGACTGGAGCTTTTGCTCTTCCTATATTGCATGCACTCTTACAAGCACCACGCCCGAACCATTTCTTTGCTTGTGTGTTGTCTCCCACAAGGTTAGATATGTTTGTAACCGATCATGGATTTAATACTGATATATAATTCAGATTCTCAGTCTCATTCTCACTGATATTTAACGTAGTAAATTTCTTCTGTTCTAAACTTATTTTTAATCTAGGGAGCTTGCTATTCAAATTTCGGAACAGTTTGAAGCTTTAGGTGCTGGAATTGGTGTCAAGTGTGCTGTGGTGAGTTCTAATATATTTTCTGCCATAATACGCTGTGCTTGAACTTTTTTTTTCTTTTGGTATGCTATATAGCTTAAGTTTGTATTCCTCACTCTTATCATATGGTGGTTATTTACATTCATACTAAATAATTTATTTGATTGGTATCTTTTCCTTTTTCGCTAGCTTGTTGGAGGGATTGACATGGTACAACAATCCATCAAGATAGCAAAGCATCCTCATATTATCGTAAGTGTTACCACTGCATGTACAAAGTTCATTATTGCGATTGTATGTTGATTCAGTACTTCTTTTAGTCTGCTAACTTCATCAGTTCTGTATTTTGTTTATCATTTTTTATATTGATTTCTTGCTTTTGAAGGTTGGGACTCCTGGACGTGTCTTGGATCACCTAAAAAATACCAAAGGATTTTCTCTCAGTAAACTAAAATACTTGGTATGATTTCTTCAGTTTGATTTAAGCATGAGTTTTATTTTTTACATTCAAAGGTTAAGTAGTGAATACATGTGTAGTGAACCAAATATAATGTTTATATATATCGACAATGACCTTAATTTCAGCATCATAAGGGGGTTTCAGTATTCATGTGATTGTCCATTAAAATGCTTTATTCTTACTTTATTTTTCTCCCTGATGTATGCAAAATTAGAAATTTCTCACGAGCCTGATTTTCCTTAACTAATTAGATTTTATTTTTTCTGTGAAATGAGAGCATGTTGCCAGAATTACTATTCTTCATGTATATTCCTATGTGTAGTTGGATTTGTTTGATTTCTCTTCCTTTTGGGCAGGTCTTAGACGAGGCAGACAGACTGTTGAATGAGGATTTTGAGGAATCACTTAATGAGATTTTAGGAATGATCCCCCGTGAGCGGAGGACTTTCCTTTTTTCTGCTACGATGACGAAGAAGGTAAATATGTAGGTTTATTAATTTCTGTGAATATATTATTTATTTTTATCCCTTTTTTCCATTGGCGTTTTAGCCAGACATATTCAAATGAAGCCTTTTTTGCTTTACAATTTACTAAGATCATTAGATATAGGCTCTTCGAGAAAGCCTTTTTTCATTTAACATTATCAAAGTAACAGCTTTTGTATAGCCATATAGTAGTTTATTTGTATGTTTAAAATCTAGTTGAGCATGAATTTAACATTATTCAAACCTAATGAACATTAATTCTAGTTGTTGGTTTATATATTTTTAAACTTCGAAATTGATTTAAAAAGTAATTAATCACATTATTTTAGATCAAAGCTCTTATATTTTGTTATAATAACACACAATTGTTCCATTAAGGATCTTATGGTGCAAATGCTATTGAATTTATGCATTGCTTATACACTACAGATTCTTGATTGTGTAATTTATTCATTTTTAATAGAAGTTGCACTCTTGCTATTTCAGGTTGAGAAGCTCCAAAGGGTTTGTTTAAGGAATCCTGTGAAGGTACAACCATAACATATATATAGGTTGAGATTAATATCATTTATTGTAAATGGAAATTGCACCTTTGAACCTCATTTATTGACTTTGGGGACGTAGACTGCTGGAAAATAAAATGAAGGTTTTGGGTCAAACTCCAAAATTAGGGTTTTCTAAAATTCAGTTTGTCTGCCTTAAAATCAATAATAGAGTGTTCAAAGTGAGCTCTCTAGGACATTGAAGCTTGCATAGAAAAATGTCCTTTGGTGGTTTAGTCACCAGTACCACCATTAAGTGGTTCATTTACATTAAATGGGACTATAGTGTAACATATTATTTCATCTCTTATGGGAGGGAACTGTAATTATTACATTTAGACAGTGTAATTTAATAATCTTTCTTGGGAAGGAAATGTGATTTACCTGTATATATACAGTTTTTTCACAATTTTATATTCAATTTAGATTGAAGCATCAACCAAATATTCTACCGTGGATACACTGAAGCAACAATATCGCTTCTTGCCAGCAAAACATAAGGTATTTGTTCTCCCATTCCAAAAAATGTTGGAATTCAGTTATTTGGGCTATCAATTTTTCGATGAATTTCTTACTATCTGGTTTTAGAAAGGCTATTTCATACTACTGTCTAATCGTGTTGAGGGAAAAATTGTTTGAAATGTTAAGCCACTTACATTTGTGTTTTACGAAAACATGTATATCAGTGCCCTGGTTCAAACGAGGGCATAGCAAATGAGTTTTGTTTGATGTTTGGTATATATATTAAAAGTAGATCAGAACAGGACTTAAATAGTACCCTTTGGTTTATGCTATCTAGTTACATTTTCTGTGTGCCAAATGCTATCGAAGTAGGAATCTGATAGGGTGGCATCATAACCAATTGGAAAATATCTGTTGCTTTCCATCGTTTTAAACTGGAGACATATAGTCAAGGTTGCACAGGACAAATACAATATAATTAGCACTGTCGAAGTATTGTATTTATTCTAACACCAAATAAGATTATGGTTGTTAGATGCAGAAGAGAGAGCACTTGGGTGATAAGCGAAATGTTTATATTGAATACTTTTTACAAATTTCATACTTAGAGTGAAACTAACAAAATTTCGTTCATTTTGGGTGTCATGAGTCACAACTATTATCTTTTTATGCCTTTGATGGTTGTGTTTGTAAAATTCTGTGTGTCTAAAAGAAGATCATACACCTATTCATGATGAAGCTGCAATAATTACATTCAATGTCTACAAAGTTGTCATCACTAGGAATACTAACAAATAGCCTATGATGCTGTAAAGTCAAGGAATAGTAAAAACACAATGACTTTTATCAGTGTTCATCATTTGCTTACTTCTTTCCTAGGATTGCTACCTCGTATATATTCTCACTGAAATGGCTGGAAGTACATCAATGGTGTTCACCCGTACATGTGATGCAACTCGGCTTCTTGCTTTGATTCTTAGGAATCTCGGTTTGAAAGCTATCCCAATTAATGGTCATATGAGTCAGGTAATTGTTCTAGATATCCTTCATTATAATTGTAATTTGTTCTAAAATTTCCTTTTTTTTCTTCTTATAATTAGAGGGCATGCTGTTGTAGATGGAGTTATTCTCTGTCATCTCCCTCCATTATTTGTGTTTGTAGGTGTGCCAATGCCATCGAAATATCTCTAATTTATATTATAATCTTTCTTTTGACAGCCAAAGCGACTTGGAGCCTTGAATAAGTTCAAGTCTGGGGATTGCAATATTCTCCTTTGTACCGATGTAGCTAGTAGGGGACTGGATATTCCAGCAGTAGATATGGTGATTAACTATGACATTCCCACAAACTCCAAAGTAAGATGTGCTATTTAATAATTTTTTGACCTGTTTCATTGCAGTAATAATCAATCAAAAGTTCCAAGTTGGCTTAATCTAGTGATAAGAATTTGTTGAACTGCATGGCTATTTTTGGATGAAACATGTTAATTAAAAGAAATCCAAAAAGCATGGAAAGAGAATTTTTGTATTCATTGGATTCGTGGCCATGTGAACTACAGGATTATATACATCGTGTGGGAAGGACTGCTCGGGCAGGGCGTTCTGGGGTAGCCATTTCCCTTGTAAACCAATATGAGCTAGAGTGGTACATTCAGATTGAGAAGCTTATAGGTGGGGAACATAATCTATCTCTCTCTCTCTCTCTCTCTCTCTCTCTCTCTCTCTCTCTCTCTCTCTCTCTCTCTCTCTCTCTGCTGTGACTATTTAATGATCAAAACATTCTTATTCTTAATAAATAACAAATGCAAGTGTTTTTCAGGCAAGAAGCTACCAGAGTATCCTGCACAAGAAGAGGAAGTTTTGCTTTTAGAAGAGCGTGTTAGTGAGGCCAAAAGATTAGCTGCAACGGTAAAAATTTGCATTGAGCATAGCTATGGTTTAGGTTACTTTAGTCTTTCCATCCATTTCTTTTTCTACATAGACCAATTAAGTTGGGGGATTTTCTGGGAATTGAAATTCGGTGCCCTTTTATTTACCTGCCCCAGTAGAGTTTTATCTTCATTGTGTGTCATAGTAATGTTTCCGATAGCCTCTAGCAGTACAATGATAGAAAGGGGTGTATAAAAGATGCATAGATTATGACGGGTTAAGATATTTATTTAGAAAGAGAATGACACTAAGATATTAATTAATTTATTTTTAAAAAAAGGAATTAAATGATAAAGAAAAATGTAATACATTATATATTGTGTTTTTCATTCTTCAAATGAAGGCCTCTATCTGTTTTGAGAAATGGAGATGGTCTCAACTTGGTTATGATTATATTATTGGATTTAGTAAATTATGGAGTTTTAGAATCTGAGTTGGGCCTAACTCAACCACAAAACCAAACTTATAAATTGAGGGATGCCTATCATTTATAACCATTACTTAGGCCATATTACTGTCCAATAGTGGATAGAGGCCAAGCCAAAAATTCTGCCATATAAACACGATGTTGCAGCCTATGGCTGCTAGCACAAAATCTGCTATCACAAAAGGCTTTAACGCCACTGCAGCAGAAAATTGACAACATTGCACTCAGGATTAGACATCTCGAGGTTCACACAAGTGGACCAATATCAGATGGTACAATGAATTTAGGATGAACTCTGATATTGTCTTAGAATTTGCGTTTGAGCATGCAATCCTAATAGTAGCTCATTGTGCGAAGGTTGCCTCCCAGCACCATTCAAGCCATATAACTTTCCAACTATTGGTTATCATCATGGAGAATATGAAAATAGTCAATTCTTATGTGCTTCAATTCAATTACTTTCTAAATATTTAACTATTTGTATTTTTTATTGTGTAGAAAATGAAGGAATGCGGAGGGAAGAAGAAACGAAGGGGCGAAGGAGATTCAGGAGAGGATGAGGATATTGACAAATACTTTGGCCTGAAAGACAGAAAATCCTCTAAGAAGTTTAGAAGAAAATGAATGTTCTTTGTTCGTTAAAAAAAGATAACACATGTTCTTTGTTTCTGCAAAAAAAAATGTACTATGTTCTTTCTTGCTCTGATTTTTCTCATTTCTTACTGAGATTTTCAAAACAGAGTGTTGAGAAAGTCAAATTATTATTTGGTTATAGGAAAATTTTAAAAATTAGGATTTGTGTACCTCAACTTAAGTTATAAATACAAAAGCATTCTTCTCTCTACCTTGTCCGTCTATCTGCTAGTAATTTGTTTTTTTTTTTTTTTTGAGTTACATATCTGCTAATATTTTATAAGGAAAATAAATGTTTACATTTTATTTATTAAATGATAGTTCTTTCTCTTTTTGTTATCATGGTCCCTATAAAATCAAACTTTTGGCTTTACCTGGTTTATCTCCTTTCACATGAGTTTCCATAAGGATAACAAAACTTGCATCATGATTCTTCATCAGATATCAATGTGTCATTCTTTTGACTGAGTCATTCTTTTGAGATTCATTCCTCCCATCATTCTGCATTACTCTTTTTAACTTGTTTCATTTTCGACTTATGTGTTGGACCTGCACATATTGTGGATCATACATTTGGAAAATAACATTATTATGACTTTCATACAACCAAGTATGCTATGTTTGGTTGGGCGGTGGCCTGCCGCAGGTGCGCGTCTAAGCGCTCTCATGGTCGTGAAAATGAGAGAAATGCGCGTCTGCAAGCAATTGTTCCTTCATCATAGTATATAATTACATGGCTTCATCAACTTTCCACGGCTGGACTTGATTGACTTGAGTCAGACACTTTTGCTCTCTTTAGACCTCTATGTTGCATTGTTGGTCCTAGTCTCCCAAATTTCTATTTTTATCCTTTGAGAATGACTTGGATTCTATTTTTTAAACCAAATTTTAGTTCAGAAAATAGATTTTGCTCGCTGCAGTTTGAAAAATAGAATCTGAACAAGTTCGGAAAATAATCTGAATCAAACATATATTAAAAAAAATAGTAATAATATTTGTTACCTTTTGTTTTTTTGACAACTTTGTTACAATTTTTTGGTTTTGATATGAGCCTTCAAATAAAATATTAATATGTGAGGTAAAATTGTGAAACTCTATGTGAGTTATTTAGAATTGCACTATTAAAAAAAATAAACAAATGAGTGAGTTGCTTCAAAGCGACGTGGTTCTGAATTCTGATAGGACCCACAATATATCTTTGTGGAGATTGTATTATTGGAGGTACTCTTGGTAGTTAGCTATAATAAATTGAAATGCATTGTTAGCTACTATGACAATATTTAAATAATACTGTAATAATTTGAGTTGCATTATTAGCTAGTGCGACAATATTTAAATAATAAATTTAGAAGCAAGACACACAAGTTTAGTAAAATATTAGTTGTTTTTAATAGTTTAAATTTTATTAAAAATGTGTTCCCGAGTACATACACATGCATCGTTTATTCTGACAATGATTATTGGCAAGGACGTTGTATTCGTCTTCACATTTACAAAATATTTAATATCGCAAATTGGTAAGAGTTGAATATTTTTTATATTCCTTATAATTTAATTTTGTTTATAAAAAAAAGTAGTATAACAATCACGAAATTATTTTGCTCAAAAAGACCATCGCATAATATTTTTTTAATTAAATTAAATAAAAAATTATTATAAACAAATGATTTTACTCAAATTCAAATGAAGACTTGAAGAACTAGTTGGGGGATTTAATTAAAAAAACAAAACTAGTTGGGACAAAATAAATAGGAGTGTTTTTTTTTTGACCAAAATAACTTAGAAAAGACTTGGAAATAATTGTAAGATATTACACAAATACCCCAAAATTATAGGGTTTGGAAAAACCCTTTCACTCTCTCTCACAACGCATATCCCTGCTTCTGCGTCTCTCACTTCATCTCGCACCTTCCCTCTCAGTCTGTCTGTTTCAGGTTCGTTCCATATTATTCTCTGCGCAAATAACTTGTTACTTGCAGCCATTTGCTTTTCCACCTATTCATTCCTATTCGCCATGGCAGAAGCTTCAACGAGAAAGGCAAATAGAAAGAACCGAACCCAAAAAACTCAGGACCTTGAACTCGACCGTTTCGACTCACTTCCATGGAACTCTTCTATTCCTCAACCCACTGAAAACGATGACAACTCGTTTTCACTCTTCACTGGCTCCAATGAACTCGAAGGAGGTTCGTTTGTTTCACTCTTTTTATCAATTACATTTCGTTTTATTATTTTATGTGGAGAAAATTAGAATGGTAGGTTTATATTATAGTGATTGTATTTTGCCCGCCAACTGTTTGTAGAATTGCTTGAGTCTACTATGTTTGTAATTGGTAATGATTTATATCTGCCCAACATTGAGCTAATGAAGGAGCTTTAACTAGAAACATGAAACATCTTTTCAGTTTGGCTATGGCATGACAGTAACTGATTTTTTATTTTTGGTGTAAAGCCGGTAATGGTATCCTTCGGGAACAACTGCGAAGATTAATCTCTTTAGCTTGTTGGATCAAATGAGAGGCAAACTCACCCATTTTAGTGCACAAATTTGGGTTCGAGCCCGGAACCTTAGTTTAAGCTAGAAGAAACTTATTTTCGAGCTCTTGGGTCGTACCTGTGATTTTAACTTGTTCCAAATTGCATACTTAGTTTAAGAATTTGGGTTGATTAGCTCTTCATTTTTGACATATTATAACATTCGATTTGGCATCAGAAGAATCACTTCCCCAAACTTCACTTTTCTTACCTCAATTTTAGTATGTTTGAAAACTCTTTCTGTTTCTAGAATGGCTATTACTAAGTCAAGGTTAAGGTTTTGTTTGTTTGTTAAACATTACAAGTGTAATCCAATTTCCAGTAGTAACTAACCCATGGAACCGTTGCCCAGAACGTCTACTTTTCTTTATCTTGAAAAATTGCATGCAAACAGTTTATGAAATAATTATAGTGAAAAAGGGAATTTCTATGAGACTGCAAAATAGCTATTTAAAGAGGCATTTAGGAGCACTGTGGTAATGTTGACCGAGGTTTTGATGGAACCATGAAGTGGTGTATCAATTTTAGAAATAAAAGAATTAATCCTTCTTTTGGTTCTCTTTGACAGTAGGTTGACAGGTTCCAACCGAAGGGGATGTTATCTATTTGGAAAAATAGAGGGGGTGTCATTTGCATATACCCAAACCTCAGGGGAGGTTATTATAATTTTCTTTCTTATTTTATTTATTATAATTTTGCTTGCAGGTTTTCTTTCACTGGAGGAGATTGATGAAGCTGAGTATGGTTTAGATATTCCTGATCCTGAAAATCACGACAGAAAGCACAATTCTAAACAGGACAAGAAGTTGAATAATCTGAAGCAGGACGGTGCTTGTAGTGATGGAGAAACAGCAAAGGATGAGAGCATCAAGTCTAAAGTGAAGAAAAAGAAAAAGAAGAAAAACAAGGATGCAAAAGAAAACCAGAAAGTTCAACAGTCAAATACTGGTATTTTTTGTTTAATTTAAAATTTATACTTATATATAGATTCCTCGAATGCGAAATTTAATTTTTTTGGTTGATTGGTTATTTTGACAATTTTGTAATTACATGTATGTTTGATTTGTTATTTTTGACAATTTTATAATTACATGTATGTTTGATTGGTTAGTATCTGCACATGCATTTTAATATATGTTAATAAGTGTAATGAAATTCTGCTAATTAATAATTTAAAATATCTACACAACATAGCGCAGTAGAGACAATGGACAGTAAAACATGGTAGTGTTTGCCTTTCCACTAATTATTTTATAAAAGAAATAAGGCTTTTTGTGTATACAATTCTTTTCCAATTTTACTTTTAGAATCTACAACTGCTTTGGAATACGTGGCTGTCCGTCAGACAGATGTGTTTACTAACTGCTGTATGCGCTCTTAGGTGCGGCGGCTGATGTGAAGGACAGTGCTGGGGAAGATAACATTGATGAAATTGATGAAACTGAATATTATGCATGGAACGAGTTGAGGCTTCATCCTCTCTTAATGAAAGCAATATACAAGCTGGGATTCAAGGAACCAACACCGATACAGAAAGCTTGTATTCCGGCTGCTGCTCATCAGGGGAAGGTTGTTTGAGTTGAAGTTCTTCTTCTGGAAGCTTTGATGGTTTGAAGTATTTCATAAGATTAACTTTGATGGGAATTCTCGTGTCCTTATTTGGCAGGATGTTATTGGGGCTGCAGAGACGGGATCTGGTAAAACACTTGCATTTGGTTTGCCGATTTTTCAACGTCTTTTGGAGGAGCGCGACAAGGCTGCAAATATGGATTTGGAAAAGGATGAAGAAGCAGAAAAATATGCTCCTACGGGGCTTTTGCGGAGTCTTATTATTGCTCCGACTAGAGAACTTGCACTTCAGGTAATTGTCGAGGCTTTCTGTTCATTTGCATTGCTGCCAGTTGCTTTCTTGCTTGTTTCCAGTTAAAATTATGTCATTTTCTGGGTTTTGTATTGTTTTCTACTACTAAAGTGGTAAGTGTTTGAACTTGTGGGTTTTTGTATGTTTAAATTTAGGTACTATTCTTGTTATCTTTTTTTAATAAGGTGTGCTACTTTTGAGTTTCTTTATTATAATTTACATTTTATTAGTTTATCTTTTGTTGTAATAATGATCTTGCTGGACCTATTTCACAATCCTATAAACTAAAATATAATCTGATATTTTTTTATAGTTATTGTGATATCTTGGATACAATTAAAATTATTGATGATATAAGCTGTCAATTTTAATATTTGATGCTACAATTGGTTTTTCAGGTCAAAGATCATCTGGAAAAAGTAGCCAAGCATATTAATGTTAAGGTGACCGCTATAGTTGGTGGTATTTTACCAGAAAAGCAGGAAAGACTTTTAAAAGCAAGGTCTGAGATTGTGGTCGCTACTCCAGGGAGGTTATGGGAACTTATGTCATCTGGAGAAAAGCACCTGGTTGAGGTGATTGCTAATGCAAAACTTTATTAAGTTTGAGTATTACTGAGTTTAATTTTTGAGATATAGTGAAAAACTGGAAATGTTTAGCACACATACAGTGTTTTTAAATTTTGTCTGCGGTCACAATGTGATCCTTGATATTGCAGAATGATGCGGTTACAAAGGTTTCAAAATCCTTTATGTTGCAACCGCAATTGTGGTTGAGGACCACAATTTATAAGTACGCACAGAATCCTTATATGAACAAATATCAAACTAATCTTTGTGTTCTCCTATTTATACCAATCCTCTCTAATTAATCCAAATAACAATCTAACTAATTTCTCTAACAACAAATAACTACAACCCAAATAACAAAACTATCTAACTGCTCTAACAATTCGTAATTACTTTAACTACTCCAATTTCCCTTTATTCTATATCCTAACAACGATTAATAGTGAAGAAGACAAAAAGAGCACCTAAATTGTGGGCTTTTATCAATTCTTGATCCTAATTGAGTAATGGATGTAAGCTACTATCAATCATGCCCATGCAGCATATTTCATTACAAGAATGATATATTGCTCATTCCTTGCTAAATTTGATATTCCACTAATGGGTCACCACCATTTATATCCACGTACCAAGGCCAATAATACCGGGCGTGAGGGGGTGTGTTAAGACTCCCACATCAGGTGTCAGATGGCATGAACATTAGTTTCTAAGTAGAAGAACTCCTCACAAGCCGGTTTTGTAGGGTTGAGTTAGGCCCAACTCCTAATTCTAAGAATATGCACACTATAGTGTCTGATGCCATTTTGCCTATGTTTTTGTTTTCTTATTTTTTAAAACATAATTGCTTTAGGATTAATTTACAGAGTAATAAATAATTGTTTAGTTCAATGCATAGCATAAGCTTGACATGTATTTTTCGATTTTCATCGGAAGTATTTTCTTAACACTGATCATATTGTTTTGCAGTTACATTCACTGTCTTTTTTTGTGCTTGACGAGGCTGATCGAATGGTTCAAAATGGTCATTTTAAGGAGTTGCAATCTATAATTGACATGCTTCCCATGTCAAATATCTCTGGTGAAGATAATTCCCAAGATGCTCAAAATTGTGTTACAGTTTCTAGCTTCCAAAGAAAGAAAAGGCAAACTCTTGTTTTCTCAGCAACTGTCGCATTGTCCGCTGATTTTCGCAAGAAGTTAAAGCGTGGTTCAATGCAGAAAAAGCAACCATCAACAGATAGTTTGGATTCTATTGAAACTCTTTCTGAGCGAGCAGGAATGAGACCCAATGCTGCAATTATTGATCTTACCAATCCATCAATTTTAGCAGCTAAGATTGAAGAGTCTTTTATTGAGTACGTAAAATTGTATCTCGAGTTATGCTACCCTGGGCTGCCACTTGTTATTCATTCCTTCATGCTAAAATTATGCTAAAATTGAGTTGTAGTTTATGGTTGTGCATTCTTGCTAAATATCTGAGATGCTTCTTATGCTCCTTCTATGTCATCTACTCAAACTGATTATTACCCATGATAAAGTAATTTTTACTATGATATGAAATGTGATTTTTGTTTGATGATACAACATTAATGATCTGTTATGAAATGCAGATGCACGGAAGATAATAAAGATGCCCATTTGTATTATATTCTTACTGTTCATGGTCAAGGCCGGACAATAGTTTTCTGTACGTCAATTGCAGCTTTACGCCATATTTCTTCCATATTGCGCATTCTTGGCGTCAATGTTTGGACTCTTCATGCTCAAATGCAACAGAGAGCGCGTTTAAAGGTTTGTGTCCTTTCTTTGTCCTAGTCTTTGGCTTTCTTTTTTCAAGTGTTGCTTTATTTGCTATGCTCAGTGGTATAAGGTATAATATAGATCTCTAAATCATTGTTTATCATTTTCTTTCTGAGTAGTAACGATAATTATTTTTATCATTGGTTGAATGTAGCATCAGCATTAGCTATTAAGTTGTACTTTTGAATTTTTGGAACTGCATCATTGTGAGAATAAAATGAATATCATAATCCATTTGTCAATTACCATACATATCAGAAATATCAGAAATTGCAACTCCCTTGGTAAACCAATTTGTGGAGCCTCCAGAAAGTGGTCATAAACACAATCATGTCTCCTAGAAAATTGAGAGTTAGGAAGACACCTTAAAATATGCGAGACTCTGCTCCGATGAAATGTTTCAAAGGACTGCAAAATATATGCAATGTCTAGAACGTTGGCCTGCTTGATTTTGGGGCCTATCAGGAAAGAAAAAAAATGTTTGGTGGGGAACACTGCAGGTCATGACTTCGCTAGTTTAGCGAAATTATTAGGTTCCAATTGTTGGGCGGGGAATACCCCTTTTAATCACTGTCTCTGTTCTGTATTAAACAAGGTAGCAGAAACTGGACCAGATCGGCCGGTTTAACCGGTTTTACTGACTAATCGGAAGAACTATTAGGAACCGGCTATTCAAGTAGTTACCAGGGTTGGCCTGCGTTTTGACTTTATTCAACTTGAAACTGCAGTCTTCTTTTCATAACCAAAGCAGCAAAGCCTCTCACAACTTTACCCATAATAACAGATGTGGTACTTTAAAAGTAGTTAAAATAGCAATTAAATCCGCTCCCCCACAAGAAGCATACTATTGCTTTACATGCTATGACAAAGGAAAAGACATGATAAATCACAGAAAGCATGTGCCAAATTTGGTTTTGATTCCTCATGGCACATGAAATTTGAAAAGGCATAATATTTTGAAGAGCTAATCTGTTACAAAAATAATGAAATTGGTGCATAGATGTAAAAGAGGAAGATCATATTACTGGTATTTTTTGCAAAGGTAATTTACTGATTGAATGCCTTTTGTTTAAAAACAAAGGGACTAATTGAATGGATTATTTGAATAGATCCACAACCACAAGTATGCTGAATGTGTGATTATGGACAGAGAACCAAAACTTCCATGGATTTGATTGTGAACAAGGGTAAGAAACAAAACAAATAAAAAAAGAAACAAAACAAATAGGAGAAAAGAAGGAAATTGAGAAAATGTATATTATGAGTATTATTTTACGTAGAACAACAAAACCTCTTATGAATATTATGAAATTTTTTGTTTATTATTATTACTACTACTATTAATATTATTTTATATATTATTAAAAAATATATATATTTAATTAAAAATGGTTCGACCTGGTTGAACCTGGTCCGACCGGGTGAACCTTGAACTGATAAGCACTCCGGTTCAATGACCGGTACTTTTCTGATTACCTTGGTTTTAAACCCTTGTTGCAGTAATTTTCTGTCTTGTTTTAATGTAACAGTTTCGCTTAAAAAAAACAATGTTGGGGCCTGTAAACCACCAAGTGTCTAGTAGATTCTGAAGTAGAAGAAGCCATAGTCCAAAATCTTCTGAAGAGGACTTATGCTCAACTAATGTGTTCCTATACTAATAAAAGAACGACAACAACCAATCATATACTAATTATTTACTAAAAAAGGTGTATCATGATAACTGCTAATGTGAATAAAGTCACTAAAACTTTAAGTAGTTTTAGTATATGATCCATACATGAGCATCATGTAGGTCTACTTTGTCTCTCCTCTCATTGGGCATTGGCTTGGGTTCTTGAAATTTTGAATATTGCATTTTATTTCCCCAATCATTTTATTATTTGCTGCCTTGTTTATTGCCAGGCCATGGACCGCTTTCGCGAAAATGACAATGGCATACTTGTTGCTACAGATGTTGCTGCAAGGGGTCTTGATATTCCTGGCGTTAGAACTGTTGTCCACTATCAGCTTCCACATTCAGCAGAGGTAAGCCAGTTCTTTACTTCTCTCATCCATATATTCATTATTGATACATACATACACACACAACAACCAAGTCTTATTACCATTACGTGGGGTTGGCTACATGGATCAAACAAAACCATAATGTTCTATCAGATACCATATTTCTATCCAACTCATTAATCTCTAGATCTTTCTTAATAGCTAGAATTTCAAATACATCAAAGTTTCCTATATACTCATGTTCATATGCGGATGTGTGTATGTGCGCACATGTGTGTATGTGTATTACTTATAAAACTTGTTTCTTTTTTAGGTTTATGTTCATAGAAGCGGAAGAACAGCTAGAGCTTCTGCTGAAGGTTGTAGCATTGCTTTAATCTCCCCAAAGGATACATCAAAGTTTGCTTCATTGTGCAAATCATTTTCAAAGGTGTTTTTCTGTGATGGTTCTTATTTTCTAATTTCTATTTAACCAATTTATTTCAATTATCTCTTCTTACTAGTTAATAACATTTCATAAGTAAAGAAAATTTATTGAACTAAAAAATATCTTTTACTTAAAATTAGTCAGCAATTCTTGTTGCTTTATCTAGACCAAGATAGTCAATTTACATTTTTGTTTATTGTAATCATCATCTATACAGGATAGCTTTCAGCGGTTTCCTTTAGAGAACTCATACATGCCAGAGGTTCTAAAACGGTTGTCTCTTGCACGTCAAATCGACAAGATAACTAGGAAGGATTCCCAGGTAAACAGATTCACCTGAACTCTTGCCGATATGTTTTTTGAATTTATTCATGCAACAGATGAAAGTGAGCTTGGGAGTTGTTGTTATACAGGAATTGAAAAGGTTTCCTGTTGCATGTCTCTTTTCACGTTAAACCGTTATATTTCTGTGTTGTTATATTGCTTCCATACAAGTTACAACATACTTTCTCATCTAGTTTTTAGGATATAACTATGGTTGTAGTTTCTTAATTATCTTAATTCTTATCCTTGTCTGTTTTCCATATTTGGAACCCTGTGCTTCAGCTAGTGCTAACCACATGTGTGCTTATATTATGCATTCAATTTTCCTTATTTTAGGAGAAGGCAGAAAAAAGCTGGTTTGATCGGAATGCTAGCTCAGTGGATTTAGTCACGGAAAATTATGACAGTGAGGAGGAACAAGTTAATAAATGTAGGCAAAAGAAAGCCAGCTCTAAGCAATTGAAGAAATTGCAGATGGTTTGTACTCACTTTTTGTGGGGATACAAAAACTAGAAATAACACCTGGCCACTGTTTTCTACTTTTCTTCTGTTGTTCCAATTTATTTATGACTCAAATTTTACATATTGCAGGAGCTCAGTATGCTGATTTCACGTCCTTTGCAATCAAAAACATTTTCACATCGATATTTAGCTGGGGTATTGTCCTTATTATGGTTTTCTTTCACTCTGGCACTTGCGGTTTTCAATATTTAACTTGCTTTGTTGACTAGTCATTATTGCAACAGTAGAATTCTACTTTTTAAAGTTGTCCTATAGAGTAGCATAGTGATTGCAGGGTAAAGCATGATGAAGAGCACATGATATGGATTTTAATATTCTTAATGCTGATGCATATTATTGTGCAGTTGTCTTTCCATGTTTCATTCATTCGAAATTGGAGTCTTGGGGTGGCCTGTGTATTTTACTACTAGTAGTTAGGATGAAGTTACCTTTTTGGATTGAAAATGCACTTGATATTATTATGTGCTAGAAACTTTTTCCATGCCACCTTAATATGGACTATATGCATGCCACTACAATAAAATGAATGACTATTTTTTGCTAATCCATTCTTATTTAGATAATACCTAAGATTGTAGTGCCTACCGATAGATGTCAAGATGATGATATAATTTAAAAAAATTTAGATTAACATTGTTTGAACCATACTTTTTTATATTTTTATAAACTCTGATGCTATGCTCTTTTTGCAGGCTGGTGTAACACCCCTCTTGCAGGAACAACTGCAACAATTAGCAAGGCAAAAACCAAGTGATCACCAGGGTCCAGTATTTGGCAAAAAGGGAAAATTGGTTGTGATCGGTCAAGATTGTGTAGACGCACTTCATGCACTTCGGAGTGCTGGGGAAGAGGTATGTATAGGTTTAACACTTTTTTTGCTCCATATTTTGGAAATTGGTATTTTCCGATGTTACATGGATGAGGAGAGTTTAACAGATAAGATTTCTTTGGTTGACGAGTAAATTGAGGAGAGTTTGACGAGTTAATTTTGTCTAGCTCTGTATTGTATGTTTGGATGGAGGGTTTTTTAGGGGAGCGGCCGGCTTACTTTTCTTAAAAAAAAATGAATTAAGTGTGATGGAAGTTATTATATGATCATATATCATATTGTTTCAATTTTTTTAAATATCAAATATATTTTGAAATATAAACTTAGCCCTCCCCTCCAAAACCCTCCAACCACCCCACTCCCCCCTCCCAAACAGATCCTTAAATCCCAATGTTGGAAATTCAATTAAAAATATGCTGCGTCCTTCTTCCTTGCTCTTTCTATTTCACCTTTTTTTTTTATGCGGCCTATTATATCATAGCCTTTGATAAGAAAAATGCTCTTGGCTGACAGTCAGTTTAAATTTTTTACATTATCATCTACTCATAGTGTCTTACGTGAATCAGTGCTAGCTTGATAAAAAATATCTCGTGCAACAAACTTTGTTAATAATGTGACTGCATATTAAGCTCCTCATTATTTGAGAATGAAGTATCTAGCTGCGTGTGCCAGAAATATTAGGAATATCTGTATATTAGAAGAGTGATATTCAGCTTACTTCAATTGAGCTTATGTTTGTTCTGTTTCGTTCTTTCTTTGCCCTTGTAACTTGCAGGTGCGCATGGATATCAAGGATTCAACACGACAGAAAAATACTGTGAATTCAAAAAGAAAAAGAAAAGAGGAGAAAACACGTAATTTTGTCGTCTTAGCATATTTTTTCTTCCTTACTATATATTTTTACGAGCGGTTGGTAATTCCTTTTATGTTTTTTCAGGTTTACGTGATCAGCGTAAAAAGCAGAAGAGAAAGCAAAACCAGGAGGACGAATAAATTTTTATTCGTATAACTTATACATTAGATGAAATTTTACAACAAAATTGTCACAGGTTACTGTTATTTTATGGCAGCTTCTGTTGTTTCTCCTGCCTTGTTTTAGAACAACGTATTGTGTATGAATATGTCAGCACACAGATATAGTTTATATCATTGCATTCTAATTGTCATCTTTGTTAGTTATTACCTAAGGCTTGTGTTTGATGTTGCAGTCAACCACGCCGACACATTTTTGAATCAAAATTGCAAATTGTTGCTATTTGAAGAGTCTCATTATGTTATACGAGAATAGTAAATTTCACTTGCAACGAAACATGCATCAATTCATGGTTAGACTTGTATGAATCCAAAGTAATTGAAAGAACTGAGGTGCAAAAACTAATTTAATGCTAATGAAAAGCTATTGTTTCAGAACTCATGGTGTAATATTCTTTTTAAAGTAAAAGATTTGTAGAGAAGTCTATATTGACTGAAAAATAGTCAGCTTTGCATACTATTAATTAATGGGATGACAAAAAATGAAATTTGATAACATCATAGAGACACATGTTTAACTGTATTAATCAATAATACTTGTTAACAAAATATATAATTAAAATTGTAGATATAAGTGTTCTTTCCAAACACTAGGATACTTTATAGGCTTACTCAACAACTTAAAGCTACCCCCAAAAACCGCCCAAAAGAATTATCTATTTATACAGTCAAGTGGATACACATTCCATTCGTATAATAAGCATGTAGAGTTTTCCTTTTTAGCCAACGACTATTTACATGAAATCAATTTGATCTTATCATTGATTTCCATAACCTCCACCACTTTATTGGAGAAAATCAAGTCATTGCAAGTTCGCAATAAAGTCTAAATCACCGCATGCCACACTAACAAAACTCTCTTATTTCTACTCTTTCATTTTTTTAGAGAAGCAAAAAAACACTGAAATTGAGAATGGAGAGAGTTCGGAAGGACAGTGGCTAACCCAAACAAACTTACCAAATATCTGAAGCAATTGGACAAATAACAAACAAATGATTTTCAGTCTCCAAAGCCTGGGCACAGTAGGGACATAGGGCCTAGACCCCTTGTTGAATTATCCCTCTGCGTACTAGGTTCGATCATGTCGGGAGTCAACCTAATAATGTCTGCCATGAAAACACAATCACCTTCGACGGAGCCCAACTAGACCACCCTCTCCAATGTCTCAACATGATCCTGACCCAAAGGAGACAAAGGGCAGAATTTCTGATTTAAGTACATATAATGAGATTTAACAGTATACAACCCTCCATCATCAAAGCAATAATTCCTTAGTCTTTGTCCCTTGTGAGACGAACTGGGTCAATTAATTCCAAAAGTTCCTGCACTAGTTGTTCTTCCCAAGAAAAGAAGTTTCCTCGCCATTTAAAGTCCCAAAACCATCAGTCGGCCTCCCAATAGCCCATCTCGTTGATTGTTTACGTTGTTTGTAGTGATACTTTGAATAATCGGGGAAATACATCTCCCACCCAACAATCTATCAAAAATCTAGTGGAACCCCCATTCCGCAACTTCTTGGTAAACACTTTTTGAGTCCAATCCCCAACAACATCTCTAACTAGGCCAATCGTTACTAAATCCTTCCACCATAATGAAACATGTTTTTCTATTAGTGATCGACAAAACACCCCTCCTAGTTTCGCCATATTTTGCCCCCAGCACTTCTTTCCAAACAGACTCTTCCTCCACTAGCAACCGCCAATGCCACTTTGTTAGTAGTGAAATATTAAACCATTTTAGATCCCTCACTCGTAAACCTCCCGCTTCTTTTGGTCGACAAATATCCCTCCAACTAACCCAAAGGTATTTTGCTACCCGAACCAGACGCCCCTCTCCACATAAAATTTCTTTGCATCTTCACAATAGCTTTCCTTACATTAGTTGGGATCTTCATGAATGAAAGGTAGAAAATTGGTATTGAAGCGAACACCGAGTTTAGAAGAATCACTCGACCACCCAAACTAACCTATCCCTCCATGAACGTAGTCTTTTTTCTATTGCTTTCAAGATCGGTTCCCACGTCGACAATTTTCTTGGATTAGCCCCCACCGGTAAACCCAAATAGAGAAAAGGAAAAGAACCTTGCTTACAATGAAGACTTAGAGGGATTTATATTTCTCCCATTTTTAAGAAATTCAACCCCCAAATTTCTTTTTGGTAAACAAGAATAAATAGCTCAACTAGTAAAAATGTCGAAATTGTTTAATTGAATATTGTAACCAGAATTCCAACTCCTGCGCCTGTGAGTTTTCAATGACTATTTGTCATTTCATCTATCTAATAAAAAAAAAAAATCAATTTGCAAAGACAAAATTTATGCTTCAAATATACATAGATATCCAGCTTCCGAACATTACAATAGGATAGGATCACTTGATATGTAACAAAATCTTTGGAAGCCTAATTAGCTTGCTCTTTACTCAACGAGTTTAAAGTATAGCAAGTCCAGAACCTTAGGTTAACAAGTCCTTATCTTTGCGATAAAACTTTTTTTTATGTTGTTTATATATGAATGAACATTTTGTTCCCACTTCCTACACACGTCCATTGATTTTGTTGAACTGAACTCATTTGTGGCAGCTGTGCCTGTGATGAAGAATGAATAATACAGCACTCCAATTTGAGGGATACTAAATTAGTGCTTTATGTTGGAATTTGTAATGATTTATTACCTATTAAATTAAGTGAAAAGATATATATATCCATGAAATATGCTACTCATGATCAAATATTCAAAGAACATTAAAATATTGAAATATTTTTATGGCATTTTGTATTACTTTTGTCATCAATAACAACCATATAGATGAGAATATTGCTCTTTCCACTGTCATTAAAAGGACTTGGTTTTCAATTTCCTAATTTTCAACAAGTATGCATTCTGGTTCATTCACTGATCTGATAAGAAGAGTGCTGATAATGGCAACATCGACAAAACATAGATATCACAAAAGAAAAAAGACAACTTCAGATAGATCCTCCAAACTCTGAATATAAAGGACTCTTTCCTTTGAGAAGCTCCAAGAAAACCATTCCATGATTACAAATGTCAATCTTTACATCTACCTTAAATGAGCATCTACGTTCTGCCAAATAGCAAAGCATTGAAATGGTTAGAAATCTAGATATTGTGAACATGGAGGAAAAAACGTCTCTTCACAAATATCACTACAGGCAGTCTCTGCTTTTCATCATAATCATCCGATCCAATAAATTATGCTCACTAAGCTTTTAACTAACCTACATGATCTTCTTAGTATTTAGAAAACCGTAAAAAGAAATAACCTGCAAATAAAAATGGACCCAATCTGCATGAATAAAATTGGATCTCAATATTTTTTGAATTTAACCCAAGATATGGAATTATAATCAACCAATAAATTCATAAAAAAGGATTTAAACTTTAAAGGGGGATCAAATAAAATTTTATTTCTCAAGTGGGATTCCCCCCTTATTTTTCATGAGGATTGATTAAGAAACAAAAATGTAGAACATAATTTGATAAGAGAACAAGTAGAATTGAGCAGTACTTTCAGAAACCAATTGACCAATCCTATCTATTCCCATTTCTCTCCTTTAACATCCCTTTTTTGACACAGTAGTTCTATAACATTTACATTCCTTTAATTTATCCATACTCTTAACCTCAATTGGCCTATTCATTCATACTAAAAACTTCAAGAAGACCATTAAACAGATAATATTATCCATACTCTTAACATTTTACGTCCATGCAATCAAGGGGGTGGTAAAAAAAAAACCTGTGGACTGCAACCAAGAAACCTAGAATAAAAATTGAAATACTGAATGCAATTGGATGCAATTAAAAAATACACCAAATATTTGAGAAGAGTTGAAGGGAATGCAAGAATTAAGGGCATATTTGGATTGAAGATGGCTTAGGTCAACACTTTTTCCAACCTTTGTGAACTGATGAGTAAAAAAGGAGTTGCTCTGGCAGAGTTTGGGAAGCATTGGACAGAGTGGTGCAAATTTTCTAAACACGCACTAAAGCATATATGAAAAACAAGGAAGTTTCATAAACAAAGAACCCAAAAAATTGTTGTATGTTCCCTGGCACTGCCAGTTTCAACAGTGTTATCTATCACAGATAGCAGAAAATAGTGGTTTTTTCACATTCCGCTATAGATGCTATTTAACAACACTGAATCAACATATGCAGATAATCTATGTGTGGTTTGCAAAGTTTCAGCTATTGCACGAAAAATAAAAATGCGTTGGACAGAAAGTGAGATGCGTCTCCATTCCCAGAAAGGTGCATTGAGCCATTGACAACCATCGAGTCAAAGATATCTCAACTCTTAATTCTGTCATCTGCCACTTGACAAAATTGGTTGTCATCAATTAATGAGAAAAACAAAGACAGTCCATCAAAAGAGCAACATTTGGCACAACAAGTGGCCCTCACCAAACTCAAAAGACCAGCAACTTCCTGTGTTTCTGTTAGGAACCCAAGAATTCTAATCTTTAAGATTAGAGAAATGAGTAAAACAAACTCAAATGAATAAAGATAAAGATTGTACACAAAAGATTTCTTATTTGCACACAAAAGATTTACAATGAAACCTTGCACACAAAAGATTTACAATGAAACCTTGCACACAATGCTACCCCAAAGGAGCACTCTCCTTTCACACTTGATAATTCTCTAGTCACAAAATTTAATTATTCGTATATTCATAGATATCTGTCCTCTCTACCAATTGCGGGCAATTTAAAGACTTCCTAAGAATTGCCCAAATAACTACTTTCAAACAACCACCTAAGAATCTAATAAACTTACTAACTAGCAACTAACTCTTAACAACTCTAATTACCCAAAATTTTATATCCTGACAATTGCTCAACAATAATATCATTCCAATCATACCTGAAGTTATTGCCAACCAGTTAAGAGCTTCCCATCAAATACACACCACCAGTCCCCTAAGGACGACCGAACTAAAGAGACACCAGAGAAAACTATATTTATCAAAGCATTATCGGCCAAACCACTCTTACTGCAGTTCTCACTTGAGCTTCAATGGCATCATCGAAGTTTAATTACACGGACCACAACATTACAACTGGCGGTTGAATTATCATAATCAAACTGAACTTGAAAGAGCTAGGTAGATCCCTGCCATAATGATGAGAAAGTAACAATAAAATATTTGTTACCAAAAGTGAATTTTTTAGATTTTTATAATTAATTACGTGATTACTAAGTTAGTTATTTATTAGGGAAGTGACTTTCATTTATAGATCTGTTTGGATGGCAAGCAAAATCAAATTTACAAGCTCCAAAATATCAATTCATGAAATATTCATAAATATGAAATAATTATTATGCAAAACATAAATGTAAATAACAACAAAGAAAGGAAAAAAACAAACATGTTTAAGCATCAAAGGTTTAAAGTAAGTAGCAAAGGTGTATTATGTAGGAGATCCAAGGTTCAATCCCTACTACTAACAAATTTCCCCTCCCCTGTTAAATTAACCACTAATATTTGGCTATAAAAATATTTCAAATAATGGCTAATAAAACAAGGTTTTCATTTTGGAAGCATTTAGCAGCAGGAAACATCTGCAAATTTGGTCGCAATAGTAAACACTACATCTGCCAGTGGTGGAGTTTTGGTGGGACAGGTGATGGCCATGGCACTTTTTAACTTTGACACGGGATCGAACCTCGGTGTATATTCTATACTATGCGTGTTATATGATACAATAAATGCTTTAGCGTAGTGGTTAAGGACACTTTTGAACTATGATGACACGGGATCGAACCTCGGTGATCTTGGTTTCGCATCTTATTTTATTTTCCTATTGCAAAATAATAAGACTCCATCAGAATGGAAATCCTGAGGTTCAAATTCCATTACTTGAAGGGAAAAAAAAAGGGGTCATAACCACTATGCCAACATAAAATTCTAATCATAATTGCTATAAATGCTGTAATTTTTTTGACTAATAAATGCTGTAATTATATCTATGCATATTTTGGCCCCCTCATAAAATTATTCAAAATCCTATATCCGCACAGTTTCTTCATTCCCAAACAAACAAAATAATCATGAATTGTTCAACAATAATAACATTCCAATCATACCTGAAGTTATTGCCAATGGTCATCCAGTTAAGAGCTTCCATTAAATACACAATACCAGTCACCCGACAACAACCGTACTGAAGAGAAACAAAAGAAAACAAAATATTTATTGAAGCATTGCCACCCAAACGACATTTACTGCTGCTCTCACTTGAGCTTCAATGGAATCGTCGAGGTTTAACGCAACGGACCACCACATTACAAGTGTCGGATCGAATAACCATAATCAAACGTAAACTTGAAAGAGCTAGGTAGATGCCTGCCATAATGACAAGAAAGTACATAAATAATTGTTACCAAAAGTGAGCTTTTTAGATTTTATAATTAATTACGTGATTACAAAATTACTCGTTGATAGGAAAGTAAAAAACTTCAACCTTTTTAAAATATATGAAAGTGATCTTCATTTAGAACTGTTTAAATGGCATTCAAAATCAAATTAACATGCACTTATCAATTCATGAAATATTCATAAATAACAATTAAATTCACACAAAACATAAAAGTAAATAACATGATAAAGTAAAAAACACAAATGAGTTTAAGCATCAAAGGGTTAATGTAACTACTAACTAGCAAAGGTGTATTATGTAGGAGATCCCAGGTTTGATCCCTACTACTAAAATATTTCCCCTCCTCCCAAATTTCTGTATATATACTATACTAGGCAAGTTATATGATACAATAAATGCTTTGGCATAGCGGTTGAGGACACTTTTGAACTATGATGACACGGGATCGAACCCCGGTGAGCTTGGTTTTGCATCTTATTTTATTTTCCTTTTGCAAGAATAAAGTAACAAAATAATCCATCAAAATGGAAATCCTTAGGTTCGAACTCTGTAACTTGAAGATTAAAAAGAGGTTCATAACTACTATGCCAACATTAAATTCTAATCATAATTGCTAAAAATGATGTAATTATATCAAAGCAAATTTCTCCCTCTCATAATTATGCCGAGCTCCGCCACTGACAGCCGCTATAACAAACTGCTCTGTCACCAACGTACAATAGTAGCAATTGGCCACTGCTATAGCACACTATTGAGTACATAGATCTCTAAAACTTATTGGAAAAATGAATTACGAATATTTAGAGTTTAAAAGATATTTTAAGAAGCATTGATTTGACTTCAGCTAAAAGTGAAAATTCCATAAGAGTAGTCTAATTAGAATAAAACTCCACGCAATTTTTATATGTTGGATCAAAACTAATAAGGTTTAGAGGCGGAATCCTATCATCGATAAAATGCGTTATATTGCTTAGCTGGAATTCTCTTACACACCCTTATGTAACTACCTTAGTTGGCTACAGTTTTATAAGTAGAGAGCAAAATTTGTACTATACATTCAAGAAGGTTTTATGCTGTTGGGGTTAGCTTGATTCACTTCCCCCATGATTTCATCTTACTACATGAACTGACAAATCACCATCAACATACCTATTGGTTTATCTATATCAAATGTTACTTATATTATCAAGAATTTCTAACTAATCAACCACATGGATAATGCATAGAAGCAAAATATATAATAGAATATAAATAAAGTATCATATGATCAGTTACAGAAGCATGTATAAATGCTGGAACAAACAAATCTAAATTAGACCTGAGAAAGGAAAGTCAGGAACAATGCAATACGGAAGCTTGGTAGAAGACCAAGGAAGCTTTACCATTCAAGTAAAATCAAGTCAGTGCTTGTTGCTTCACATCGTTACCATCTGGATAATTGAAAGAATATGGTTTTAGAGTTGATTAACTAGTTGCTACATCACTCAATTTAGTAAAAATTACTACCAAATAGCCAACAACATGATCCCTAAAACTTGCAATGGTTTCGATAATTAATTAATATAAAATGTGATCCTGTAGGTTTGATTTAAAAATAAACTGTGTTAAAAATGAAAACATTTCAGCATTGCAATAATTTACAGGTTTTTCTTTAACAACAGTAAAGATGAATCCAAGTGATATCTGTTAAAAATGAATCCCAGCTTGCTATGTTTTTGCCCATATCTTATCCTAGCATGTATAATTAAGACCCTATAAATGCTTACACTAAATGTGTAAAGAAAATAAAATATATAGAAATTAATTAATATTTCCAAATCTAAGAGAATCGATAAGTCATCAAATTGGAAAAAATAAAATGAAGAACAAATCATGAAACTTTGTTCATCACAACTCATTGTTTGAAAGAGGAAAATGAAGCAATATATGAAATTCTGAGCACAATGGGAAGGGGTGTGAATCTCTCAATCGCTTGCTCGCTCTCATCACTCAGAGCTTTGACACCTCCCTATGCATCTACACCGGATGGAAGAAGATTGGTTTTTCTTTTCCTTGTACCAACTGGTGTTTCCATTGTTTTAAGCTTGGTTGCATTTTGTATATATTGTTAATCACGGATAGCGGCGTGTAGCGCCGAACCCCAAAATTGCTATAGTGGGATAGCCGATATTGGGTAGACTAAAAAATCGTTTACAAAAGTAAACATAAATTCCAAAAAGATACATAAATACTCTAAAATAGAAAAATACACAAAATTAAAGAGACAAACATACTTAATAATTATAATCAACTTTGTCATTTACCATCAAATTTAAGTTCTAAATGTACTCTAAATTCAATTATATTAGAATTTAAAAAATTAAGGGATAACAAAGACTTGGAAAGATTTAAATAAATTTATGGTTAAAAAACAAGAGTTTGGGACTGTGGGTCGGGAGTCCAATAATTGTCATCAGGAAGAAAAAAAGGGAAACAAATTGGGCCTGCTTGGCCCAGTTAGACAAACCCTAACTCTAAACTAAATCGGGTCACATGGACTCTGACGGGGTAAAAGCCCTAATAGTACACTGATTACACTGTAGCAAGCATAGTTCGTATGACTGCGTCGCATGTGCAATGAGATCAGTTAATTATACATAGAGATCTCACATGCAGAGGTTCGCAGGAGCAAAGTATCGCAGAGCACTACCCTTCTCCGCTACACTATTCCCCAATCGACAATATAGCTTTTTGTTACTCAAAAACTTTTGTTTAATGAGTGAGTTGCTGGAAATGAATCTGATGCCACTAAATAGTGTCCCATAAAAGGAAGTTTTGTTAAACTGACTTTTTGGGATCACATGGAAGTTGACACTTGCACTTTAAATGGGTTAAAATCGAAACAAATGATTGAGAAATAAACCAAACAACGAGAGAAAAAAGAAATCCAACCATAGATCACTATATCTTGAGCAACAACAACAATATTCCTAACATACTCAAATGGTATTGAAAACAGCGCAGTTAAAGTACTAAAAAGATTTGGAGACATTCACCTGCTTCTAAATAAACAGGAGTAGAGTTGTAAAACAGAACAATTATTAAGCAGTGAGTTGCTTCAAATGTTTTCAAAGAAACATAAACGAAAGATGCCAAGAGGGCCATAAATCTTGTGCAAAATAAGTACTGTAACCGAGGCAACTGTACTCCAATAAGCTCCTGTCTTCCTTTTCTCCAACCATCCGACAATGTACCATTAATTAGGGTTGATGTACCTGAGGCTGGGGTTGTAGATCCATAGTTTAAAAATGACTGTTAGACATGTGAGTGAAAACAACAAAACATGATAATAGAAACAAAAACACAAGAGAGAAAACAAATGCATAATTCACTGAAGTGCAGTCATGTCTCTCTTTAAGAAATAAAGAAATTAGCTTGACCATGATGCCATGACTGCAAGCGTATATCATCAGTTAAACAGGTGTTGTGTAATAAAAAATTGATTATATAGCAATATTATAAGGTGTAGAAATAAAATAATTTCCAATGCTTAAATCAGTGTCGAAGTGCATGATCTGGTACCTAAAAATTCAGACCAAGAAGAATAAATACAATATATATTAATTTATAAAACAACCTTATTTGTAGTTAAAAGTTACGAAAACATACAGATAACCAAATTCTAAATAAGGAAATAAATCAATCAGTTCAATATATTATCTGTAACAAAGTTTTGAAGTAATGAAAGTAATACAAATACTGAATTTCCTTTTGGAAGGAACACCTTCAAGCAAATGAACTTAAAACTGTTATCTGTTAGCATGTAATAAATAAAAAACATAAACATATTCATTTGATTCAAAGATTGTCAAACCTTTAACAATTTCAACCAAAGCCATCAAATAAAGAAGATCAATGTACATGAATTGACATAAATTCAGAAAGTATATCGTCTAGGAGGCACTTACGTTCAAAATGTCCGAAACCAAGCTTTCCACATGAACCTTGGCAGAGAACCACTGTATGTCATCGGTAATTCTAGTTCGCACTGCTCTATTATCTCTCAAATTATATAGAATTGCTTGCCGTTCTTGCTTGTTAGCCAATATCAGTGTATCTCCATGATGAGAAAGGTGCAATGGCAACCATTGAGAATATTCCAAATCAACAAAGTCAAGATGCATACTCTGTAGATTCTGATAACTTATTTTAAAGAGTTGAGTCCAAGATTCCTCAATTCCAAATACTTCCATCTTCCATATAACAAAATCAGTTCTCTTATAATCATTAGAAAAGCAGAGAGAATCCATCAATACACATATAGACGGTTCAACAGGTGACATTTCATCAAATCCACAAGGAGGCATCAACTGTCTATATGTCTCAGTTCCAAGATCAAGTGAAATAATGACAAATTCTTTGACATTAATGTTCTTCCAACCATAAACACCAATAGAACGAAAGCTATCACGAAGCGCCAACCAATTAAGACTACCATTCAAATACACAACATCATTCACACCAGGATTAGAATAGCGGAAAGGAAGAGGAACCGCAGGAAAACTTTGAATAGTCCTCCACTCATCATCACCCAAACTTAAAATTTGCACATTAGTTCTATTTCTAGCTTCATCCAAAATTAACAGCACTACCTTATATGTCTCCGACAATTCATCATAACCAAACGCAAACTTGAAATGAGTATACAGACCCAAAATATTATCCCAAATATACCCTAACTTTTCGGTCATTTTGTGCATTGCAGGGTTCCAGAAACGCAACCAGATCTGTCTATGAGCACCAATGGAAGAATAACCAAGCAAACAAAGCCAACCATTGCAAGAACCAATAACATAGCAACACTCCTTATCCCTTAATCGAAAATAAGGGTCGTTCGGAAGAGTAATCATCGGATTCTCAATTAAACAACTCACAGGAAGAGGCACAACATTATTATCCCCATCAATTCGGGATTTACTCAAAAACAGTGTCAAACTAGGGTTTCGCGAAGCTCGCTTAAGGTGAAGTTTCACAAATTTAGGATCAGTTATTATAGCATTCCAAGTCTTGGATACGCACCTCATTTGCATAAGAGATTTCACATCAGCACAGGAAAGAACTTCAGTGATCAGTTCATTAGGGAGGACCGCCGGAAACTCATCGTCCGGCTGATTACGCGATTTAGCTGGAGGGTTACTCATCAGAGCTGTAAAGTAATGTAATGAAATCAACGAAATCAGTACCAATTGAATACAAATTGAAACCCTAAAATCAGTTAGGGCTAAACGATTGAAATTCAAACGTGTAATTGACGATAAATAAGGTAAAGTATGAAAATAAAAATTGCAGAAGAACAATGATTTACCGTTGTTGAAGGAGGTGCTCCGATGGTGGCGGATGAAAGCTAGGTCGTGAAGCGGCGGCGATAATGGTGGCGTTTATTTGAGAGAGAGAGTCATTTTGTGCATTCTGTTTCCGTTTCTTCGGGGGGTGCAAAATGTTTGGATCCGTTCTAAATGTTTGGTTTTAGAAAATCTCAAATGAAAAAATGTTAATTTTTTTTATTAATTTAATTAATTGAGTTTAATTTTGGTCAAAAAAAAAAAACTACACTTAGGCTTAGGGGTGGACAGTGGGCGGGTTTGGGCGGTTTCGGGTTCAAAGTTGTCATCCAAGTCAAACCGCAGAGTCATCAAATAAGGCCCAATCCGCTCAGATAATAGAGATCGGTTTTCGTGGATTCGGGTTGCGGTTTAATCGGATTATTGGGCGGTTTAATTCGGTTCGATCGGTTAGAAATAAAATAAAATCAATAATAAACTCAATCTTTGCAATTTAAATTCTAAGAATATGCAACAAGAAATTTGAGAATCAGAAAACAAATACAAAATAAAAGTGTTACAAATCCTAAATAAACATAAAAAGTAAGAAAAAAACTAAAATCTCAAATAAAATTAAAAATATAACATTTGATTTCAGCGAAGTTAAATAAAAAAGATGAAGAAAGATAAGTTTTATCTTTCAAAATGTTCCATGATTGTTTCAGGCTCTATGGATTTGAGGTGAAATGAGAAAGTGTAAAAAAGAAACGAAAAAAGATGTTAGAATGTGTATATCGCAAAAGAAAAGTGTTAAACGCGAAATTTTAATTTACTAATGCGGGCGGGTTTCGGGTCTCATCGGTCCGATTCTCTCCAACCGGACCCGCCCATGTCAACTCTATTCAAACCGAATTTTCAAACCCGCTAACCCGTAGCCCGATCCAAACCGCCCATATTTCTTATTATTTTTTCGGTTTCCTCGGATTGAGTCGGGTTGCGGTTTTTTGTCCACCCCTACTTAGGCTATGTTTGGCAAAATTAGCGGTTGGCTGATAGCTTATAGCTTATGGCTGATAGCTGATGACTTATGGCTGATAAGTTAATTGAAGTGTTTGGTAAAATTAACGATTCAACTAACTGATAAATGTAAAATGACATAAAAGGGTATTGTTAATTCAAAATAAAATTTATGTCAAATTAATATTTAATATACTTGAAATTTAAAAATTAAATATACTAATATAATATTTATTTTTTATATTACTAAACTAATTGTTATTGGTTGAAATTTTATTTTCAAAAAATTATAGGTTTTCTTATTGACTTTTTTATTAAAAAAGTATGGTTTTTTTTTTTTTGACAAGATTAAAAAAGTATGGTTTATTACTATATTTTGGTCCAAAACAATAATTATTAGGCTATTTTATAAAACTGAGAGCAACGTTATTTTTTTTATTTTATATAAATCAACGTTATTTTTTTTTATAGTGAGTAGCATACATAACATTTTTTTTTAGTGCATACATAAGGTTTATATTCACGTAAAAATTGTCATAAGGTAATAATGAATGATCATGCATGGGTCCCACAAGGCTCGAGGGATTAGTCTCTGTAGTTGCGCGCAGAGGATACCCGGTTTACACCAAAAAGATCATGCATGGTTTATTAAAAAAAAAGTATGGTTTATATTTATTAAAAAAACTATGGTTTATCATGTAGCCAAAAAAAATGTATGGTTTATTTTAAAGTGAAATAAAAAAAAATGGTAAGAGTGAACATTAGTTAAAATAATAAGAGGTGAAAATGGAAGAAAAAATAATAAGCCATAAGCTCCTTGAAATAGCATCTGAAAAATAAGCTATAAGTCAGTAAAATAAGCTATAAGCTCATACAGAAAAGTTTGTTACCAAACAGATCTTTTAGCTTATAAGCTATAAGACATAAGCTATAAGCTAGCTTTTTTGGCTAGCCAAACAGACCCTTAATCCGTCCCAAAATAAATGACGTAAGTTTGATTTAATGTTCTATGTATATGATCTACTTTGATCGTATTTTTCAACTAATGTATACATATAAATATCAGTATATAAGATCTTTGATTTGTCTCGATAAGTATTTTCAAAATATATAATTTTATAATAGATAATTAACGAAATTATTGATCAAAGTTGTACAATAACAAATGTAAAAAAGGTCAAACATATCATTTATTTTCGAACACAGAGAAAATTTAATTAATTTGTAATTTTTTTATGAGAATAGAAAAATTATTAATGTATAATTCTTTTTATAAATTCAATTTGCTTTTAGTCAAAAAAATAATAATCAAATTGTTTACCATGTGAAAAAGTATATATTTATTTCGTTTAGATGTGTTAGTTTTTTTTGCACTGCCTTATAAAAATAAGTACAAAATTTTCCTTTTAAAAAAATACTAGATTTTTATATGTCATTAAGATTATCTTGACCATTTAAAATTATAAATTTTTACCACTTAAACCAATTTATTATTAATAATATTTAGACTATTTATTTCATGTTAGTCTAGATTTTAACGTATACATTTATTTTAAATTGCTAGTAAGAAAATAAAATACTTCCTAAAATGATGTATTTAAAAAAATAATTAAATAGTTTTTTTGTCATATTCAATGAGATTAATTCCTTGGATCCGTCTTTTTCAAGAGGGTTGGATTGAAATTTTGAAAGATTATTTTGACAAAAAAATCTTAAAATTTTTAAAATATTTTGTGTGAATATATTGACTTTGTGGGATTTAATTTTTTTTTTTTTTTTTCACAATAAGGATTCTAAATACAGGATTTTAATGGATGTTTAACACAAATTTTTAAGATTTAAAAATACTTCATGAATTTTTAACATTTCGAAACATTCAACAAATTTTGAGTAATAAACAAGTGACTATATATATATATATATATAACTTAATAGAAAAACCAATAAAAAATTACTTAATAATAACAACACCGTAGCAATATAATTTTTGGTCAAAAGAAAATTACCAGTTTAATATGTCTATCAAATAAAATTGTCAATGAGTTAACAACTAAATTTAGAGGATAGAAATTTTAAAACCTTGGCTTTTTGTTGGTAATGGTACCACTGATCATTACTGCGGCGATCATGCTCAATAAACACTCTAGATCAAGAGACTTCAATTGGTGAAAGTCCAACAGATGCTCCACAAAATATCCCGAATTCAATTTTTTCTCTCAAACACAATTTCACTCAATTTGAAAAGGGTGTTTGCTCAAATCAACGTGTAATATGTCATTTTACCATAAACTTGAAAGAATTCTAAGTAGCTATTCAAAGTTCAAACAAAACAAGCATTTGCGAGGTCTTCAAGAGTTATAACTTGGTTTAGGTAAATATGAGATATTTTTGGAAAGTAGGCTAAAGAGAACTTTTCAAAAATTTCAAGGAACCAAAGTTGTAATTTTATGGTCTTTATAATAACAATTACTAGCTTTCACATGTATTTTTGCTCGTTTGCTCTTTCTATTTTTTTTAAGAGACGAAATTTTGAATTTCTAAAAATTTATCTCTTACGTGATGCTAATAAATTATCTTATATACCCACGCCAAATTTAAAATGTTATTAGTTTCATGTAGAGCTGTCAAAAGGGGCTGGCTCGGCCCGGGGGACATGACACATAAAGGGGCTTTAGTGGGCCGGCTCATTAAGCCTCATGGCCCGGCCCATTAAGCCCAGCCTGATAAGCAAAGACCTACATGGCCCGATGGGCCGGCCCGACAAACTTTCATTTTTTTTTGACAAATTTTTTTTACAAAATAAATTCAATAGACAATAACACTATATCTGTATCACACACAAATTAATATCCATAAAGATAATCATAACAAACTTAGTTTAATTTTAAAAAAAAAAAAAATTTGGTTTAATAATTAACTACTAACAACAAATCTGATCTTTTGTTACTTAATTATCTAAAAATTTAATGGTAACTAAAACTCCTTATTTTTAGCTAAAACTATTTTTAGAATTTTTTTAAAAATATTTTTTTAACTCTTTAAGGGGCCGGCCCAAAAGCCCGTGGAGCCGGCCCATAGCGGCCCATTAAAAATATAGGCCCGAGTGGCCAACCCAATAAGGCCCGATCAACTTTTTTTAAAAGCCCGACCCGTGTAAAACTATAGGGCTAATGGGCCGGTCCGATAGTCCGACCCATTTTTACAGCTCTAGTTTCATGAACAACCTTAAACTTATAATGTTGTCAAAACAAGAGAATTAAACACCATACCTAACTCCAAAGAGGATAAACATATTTATTTTCTAGGTCTATGGGCTTGTAATATAATTTGTCACCAAAAGAAAATGGATAAATTTTTTACCGCTCAAAGGGGCCAAACAAAGGATAATAATAATAATAATAATAATAATAATTAGACTTTTTTACATGTGCATTCGTACGGGGCACAATTATTCAATTATACAATAGATATATTGATAATGTGTCATTAATGAGTCATAAGGGATGTCAATGTATATCTATGAACACAGATAGTGTGGTATATGTGTCCTCTCCGTCAGACAAATATGATATTCGTGTTCTCTCCATATCCGTGTGGACATCCGCTAAGCGGGTAATGCATGGATATTCAAGTATCCGCAGATATGCATATAGTGTGAATGAGAGATGATCATCTCAATTGTAAAAAACAATTGAGAAAATATGTTGCATCTTAAACCAGTAAGATTTTGAGTATTGCTATTTATAGCGAACAATATTCCACGAAAATTTCACAAATTTTGGTTTCCTATTTACTTTTTATATTTCTCTCAAAAAAATTTGCAAAATCGAACCAGATTTTCATGAAATATTTTATATATAAGTATTTTACCTTTTGGTGTGGTCGTAAAAAAACAGTTCATGAAATGAAATCTATGAATCTATGATCTCTATCTTTTTCTTATAAAATTTTATCAATCTTCTAATTCTCAGCATGATGCTGAGATATATATATGTTTTACTTTGGCATCCATCCACCTCAAATTGGATTCAAACCAGAGGCTATGGAGTTAAAAGGTGAAGTATGTGAAGGTGAAGCGGTTGGGTTGTAGAAGAAGAAAAAACAATTGAAAAGAAACTGATCAGAGAAACACGTGTGAGAGATGGAAATAAAATTAATTAATTAATTAAAGAATTAGAAATGGAAAGAAAATAGTCAAGTTGCGGTGCATAACAGTGCCACGTCGGTTCGTGAATCTTTCGTGAAAATGCTTTTCGCTAAATTAAGCATTCTCCTAAGATTATAGATGGGGTATATAATTGAAATTTCAAAAAAAGAAAAAAAGTTAGTTAATGGTTGAGATATAAAAATTAAAAGAAATTGAGAGAAATTTTATAAGAGTATCCATTCTTGGTGTGAATGATAATGACTTTGCAGTGCTATAAATAATACTAATTTGCATTGCTGGCTTGGAAACACTTCCCTTCACCATGTAGACATACGATTCGGCGGTGCACTCCCTCCCACGGCCGCATCGCCTTCTTCTCCTTTTTGCTCATGAACCCCTCTATGGGCCGGTCTTCTCACCGGTTCCGGCGCGGTGGTCGGTTCCTCTATCACTCAGATCGTTGTTCTGAGTTTTCTTGTTCGTTCTTCGTTGTTGCTGCTTTGGGTTTCTTAATTTGGATTTGGTTTTCCAGATCTCGATTTGGTTCACCCTTTCTGCTTCTGAAAGAAATACAAATATGTTTCTTCTGGTGTTTCCGCTGTTGGATCTTGGTTGGAGGGTGCTCTGGTTGTCTCCACCACGCCGGTGATCTCAGATTTGTAAAGCCAGAAATGGCTTTTAAGCTTGCTGTCTTTGAGAAAGTGAGTTGTTGGCTTTTGGCTCCGTTATCGTGTTGGCGGTCGAACTCAAAGGCTTGTTTAACGGCGGTTGGATTTTCGGATCGTCGTCGGAAGTGACCGTAGATTGCTTCAATCTGGTTCGGTTTTGGCTAGAAATAACTTTGTACTTGTTGTTGCGTGTTCTGCAGCAGCTAGTTGTCGTTTTTGAATTTTTGTTGCCGTGCTGGCGGTCAGACTCTCACCTTTTTTTTTTGAACTGCAAAACTTTATTAATAAGGCACTAATTAATACAAGATGTACACATTAGGGCACAAAGGGATACAAATAGACCACCCAAAGCACATGGCTCGGCCAAACAACAAAGAGGCAGCATAACAATAAGCACTACAACAGCATAGCCATCCTAAAACAACACACACAAACGTAGGAAAAAGAAAAACAAAGCTGCAGCAGGCCAACAAACGAAGCCAAGGGAGAAAAACGCAGAACAACCGATACTCCAAACACCACACCCAAATCCGCCAAGTCACAAGAAACACTACTCACCTCATCATGCAATCTCCCGGATCCCATTCCTACTCGTACAATAAACAAGACCCTTTAGCAGTGCCATTCAAAAACCAAGTCCACGAGAGCCTTTTTATATTATCCACCACGACCGACCCATCCATTACAACATTATTAAAAACACGGTCATTTCTTGCCTTCCAAATTGCCCAAACATAAGCTAACCAAACTATCCCCATACCTTTCCTCCGTTTCTTATTCGAGACAAATCCAACCAACTCCGCAAAAGATGAAAACAAGTTCGGAGGAAGCATAGCACTCACCCCAAGCCACCTCAAAATTCCATACCAAATAGGCGCCGTATGTCTACAATACAAAAAGATATGCCTAGCCGATTCCACCTCTACGTCACAACAAGGGCACCTCACATCTTGTTGATTAATTACCCCTCTACATCGAAGATTTTCTCTCGTGAGACATTTATCAAGCAACATTTGCCAAGCTAAGGCACTAACCTTAGATGGCACACCACATCTCCAAATAAATTTAAAAGCAAAAGATTCCAATTGAGAAAGAGGGTACCTCCAATCAAAGAGTGGTCAAGGGACACGTAAGTCGCTTTTACCGAAAAACCATCCGCTCGCCCCGGGCTCCACCACCACTTGTCCTCCGATTCCACAATAATTACCCGAGCTATAACCTCAAGAAGCTCTTCAATAAGGACCTCCTCCCAAGCAAAAAGTCTCCGCCTCCACTCCAACCCCCAACGCCACACACCTTCCTCCCATCTACCAATCTCACTCACCACCTTCTCTTTTTGCACCGAGATCCCAAATAACCTTGGAAACCTCGACTCAAGACTTTGGTCTCCAATCCACACATCCTTCCAAAATTTTGTATTATTGCCATTCCCTAACTTTTTGACCGCCGCCCTTTGAAACCAACCATCTCCTTCATCCACCCGACAAATGTCACGCCACCACTTAAGAGTCGTTCTCTCTAGTTTAATGCTTATGACTGTCTGCTCATCACTTTTTTGCAATCTAGTTTCGCGTCCCGCGCTGGACTCGTTGGGTTGTGCTTGGTGTGTAATCAGTTGTCTAGCATTTGTCTTTATGTACTAGATTTTGTCTAGTTTGTGCTTTTACCACTCTTGTGTAGGTTGTTTAGTGTTGCATTACCCTTTGTGGTTGAATCCTACACTTTTTGTGTGGTTGCTGGGTTAGGTTTGGCCCCCTCAGCTCTTTGTACTATTTTTCTTTTTTAATATATTTTCTTTGCTTAAAAAAAAAATTTGCATTGCTGGTCATTCATTCAAGTATTAATAAGTTTAATTCGGGTCTATTTTTGCTCATTTTTAGTTCTGTGTTGACTAGATAAGTCCCTTGCAGAAGTCATGAATGCAGTAATAAATCTTGTGATTTTATTGGTTAAAAAGAGGAAAACAAGAAGAAAAAAAATCCAGTTTGATTTTATATCATCGGGACTGGTTCATTGGTTTTACCAATCGGTTGATGAAAGCAATTGTAATTATCATAATGGCGGGAACAAAAACAGCTTTGAAAGAAAGAACGAGATGAATGTTGGACCGGTGAAAAATGAAGAGGAATTACATGGTCCTTCGCTGCCACTTAAGAATGACTCAAAAGAAAAGAAGAATAAGAAGAAAAATGGTGGCTTGGTGACTATGCTAAAAGAATGTCATGATATTTGAAAAATATAGATTTCATCATGAAAGTGAAAGCATATTCAAAGATCATTAGATTCCTCAACCTTAGTCACGAAGCGACCATTGTTTATGTTTTCTTATTCTTCTTCCTTTTTAAGCCATCCTTCAATGGCAGACAAGGACCATGACATTTCTCCTCCTTCTTCACTGATCCATCATTCTTCTTATTCTTCCTTTCCGAGTCCTTTTTATTCTTTGAGATTCTAATAATTGCGATTACCTTCATAACCACCTCCTTCTTCAATCGATTTTTTTTTTGGAAAAAAACAATACTACTAATACTCTCGAAATTGTGCTATTGTATTAATTTTTATCAATATACAATTTTTTTTTATTTTATCAAAATAAATATATAATATCAACATATATAACATGTATTGTAAAAAAAAAAAAATATAACATCTTAGCTGCACCACTTTTGCTAAAAAAAAATATTGTAAAAAAAAAACATATATAACATATAATATACAAATAAACAAAATAATATTTCAAAAAAATAGTACTTAAATTTGAAATATGTAAAATAAAAGACAAAATTATGTTTTTGGTTCTTACCTCCCTTGTATTTGACCATATTATGAAATAGTAATTTTGTTTATTTAGGCTTACGGCTTACCCATGAAGATCGAGTTAGGTTCAATATGACTAGAAGGAAGGAAAACAGGGTTGGGTTATGGTGCATAAGCCCAAAGCTTATGCACCGTACATAATTTCTCACGCCCCCCCCATATTGCTACACGCGCCCCCCAACCCCCCCTCCCCCACCCCCCCCGTCACTCCACTCATTTTTTTTGAATTTTTTTTTTTACAATTTTTTTTGAATTGTTGTTTTTCACTTTTTTTTTTGAAAAAAGATCGGAAACTTTTTTTTCGAAAAAACCAGAAACTTTTTTCCGAAAAAAAAATCAAAAAATTTTCCCAAAAAAGATCAAATACTTTTTCCAAAAAAACCGAGAACTTTTTTCTGAAAATTTTTTCCCGAAAAAAAATCGAAAAACTTTTTTTCAGAAAAATCGGAAACTTTTTCCGAAAAAATCGGGAACTTTTTTTCCAAAAAATAAAAATCGATTTTTTTTTTCAGAGAGTTAAATGGTTTCTGGAAACCATTTATGCAATATTATTCTGGAAACCATTATGCTAGTTAAATGGTTTCAGAGAGTTAAACAGTGAAACCATTTGTATTGTAAAATGGTTTTATGTGTTTACTGAAACCAATATTGTGTTTTTATGGTTTTAAAAATTCTGGAAACCATTATGCTGGTTAAATGGTTTCAGGTAGTTATACAATGAAACCATTACTATTGTTAAATGGTTTTATGTGTTTACTGAAACCAATATTGTGTTTTTATGGTTTTAAAAATTCTGGAAACCATTATGCTGGTTAAATGGTTTCAGGTAGTTATACAATGAAACCATTACTATTGTAAAATGGTTTTATGTGTTTACTGAAACCAATATTGTGTTTTTATAGTTTTAAAAATCCTGGAAACCATTATGCTAGCTAAATCGTTTCAGATAGTTATATATTGAAACCATTTGTATTGTAAAATGGTTTTACACTAAATGGTTCAATGATTTTAAATACCGATTATTACTGAAACCATAAATATGGTTTAATGGTTTTGATAGTTTTCTATGTGAAACCAAAATAATTGCCTAATGGTTTCTTACAAAACTAGTGTTGATTATCTTGGATAATCCTAAATAACCGTCCATAAATAATCCATAACCATTTGTTATAATCGGACATTAAAACCAAATATAATCGGACATTAAGTTTCCGATCTTTTTTCCGGAATAATTTTCGATTTGTTTTTTCCGGAAAAAAAGTTCCAATTTTTCAGGAAAAAAGGTTTCAACAATATTTATGGTTTCAAAGATCCGTTATGAAATTATTACACCCCCAAAATGGTTTGGGCATGATTTTAGTTTAAAAATAATTACGAAAATATTTAATCATACATAATAAAAAAAATAAAAAAAAAACTAAACAAAAAAAAATTTAAAAAAAATGGGTTGGGGGGTGGGGGGGGGGGGGGGGTGGGGGGGGGGGGGGTTGGGGGGCGCGCGGAGTAAATGGGGGGCGCGCGGAGTAATGGGGGGGCGCTGAGTAATGGGGGGCGCGTGGAGTAAGATCTAATGGTTGAAAATGGCTTATGCACCATGCATAAGGATGACTTATGTATAATAACTTTGCCCAGGAAAACATATCGATGATGTTTTCGTCAGGAAGCATAATTACTGATCATATACGATCACTTTGTGTTGGAGTTGTTGTTATGGAAAAAGTGGTTTCACATCATTGGAAAATCGGAAAGTTTAAAGGGTGGTTACAATGTTTATTTTATTTGAAAGGATAATTCACAATTGTTGTTCATACTTTGTTGTTTGATGGAATTCAATATATATACTAAATAGTTTTTTTTTATGAAAAATATAATAAATATTTTCTTTATGAAAAAATTTAATAAACAATATTTTTCTTTTGACCAAAATATTTTAGATGGTTATTTTCTTTTTTGACCAAAATGAAAAATAAATATAATAAATAGTTTCCTTTCTTTCTTTTTGACCAAAATGAAAGAAAATTATATATGATAAATAGACTTTTCTTTTTGACCAAAATATAATAAATAGTTTTTCTTTTTGGACCAAAATATATTAAAAAGTTAAAGGTTTTTTTTTTTCTTCCAAAAAGAGGAGTTTGACCAAAATAAATATCAAACAATAACTTACAAAGGAAGAATGACCTTCTTAAAAGTTAAAAATCTAAAGCTAAAATACCAAACTTATCTTTATGGTATCCCTGAGGGAATATTAAACCAAATGGTAAAGTGGCGAAAGTTGTGACCAATTAATATTTGCAAGATTATCCGCACAACAATTTCCTTTCATAGTTTTAGCAAGATATTTATAGTTAGTCCATTTATTTTTAATATTCCAAAGGGATAAAAAACTAAAAGAGAAGAGTCAGTTTCCATCGATAGATTTTTAACTTATAATTATGAGATTGAGCAATCGTCAATCTCTATCCCACCAAATAGAATTAATGATGTTTATAATAATTATAATTAATAATAGCTTTAATAACAATTTTACATTGAGAAATTCATGATAAATCACAAATATTCCACAGATCATCAATGGAGTGGAAATGCAAAGTACGATTTAAAATTGAAGCAAACCAACACCATAGTTTGAAACCCAAATTCCATTGAAAGAAGAAGTGAAAAGAAGTTTCTTCGCAAGATAGGCAAATTGAACGAACAGAAGGAAGATTACATGCTCTTTTGGCACAACTAAGCTCGTGAGCAATATGTCGTTTCAAATCACAGGCTTGCTTAAAAGTCAAGTCACCATCTGAGGAATCAGTTCACACCAGCTTGTCATCTTGATTTTCAACTAGAATAATAACTTGAGTCACAAGGAACCTCATATTAGGGGCAAGTAAATCAAAGTCAGAAGGTAAGGGCCATTGAGTATTAACAATGTAATCCTTAACAAGGAGAGGATAATTAGCAACACCATCAGGATCTAAGTTACTCCCTCTAATTCTAAATATAAGAAAAAATTTACTTTTTAAAAACATTGAAAGTTTGATGTATTTAGTGCATATTTAGACTAAATACATCAAACTATCAATGTATTTAAAAAGTAATTTTTTTTTTCTTTTTTTACTCAAGACATAGTATAAGTTTGCATTATAGTAATCAGAGGTGGCCCAACCTCATGTGCAACATGAGTCGTTGCACAGGGCCTCCGAAAATTGAGGGTCTCAAAAAAAAAATTATATTGTAGTAGTATTAGTAAATAATGGATGTAAAAAATAATTATGTTGCGACATTTTAAGGTCCAGGTCCAGTTTTTCTAAAGAGAAAGACTTAATGACTTAGTATTAATAGCACAAGAAAGACTTAATGACTTAACATTGATAGCAATTGAGAATCAACTCTTTGATGACATACAATATGAAGACTTGATTGATGAATTTGCTTCAAAAGATGGTAGTAGAATGACCCGTTTTATGTAGTTAGAAAGTATTTTGGTGTTATTATTAGACTATGAATCTCTTTTATGTTAATTATATGAATAATTACTATTTTTTTTTTATGTTATTTATAATTTAAATTAATGATGGGGTTTTTTTAAAATAATTTTTTTTTTTTATCAAAGAGTCACTTTTACAATTTTGCACATAGCTTCCAAAAACATGGAGACGCCCCTGATAGTAATTCCGCAGCAAGGATCTTGCCAAAAGTAGATTTTCTGACCATTACCTACTAGCCAAACAGTGTTGTTATACACTACAGGTCCGCTTGATTTGCAAATCAGCAAGTACTGGACGGGACAGTACAAGACAGTACAGGACAGAACAAGAGAATACAAGATAGGACAAAATTGTACTGGAGGAAAATAGAGAGATAATATTTTTTATATTCAGACATAAAATATATATTTTTGTATTTTTTATAGTTGTACTGTGGACAAAAAGTTGTCATGTGGTTTAGTGGGGGACAAAAAATCTTGTTTTTGTCCTGCCTCTTTTGTCCAGTCCCTTAACCAGTTTCTGAATCAAACATGGTACAACAAAAGTTGTCCAGTCCAGTCCTCTATTTTTTAGCAGATCAAACACACCCTAAATTGTATGGACAAGGCTTGGGTGACGTTTTAGCGGGAAAGGCAGGCTGCCTTTGAGCTAATTTTATCCGTCCGATTAATCTAATGCACCATATTGTTCCACGTGTGCTGCATCTTATTTAACTTTTTAAATTAAAAAAAAATCAAAACAACGCAGAGTGCTGTTCCTTCTGCCGATCTGCTGCCCCGACGTTGATCTGCAATCCGCCTCGCCGCACCTGTTGTCAACCGTTGCCGATCTTCCACCTGCCGGTAATAATCAGAAGGAACAAGTCAATTTTAGCCCCAAATCAGCACTAGTTGCATCAAATGAAAATCAAAATTAGCTTCAATTCAATCCATGTCCAAGTCTAAATCAAATTTTCTATTTCTTCTAGAAATAAAACACTGAATTTGTTGCAAACAAGTTCCGATCACAGCTTCCATTAGCAAGCAATTTCCACAAAAAAGAGAAAACATATTGTTAAAAACATGGCACACTGATAATCTTCCCCCTCGCAAAACAAAAGAAATTTCGGCATGGCGGTAGGTCGACAGCGGTTGACGGTGTGTGGTGGCGAGTCGGTGTGATGTGGGGAGCGAAGCGTTTTATTTTTTTGATACAGGAGAGCAGCAGAGCGTTGGAAGAGAAGAAGATGGAAAAAATTCTGTGTTTTTTTTTCAAATAAATAACATGACACGTGGCTACATATGGTCCGCATGATGGATCGAACAGACGATATTTACTGAAAGGCACATGACTTTGTCACCACAAAGTCAGCCAAGCCTTGTCCCAATTGTATATATTAAGCTTTTACAGTACTCCATAAAGAAGTACAAATTTGATGGTTGATCATGTGCCCTTGACTTAGGACGTTGCTTTTCAATAAAGAAACCCAGTCTTGATTAGAATTTAAGTTGATGTTTTGTATGTTGGCATTATTTTGGTAAAACAAAGTTATACAATTAAGATGTTTGATGCAATGTTTCAACATTTGGATATGAATCCAGGTTTCGTTATGTGCGCGTTTCATTTATGCGCCTTTGATTATTTAAGGAATCCACGCCTATATTCTAGACTCTAATTACGTATGCATGGTCAGAGTATCTGCTGCATTCATTTCCTAAACATATCTCCTTTAGTTTAAGGAAACATAATATTTTATGCTATTACATGTGAGCTGGAAATGTTCTAGAAGACTTAAAGTCCAACGTGTGAAGAAGCCCATGATGATCTAAGTATTTAAGCTTCTTTGTAAAACCTAATTAGGTTACGTTTGTGTTATTGTATTACTGAAGTGTGTGTGCATTAGGATTTTGAGTAGTTTTGTTGTGAGCCTACCTTGTGTCATCTTGATGCAAGCCTAGGACTTAGGTTTGATTTGTAATCTTGTATACTACTCCTAAACTTTGAAGTACGGAGTGAGTTTATGTTTTAAAGTGTTTTCATTATTATACCTTGTTGAGTTGTAATCACGGGTTGAGTGGAAGTGAGAAGGAATCTCAAGCTTATGAGTTCCTAGGTTGAAGTTGCTTTAGTGGTTGCTAGGTCATAAGTTGTAAACTGGAGGTTTGCTGGGAACTTAGGACTAGGACTACAATAGTGAATTTCCTTCCTGGATTGGTATCCCCCATAGTAGGTTGCTGTTTGTGCCAAACTGAGTTAACAAATGTTGGGGTTGATTGTCAAGTCCCACATCGTCTAGTTTCTTAAATAAAGAAGGAGGTTAAAAATAGCTATTGGAGAAGTCCCACATCGCTTAAAATGGTGAAGCAAGAGGAAAACCAAAGCTATATAATAGGCATAAGTTCTTTGTTTGTAATTGCACCAGTCAGTAGCACTTTAAGCTTATATCTGACTCTTAGTTTAAATATTTGCTTTGTGAGAGTGTGGTTGTATTGGGGCATTGGGGTGAGAGTGAGAGAAGTATGTGTTGTAAAAATTTTCACATAGTGATAATTCTCTGGTTGTCGGTTTAGACAACGGTTGTGGTTTTTTCTTCGATTTGGAGTTTCAACATTATATTCTTGCGTTGTGATTGTGTTTATTTTTCTTCTTTAGTGTTGTTATTTCCTAACAGTGGTATCAAGAGCTTCAGTTCGGTGAGATATCACATTTCTTTGTATGCTCTATGGTTGCAGCATTGTCTGATCTTCCACATCAGAAAAAAGAAGTGTGATATTCTGAAGGTGCTAAAGAAGAGGTTTTGCTATGTCTTATTCAAGTGCTATGAAGTTTGACATAGAGAAGTTTGATGGAAGAATCAACTTTGGCTTGTGGAAAGTACAAGTCAATGATGTGTTGATACAATCAGGTTTACACAAGGCGCTGAAAGGAAACACTTCCAAGATGGAGGCCGACAAGTGGGAGGAACTAGATTTGAGAGCTGCAAGTGCAATTCGCTTGTGTTTGTCAAAGAATGTTCTTGCGAATGTGCAGAATTTGTCATCAACCAAGGAACTCTGGGAAAGGCTTGAAGGGTTGTATCAGGCAAAGGACATCTCAAATCGGTTGTTGCTAAAGGAGCAATTCCACAATTTGCGCATGGATGAAGGTACAAAAATCTCTGATCATCTTAGTACTTTGAATAATATAGTTTCTGAGTTAGAATCTATTAAAGTTGAGATTGATGATGAGGATAAGGCGTTAAGGCTCATTTGGTCCCTTCCACCTTCTTATGTTCATCTCAAACCTGTTTTGATGTATGGGAAGGAAAAATTGAATTTTGAAGAAGTTGCAACTAAAATTATTTCTGAAGAAAGGAGGATGAAAAATGATGAAAGCACTTCATCAAATTCAATGTTGCTAACTAGAAGTGGGGCTAATGGTAAGAAGATCCATGCAAAGAATCTGCCGTGTTGGAAGTGTGGAAGGTCTGGACATTTAAAGAGAAATTGTCCAGGTGGAGCAGTATCTGAAAAAGATTCTAAGACAAGTGCTAGCAATGTCTCCCTTGTTTTGGGAGATGATGGTGATCTTATCTAGAAGATAAAGTGTGTCCTTATGGTATTTCCGCTATACCATGGGAAAGAACAAGTTATTGCTAGCGGATTCAGAACAACACACGGGCATTGGTTGACATTGATGCAAGGTGTGTGGTGAGATGTGTCGATGGCTGAAGAACTTCCTGAAAGCCAACATGGGAGTTGCACCATAATCTTTCAGCAGGTTTCGACATGAAATTATGGGGATGGTTTAATTCCAAGTGAAGAAAATTCTTGGGATGGTTTAGTTCCAAGTGGAGTATACTTTTATGGTGGAGTATGATTGTCGGTATAGACAATGAAAGCGGAAGATGGAACTCTTGCAATCAAGGTGGAGATTGTTGAGGTTGATTGTCAAGTCCCACATCGTCTAGTTTCTTAAATAAAGAAGGAGGTTAAAAATAGCTATTGGAGAAGTCCCACATCGCTTAAAATGGTGAAGCAAGAGGAAAACCAAAGCTATATAATAGGCCTAAGTTCTTTGTTTGTAATTGCACCAGTCAGTAGCACTTTAAGCTTATATCTGACTCTTAGTTTAAATATTTGCTTTGTGAGAGTGTGGTTGTATTGGGGCATTGGGGTGAGAGTGAGAGAAGTCTATGTGTTGTAAAAATTTTCACATAGTGATAATTCTCTGGTTGTCGATTTAGACAACGGTTGTGGTTTTTTCTCCGATTTGGAGTTTCCACATTATATTCTTGTGTTGTGATTGTGTTTATTTTTCTTCTTTAGTGTTGTTATTTCCTAACAGTGGTATCAAGAGCTTCAGTTCGGTGAGATATCACATTTCTTTGTATGCTCTATGGTTGCAGCATTGTCTGATCTTCCACATCAGAAAAAAGAAGTGTGATATTCTGAAGGTGCTAAAGAAGAGGTTTTGCTATGTCTTATTCAAGTGCTATGAAGTTTGACATAGAGAAGTTTGATGGAAGAATCAACTTTGGCTTGTGGAAAGTACAAGTCAATGATGTGTTGATACAATCAGGTTTACACAAGGCGCTGAAAGGAAACACTTCCAAGATGGAGGCCGACAAGTGGGAGGAACTAGATTTGAGAGCTGCAAGTGCAATTCGCTTGTGTTTGTCAAAGAATGTTCTTGCGAATGTGCAGAATTTGTCATCAACCAAGGAACTCTGGGAAAGGCTTGAAGGGTTGTATCAGGCAAAGGACATCTCAAATCGGTTGTTGCTAAAGGAGCAATTCCACAATTTGCGCATGGATGAAGGTACAAAAATCTCTGATCATCTTAGTACTTTGAATAATATAGTTTCTGAGTTAGAATCTATTAAAGTTGAGATTGATGATGAGGATAAGGCGTTAAGGCTCATTTGGTCCCTTCCACCTTCTTATGTTCATCTCAAACCTGTTTTGATGTATGGGAAGGAAAAATTGAATTTTGAAGAAGTTGCAACTAAAATTATTTCTGAAGAAAGGAGGATGAAAAATGATGAAAGCACTTCATCAAATTCAATGTTGCTAACTAGAAGTGGGGCTAATGGTAAGAAGATCCATGCAAAGAATCTGCCGTGTTGGAAGTGTGGAAGGTCTGGACATTTAAAGAGAAATTGTCCAGGTGGAGCAGTATCTGAAAAAGATTCTGAGACAAGTGCTAGCAATGTCTCCCTTGTTTTGGGAGATGATGGTGATCTTATCTAGAAGATAAAGTGTGTCCTTATGGTATTTCCGCTATACCATGGGAAAGAACAAGTTATTGCTAGCGGATTCAGAACAACACACGGGCATTGGTTGACATTGATGCAAGGTGTGTGGTGAGATGTGTCGATGGCTGAAGAACTTCCTGAAAGCCAACATGGGAGTTGCACCATAATCTTTCAGCAGGTTTCGACATGAAATTATGGGGATGGTTTAATTCCAAGTGAAGAAAATTCTTGGGATGGTTTAGTTCCAAGTGGAGTATACTTTTATGGTGGAGTATGATTGTCGGTATAGACAATGAAAGCGGAAGATGGAACTCTTGCAATCAAGGTGGAGATTGTTGAGGTTGATTGTCAAGTCCCACATCGTCTAGTTTCTTAAATAAAGAAGGAGGTTAAAAATAGCTATTGGAGAAGTCCCACATCGCTTAAAATGGTGAAGCAAGAGGAAAACCAAAGCTATATAATAGGCCTAAGTTCTTTGTTTGTAATTGCACCAGTCAGTAGCACTTTAAGCTTATATCTGACTCTTAGTTTAAATATTTGCTTTGTGAGAGTGTGGTTGTATTGGGGCATTGGGGTGAGAGTGAGAGAAGTCTATGTGTTGTAAAAATTTTCACATAGTGATAATTCTCTGGTTGTCGGTTTAGACAACGGTTGTGGTTTTTTCTCCGATTTGGAGTTTCCACATTATATTCTTGTGTTGTGATTGTGTTTATTTTTCTTCTTTAGTGTTGTTATTTCCTAACAGTGGTATCAAGAGCTTCAGTTCGGTGAGATATCACATTTCTTTGTATGCTCTATGGTTGCAGCATTGTCTGATCTTCCACATCAGAAAAAAGAAGTGTGATATTCTGAAGGTGCTAAAGAAGAGGTTTTGCTATGTCTTATTCAAGTGCTATGAAGTTTGACATAGAGAAGTTTGATGGAAGAATCAACTTTGGCTTGTGGAAAGTACAAGTCAATGATGTGTTGATACAATCAGGTTTACACAAGGCGCTGAAAGGAAACACTTCCAAGATGGAGGCCGACAAGTGGGAGGAACTAGATTTGAGAGCTGCAAGTGCAATTCGCTTGTGTTTGTCAAAGAATGTTCTTGCGAATGTGCAGAATTTGTCATCAACCAAGGAACTCTGGGAAAGGCTTGAAGGGTTGTATCAGGCAAAGGACATCTCAAATCGGTTGTTGCTAAAGGAGCAATTCCACAATTTGCGCATGGATGAAGGTACAAAAATCTCTGATCATCTTAGTACTTTGAATAATATAGTTTCTGAGTTAGAATCTATTAAAGTTGAGATTGATGATGAGGATAAGGCGTTAAGGCTCATTTGGTCCCTTCCACCTTCTTATGTTCATCTCAAACCTGTTTTGATGTATGGGAAGGAAAAATTGAATTTTGAAGAAGTTGCAACTAAAATTATTTCTGAAGAAAGGAGGATGAAAAATGATGAAAGCACTTCATCAAATTCAATGTTGCTAACTAGAAGTGGGGCTAATGGTAAGAAGATCCATGCAAAGAATCTGCCGTGTTGGAAGTGTGGAAGGTCTGGACATTTAAAGAGAAATTGTCCAGGTGGAGCAGTATCTGAAAAAGATTCTGAGACAAGTGCTAGCAATGTCTCCCTTGTTTTGGGAGATGATGGTGATCTTATCTAGAAGATAAAGTGTGTCCTTATGGTATTTCCGCTATACCATGGGAAAGAACAAGTTATTGCTAGCGGATTCAGAACAACACACGGGCATTGGTTGACATTGATGCAAGGTGTGTGGTGAGATGTGTCGATGGCTGAAGAACTTCCTGAAAGCCAACATGGGAGTTGCACCATAATCTTTCAGCAGGTTTCGACATGAAATTATGGGGATGGTTTAATTCCAAGTGAAGAAAATTCTTGGGATGGTTTAGTTCCAAGTGGAGTATACTTTTATGGTGGAGTATGATTGTCGGTATAGACAATGAAAGCGGAAGATGGAACTCTTGCAATCAAGGTGGAGATTGTTGAGGTTGATTGTCAAGTCCCACATCGTCTAGTTTCTTAAATAAAGAAGGAGGTTAAAAATAGCTATTGGAGAAGTCCCACATCGCTTAAAATGGTGAAGCAAGAGGAAAACCAAAGCTATATAATAGGCCTAAGTTCTTTGTTTGTAATTGCACCAGTCAGTAGCACTTTAAGCTTATATCTGACTCTTAGTTTAAATATTTGCTTTGTGAGAGTGTGGTTGTATTGGGGCATTGGGGTGAGAGTGAGAGAAGTCTATGTGTTGTAAAAATTTTCACATAGTGATAATTCTCTGGTTGTCGGTTTAGACAACGGTTGTGGTTTTTTCTCCGATTTGGAGTTTCCACATTATATTCTTGTGTTGTGATTGTGTTTATTTTTCTTCTTTAGTGTTGTTATTTCCTAACAACAAATAACCTGTGTCATTTACTTTCTGTCATTTACTTTGTGTTTGTTAAGTAAGTTTATCATGTTGTGAATGTTCCAAAATCACACTCAACATTTATAGTGTTGGAGCATTACATAAAACATTAAGTTCCTGCCTACCGAAATTTCAATTTATAACATCTCCCAACAAAGCTTCAGTTATGTTGCTTCATTCAAGCAAATCAAAGATCTAATGTTATAGAAGAGAAATTGGTCAAAAATAAACTTGAAGGCAATAAATTATAGCATGCCTATATATATATATAGTTTTTTTTTTTTTTTTCTGTCAGTAGCGTTTATAATTCCTAGTTCAATTGAAAAAACTGATATTATTAGGTTGGATGCCTTCACACGAGTTCAAATTTTGGATCTTCCTTGCGTTTGAGTATACGTCCACCTTAAGTTAGCAATTTTATGGTTTCTTCTTACTTGTTCAAAAACCAACTATGTCATTATAGAGGGAAACAAAATGAAAAAAATTTAAAAGCAAGTTAGCAATAATTTCATGTTAATTAACATATTTGTATGGTTTATAGATTGAAATATTTATTGAAGATTAACTTTATGTTTAATGATTTACTGATGCATTGATGAATTGTGTTCTCAATTCTCCCAAACATTATGCAATCTTCTGCGTTTTCATATTTTGGAAATTCATTTGGAACCAATGTAAAGAGTCTTCTTTAGTTGTAAATGGTATGCATTGCCATTGAATAACACTGGTTTAATAATGTTTAACGCCATGAAAAACGTTTCACACCATATACATATAAGAAATTTGAAAGAATCAGCATCAATTAAAGTTAAAAAAAAGGATGCGGGAAGAATTAGATAAGCATCATAACTTGTATTGAAGTTCTACACCCATTTGAAACAAAGATGCATAGATGCATCAATTTGAAACAAAGACTTTATTATTATTTTTTTGTTGCAAAACAAAGACGTTATTTAAGTAGTACATAGATGCATGCATATATTAAACGGTTATTTTCGGCATCCGATCCAATAAGTCTTTTGTGAGTTTATTAGATTTAGCGAAAATCTTGAAGATTAAGTTTTCTGGTTGAGATATAGAATCAGCGCACACACCATACTCCAAATCAGATTTAGGAGAACGAACACAAAAGTTTCCGGTTCCCTTATTCTTACATTCAATATCATCGTGACATATAAGATTTTTCCCAGCTATTTTCACAGCATCTTTATACAACATAGGGATGCATACACCGACATTAGGAATAACTGATGGAACACAAGTGCAATATATGGAGTGGCATGGTTGGATTGCCCCACAAACTCCCATACAATTTGCTTCTACTTTTTTCGTCGAGAACGTTACTGTAATATTATTAAAAAAAATTGTGATCGGTTTAGAGATCGAGGAAAGTAAAATTTATCACTCTCATCTATGAATTTAACAAGAGAAATAGAGAATGATTTTACATTTCAAATCGAAGCATATACATATTTGGGTACCTAATTAATAAGATAGTAAACTATTAAACCATTATTTTGATGAAGTAGATTCTCATTAGTTCTTAAATATATGATTTGATCAATGCACGTTATATTGATGAGAAAGATGGTTAAAATATATACTTACCAAAAGTGGCAAGCAAGAACAAAGACAAAAGAACTAGCTTAACATAAGCCATTGTTTGATTGTGTTAGATATTTGGTTGTTGGCATCATTTTGCTAAAACAAATATACAAGCAAGATGCTGGATACAATGCTTCAGCATTGTATACCTGTTCAGTATGCCATGTTTGCGCGTTGATCTCATGCCATGTGTACGCGTTTTTTTCTTGAATCCTACTATTTTTGGTATCTTCAGATATTTTCTTGAGCACCAAGATGTTGGTTTCTCTCTCTATTGACTGAAGATTCTATGAAGATTGTTTATTTCCTAAAGATGTGATATATTTAAGGAAAGATTATATTTGGTTCAAGAATACTTTTAAGCTGGATCTAACACGTTTTTCCAGCTGTGTTTGAAGCCCAATTTGCTCAGAAAGCCTATGCTAACTCGTGGCTATTTAAAGGAAGGAGCTAAACCTAGTTTCTTCACCGAAACCAATATATTAAAATGTAGACTTTTAGGGTTTCGTGTCTTTGTAAGCCTTGTGTTGTAGTTTTGTGTGCCTTTCTTGTGTCTCATTGATGCAAGCTTAGGACATAGGTTATTGTAATCTGCTTCCAAACCTTTAGGTAAGAAGCTAGAGTAGTTTTCACTCCAAAACCTTTAGGTACGGAGTATAGTTGTCTCGGAGTGTGACTCCATATTTGTGTTATTGAAATCCTTGCTGTTTGTAAGGTTGTAAGGAAGTGAGATCGGGTATATCTCAGATCTAGGCTAGGACCCTAGGTTATAGACAATAGGGGAGTTGCTATATGGAAAGGGCATAACTTGCGGGTTGTTGTCATCAGTCTAGGGCTATTGCTTATTGGACATCTTCCTGGATTGGTATCCCCCAGATTAGGGCTTGTTTAAGCGCCGAACTGGGTTAACAAATATCCCGTGTTCTTTTACTTGCTTTCAGATATTTGTTTTATTTATCTTGAGATATACGTGTTAAGAAGCTATAACATTGTATCTAGCATTGTGCTTAGCGTGTTAAGAAGCTATAGCATTGTATCCCACATCTTATACAGCGTGCCAGAAATTTCAATTGGCATCAGAGCAGGCACCCTAACTATACTTGGGTGAGCTCCAGGGAGTGTTTTCTGGTAACATGGACAAGGATGATGAAGATGAGGATATAGAAGGCAGTGCTGACATCTGATGTATCATGTTTATGTTGTTTATGCCTAATCTGAAATTAAGGGGGAGAAACATGTGATAGGCGTTGTTTGTGCATGATCTCTGTGCTGTTAAGTAGTCTCTTTCATAGCAATATGGTGACTGTTTACTTAGAATCACTTTCATAGAAATATGGTGATTGGGTCTCTTTCATAGCAATATGGTGACTTGGGTAGCTACATTCATAGCAATATGGGTAGCTTTTTGATTGCACAAATGCTGTTGTATGCTCAAGTTGAGGGGGAGCATATGTTTTGATGTTGAGGAGGAGTGCCTCTATGTTGTGATGTTATGCAGAATGTTGAAACATCCAGTTTGCTTATGTAATTTAAAAGAAATGTATCCGCTGTATCTCTTTAGACTGTCTATGTAGTCTTAATTTGTTTTAGCCAAGAATTTCGCCAAAGGGGGAGATTGTTAGATATTTGGTTGTTGGCATCATTTTGCTAAAACAAATATACAAGCAAGATGCTGGATACAATGCTTCAGCATTGTATACCTGTTCAGTATGCCATGTTTGCGCGTTGATCTCATGCCATGTGTACGCGTTTTTTTTTCTTGAATCCTACTATTTTTGGTATCTTCAGATATTTTCTTGAGCACCAAGATGTTGGTTTCTCTCTCTATTGACTGAAGATTCTATGAAGATTGTTTATTTCCTAAAGATGTGATATATTTAAGGAAAGATTATATTTGGTTCAAGAATACTTTTAAGTTGGATCTAACACGTTTTTCCAGCTGTGTTTGAAGCCCAATTTGCTCAGAAAGCCTATGCTAACTCGTGGCTATTTAAAGGAAGGAGCTAAACCTAGTTTCTTCACCGAAACCAATATATTAAAATGTAGACTTTTAGGATTTCGTGTCTTTGTAAGCCTTGTGTTGTAGTTTTGTGTGCCTTTCTTGTGTCTCATTGATGCAAGCTTAGGACATAGGTTATTGTAATCTGCTTCCAAACCTTTAGGTAAGAAGCTAGAGTAGTTTTCACTCCAAAACCTTTAGGTACGGAGTATAGTTGTCTCGGAGTGTGACTCCATATTTGTGTTATTGAAATCCTTGCTGTTTGTAAGGTTGTAAGGAAGTGAGATCAGGTATATCTCAGATCTAGGCTAGGACCCTAGGTTATAGACAATAGGGGAGTTGCTATATGGAAAGGGCATAACTTGCGAGTTGTTGTCATCAGTCTAGGGCTATTGCTTATTGGACATCTTCCTGGATTGGTATACCCCAGATTAAGGCTTGTTTAAGCGCCGAACTGGGTTAACAAATATCCCGTGTTCTTTTACTTGCTTTCAGATATTTGTTTTATTTATCTTGAGATATACGTGTTAAGAAGCTATAGCATTGTATCTAGCATTGTGCTTAGCGTGTTAAGAAGCTATAGCATTGTATCCCACATCTTATACAGCGTGCCAGAAATTTCAATTGGCATCAGAGCAGGCACCCTAACTATACTTGGGTGAGCTCCAGGGAGTGTTTTCTGGTAACATGGACAAGGATGATGAAGATGAGGATACAGAAGGCAGTGCTGACATCTGATGTATCATGTTTATGTTGTTTATGCCTAATCTGGCATTAAGGGGGAGAAACATGTGATAGGCGTTGTTTGTGCATGATCTCTGTGCTGTTAAGTAGTCTCTTTCATAGCAATATGGTGACTGTTTACTTAGAATCACTTTCATAGAAATATGGTGATTGAGTCTCTTTCATAGCAATATGGTGACTTGGGTAGCTACATTCATAGCAATATGGGTAGCTTTTTGATTGCACAAATGCTGTTGTATGCTCAAGTTGAGGGGGAGCATATGTTTTGATGTTGAGGAGGAGTGCCTCTATGTTGTGATGTTATGCAGAATGTTGAAACATCCAGTTTGCTTATGTAATTTAAAAGAAATGTATCCGCTGTATCTCTTTAGACTGTCTATGTAGTCTTAATTTGTTTTAGCCAAGAATTTCGCCAAAGGGGGAGATTGTTAGATATTTGGTTGTTGGCATCATTTTGCTAAAACAAATATACAAGCAAGATGCTGGATACAATGCTTCAGCATTGTATACCTGTTCAGTATGCCATGTTTGCGCGTTGATCTCATGCCATGTGTACGCGTTTTTTTTTCTTGAATCCTACTATTTTTGGTATCTTCAGATATTTTCTTGAGCACCAAGATGTTGGTTTCTCTCTCTATTGACTGAAGATTCTATGAAGATTGTTTATTTCCTAAAGATGTGATATATTTAAGGAAAGATTATATTTGGTTCAAGAATACTTTTAAGCTGGATCTAACACGTTTTTCCAGCTGTGTTTGAAGCCCAATTTGCTCAGAAAGCCTATGCTAACTCGTGGCTATTTAAAGGAAGGAGCTAAACCTAGTTTCTTCATCGAAACCAATATATTAAAATGTAGACTTTTAGGGTTTCGTGTTTTTGTAAGCCTTGTGCTGTAGTTTTGTGTGCCTTTCTTGTGTCTCATTGATGCAAGCTTAGGACATATGTTATTGTAATCTGCTTCCAAACCTTTAGGTAAGAAGCTAGAGTAGTTTTCACTCCAAAACCTTTAGGTACGGAGTATAGTTGTCTCGGAGTGTGACTCCATATTTGTGTTATTGAAATCCTTGATGTTTGTAAGGTTGTAAGGAAGTGAGATCAGGTATATCTTAGATCTAGGCTAGGACCCTAGGTTATAGAAAATAGGGGAGTTGCTAGATGGAAAGGGCATAACTTGCGGGTTGTTGTCATCAGTCTAGGGCTATTGCTTATTGGACATCGTCCTAGATTGGTATCCCCCAGATTGGGGCTTGTTTAAGCGTCGAACTGGGTTAACAAATATCCCGTGTTCTTTTACTTGCTTTCAGATATTTGTTTTATTTATCTTGAGATATACGTGTTAAGAAGCTATAGCATTGTATCTAGCATTGTGCTTAGCGTGTTAAGAAGCTATATCATTATATCCCACATCTTATACAGCGTGCCAGAAATTTCAGATTGAACGAGGGAACAAGCTACAATTTTAATTTGTTGTGAGAGCTTATTGCATTAGATAGTTGATTGAATGCAACAATTTATAGAAGATAAAACTAGCTAGCTAGAAATTTTGTGTTGCAATATTGTATTTAACCAATGCTTGGGGGTGTCGATTAGCATGATCTTTAAACAAATTAATGATTTTGTCCCCATTCTTGCGGAAATTGCATCATTTAGACATTATAATTATTAGCTACTGCGGCAATACTGATATTTAAATACTCTCCGTTGTTTCTATAAGAGATAATACTTAAAATTTTAGAATAATTAAATAACTTACGTATTTGATTTATATTATAGATCAAATATATCAATTATTAAATTGATCTAAAACGTTAATTGTCTTAAAAGGACTGCAAGGAGTAATAATTTGTAGTATTATTTGCTAAAAGAAATTAAGTTTTATTGTTATTAGCTATTGTGGCAATATATATATATATATTGCTAACTAGAAAGAAAATTAAAATATTAATTTTAAAAATATATTGCTAATTAGTTGGTAAAATGTACTGCTATGTCATATTGTTCATTTTGTAAATTTTATGGAATTTGATATATAGCTTCCCAATAATTTTTGGGTATATCGTACTTTTTAACAAAATAAAAATAGAAATAAAATTAAAATGTTACTCCTTAATTTTTTTTATTTTACTTAACTAAATTCCCTAAATAATTAGTTAGTATTTTCTATAATTTTTTGTTTATAATTAGTTTATCTTGTTCCCTTCTTTTATATATTATTATTTTTTTTCCTTTTTATTTCTACTTATTTAGATACTATATATTATGTCTATAATCAAGAAATGACTCTGAATCAGATTAAATTGATGGTGAAAGAAAAAAAAAAAACTATTATCTATCTAATATTATCAAAAATTGTTCTTTGAGAATATATATATCTATGACCATTATCTTTCTAATATTGTCCTATTCTTCTTTTAAATTCGAACGGTATATATTTTTTTATTACAATTCGAGCGGTATATATATTAGACTTGATAATGTTTTAGTCCTCAATGCAAATATGGTTAAAAAAACAGTTTAAAAATTTAAAAGCTATTATAATATTGGTATAACCGCTGTAACTATTTGTGTAGACCAAAATATTTTGGTGAACTAAAAGGTACACTTTATATGGTGAAATTTTTTAAAAATTTTGTAGGATAAAAACATTTGCATCTCCTAATTCAGGATCTTGGATCCACCCTTGTGAGTACCGATAGACGACACCAATACACGACACCAATACGATGGAGGCAAATCTAAAACTTTGAAACCTGCAGGTTTCAATAGAGCTAAAATAATCATAGGAACAAAGTTCTTCGAAAATACCAACCACAAACATATATAGGGATTCGATTTAGTGACCAATTGTTTTTAATAATTTAATAAAATTGGTCACTAAACCGGTCACTAATTCAATAGAGAGAGAGAGAGAGAGAGAGAGAGAGAGAGAGAGAGAGAGAGAGAGAGAGAGAGAGAGAGAGAGAGAGAGAGAGAGAGAGAGAGAGAGAGAGAGAGAGAGAGAGAGAGAGAGAGAGAGAGAGAGAGAGAGAGAGAGAGAGAGAGAGAGAGAGAGAGAGAGAGAGAGAGAGAGAGAGAGAGAGAGAGAGAGAGAGAGAGAGAGAGAGAGAGAGAGAGAGAGAGAGAGAGAGAGAGAGAGAGAGAGAGAGAGAGAGAGAGAGAGAGAGAGAGAGAGAGAGAGAGAGAGAGAGAGAGAGAGAGAGAGAGAGAGAGAGAGAGAGAGAGAGAGAGAGAGAGAGAATGCACTTTTCACCGCACTATTAAAAATAAACTCTGGCTAAATAATATTTGTATTTCAACTGCGGGAGTTATGCTCATTTTGTGTTCAACGCACTTTCATTAAAATTAATTTAAACTCATAAATTCATTGGAAACCAAAAATATATTGATATAATCTACGGATTGTTTTTTTTTTAAATCTTAAACTTTTCATAAACCTTCGTTCAAGCCTTTTTAAGGATTTTAATTTATCAATGTGAGTACATGAGAAATGGATTGAACATTTACTTGAATCCTAAGGAACACGGTTCAATTTTCACGTAAGTCAAAAACTCTACAGAGAGGGGAGTATAGAAGATCGTGAGGTACAATGTCGGTCTGCCTATTATATAGAGAAGAAGTCCGGACTGTTACACATGATATATTTTAATTTTATGGATAACCATGATTTCAAAAAATTTCCAAGTACATGAAAAACCAGAACATGTTTTCATTTGAAAATATTCAACAGTCAAAATAGATTGTCATATATTTATTTAAAATATAATAGAGTTTATAATTATTTTATATATACATTGTTCCTATATAGTCTTAGGGATGAAGACGAGAGAAAGAATCTCACAATAGGGTAGAACGTGAAACAAATGAATCACCACGCTTTACGTATCCTATAACATTCTTAAACATATAGATGCAAAAATTATCTTCAATTATCGTAGAATTTTAAAACAAAATTCTCATATAACATTTCAAAATAAATATTTCAATAATATTAAAAAAAATAATCCCGTGAATTTAACAGGCTAACATACTAGTGTATATATATATATATATATATATATATATATATATATATATATATATATATATATATCTCTGTGTGTGTGTAAAACGATCATAATATAGAGCAAGAGTATCATAACTACTCGATAACAAAACATAGATAGACATAATAGGAAACACAAAAAAGGTTATATAGTTACAAATCTTCTTACAATATATTAAAAGAAGTACTACTAAAATATTTGTTTTGTCCTTAACACGTTTAATAATATTTCACTGTTTATGCCATAAAATGTGATTTTAACACTAAATTGAGAAAAAGATATGTACAAAAAGAAGAAGATAAGTATAAAACAAATATACTCATAAAAAAAAGATACAAAACAAAAATAACAAAAAAAAATCCAAAGAGACAATTTATATTTTAAAAATATTTCATCACTTATTTCTAAATAAATATTTTATTCTAAATAAATTTTATACTTTAGTCTAATATCAATCTTAAATACAAAAAAAAAAAAAAAAAATCAATGATGATCAACGTTTCACAAATAGTTTTTTAAAAAATAACCGAAGACTCAACGATAATAAATATATAAAAACAGGCCTATCTCCAATTCTAAGAAACTAGTCATCGAAAACAGTCCCTTTGAACACCTAGATCGACCTATCCATCGATGAAAACGAGAGCTTCAGATAGAACCGCGACAAAGGCGCTCAGTTTGAAGGATAAACCGACAGTGAACATACCTTTACAGGTTTAGCAACAAACCTTGCTTTAGTATATAATATCAAATTAAATATCAAGAAAAAAATCAATGAGCATGTGCATTCACGAATAATTTTTATAAGTAACAGATGAATTAGTTCTCATTGATAATTATAATTTATTACAAAAAATCATACACGAGATATATGTTTATCATAAACCAATAAGCTAATTTTTTTTAGATTTTTAACAGCTTATAAATAAAAATTCGAATAATTAGAACGTAGTAATTATAATTTATTTAAAAAATATGACGGGACAATAGCTTTAATTAAACAAATTTATACAGTAAAAAACATATTTAGTAATTTAGTAAGTTTTACGAGAAAAAGCACAATAATTTAACTTATATTTTAGCAACATTTTTATAACAAATTCTTAAATATTTTATTTTTTAAAAAAATTAGATTAATATAATGAGTGACAAACTTAAATATCGAATAAAAATAATAGACCCGTGCGAATGCACAGGTCTCAAAACTAGTTTATGTTATGATTTAAAAAATTGGTCTCTAAGTTAATCGATACGAAAAATTAAATAATTAGTTCCCATGAACATATCTCTAGTATAGGAACATTACATTATGTTGTAGCGGTTGTTTGAATTTCAAACATTCCACTTTTACTTTAAAGATAGAATTTCTAATCACTAATCTACTATACACTACTAGAAAAATCTTAAATAACGACGGACAAAATCTGTCTTTAAAATGCAAATATTCCGTCACTAAGCAAGCTAGAGACAGATTTGATCCCGTCGGTAATTTCCTCTTCTCTAAACTATTAGAGACGGACAAAATCTATTTCTAAAATGAAAATATCTGTCTCTAAAATAAAAATATTTGTCTCTAACTTCTTTTTCTGTCTCTAATTCCATCTCTATTAAAGAAGAAATATATTCTGTCTTTAAATTCCGTCGGTATTTCAACTTTTTTAGTAGTGATCCAAAAACTGATAATAATTTATTCGGTCACTAAATCATAATAATTTTATTTTTGTCAACTAGCCTAATGATAACAATTTCACCCTTAAGATGGATAAGTGGAACGATCGAGGTTCGAACTCAAGTCATTTACATATATAATGCAATGTTCTATCAATTAAGCTAAGCTCATGGAACAAATTATAATAAAATTTTATCATTGAATAGGATGGTATTATCAAAATCCATTAATTTAGAAGTCAAATTTTTACATTCTAAAGTATCAACCAATCATAATCGATTATGTAAATAATTTTTGTTATGGATATGAATCACATCAAATACTTAAAATGATTAAACAATTATGGTTGAGTTGTAAAAATAAATAATTATATTGTTGGCGAGGCATATGAATTAAATCTTTACCAATATAAATAAAAGAATAAATTATACTTTCCATGCTTAAGTTAACTTTATGTTTTATTTTGGTATATTTTTTTTTAGTCATTTAAGTTACAACCATTATAATTTTTAGATTTTTTCTATTCACACCTCAAAAAATTCTAGTTGCACCCAAATTTCATAAAAATTTCATCATAATACCAAAATTGCCTTTTTTTATATAAATTTTTAAAGGGATAAATATATTCCTGGTCCCTATAAATATCTCAAGTTTTGTTTTTAGTCCCTATAAAATTTTTCTTCGACTTTTGGTCCCTCTAAAATTTTCAATTAATACTTTTGGTCCCTACTTTTAAATTAAGTCATATATAGACTTCATATTTTTTAATGAAATTTTCCAGAAAAGTTTAGAATATTTTAATAATCACGCACAAAAAAAATTAGAATTTTTTAACAAAACATGAATTAAATATGATTTTTTTAAACACCAAAAACATTAAAATTTATATTTAATTTATGCTTTGTTAAAAAATTCAAAAAAAATTTGGGAGAAATTCTTATAATATTTCAAACATTCTTAAAAAAATTTATTCAAAAATATGAAGTCTACACATGAGTTGATTTAAAAGTAGGGACTAAAAATGTTAATTGAAAACTTTTGAGGGACAAAAAGTAGAAGAAAAATTTTAGAGGGACTAAAAACAAAACTTGGAATATTTGTAAGGACCAGAAACATATTTATCCTATTTTTAAAAACAATTGTTCATCTTTTATTCTATTTTTAATGTTTTTGCTTCACCGTTCTCTCTCTCATAAACCTCATTAATGTGTTCTCCCTCACAATCCTTGTAAACTTGTTGTTAATTTCAATTAAAGATTGAATTTGAAGGTAGTATTTCATTAAGACTTGATTACATATGTTATTGAATTTATACTCATCAAATTCCATGACATTCTCTATTTATTTTTCAAGGGATTTATATATATATATATATATATATATATATATATATATATATATATATATATATTTTACGATTGCATAGATTAGTGAATGTAAAATCTTTATTGAGCTTCTATTGCTAATGTAAACTAAATTCACATAGTGAAAAATAGATTTGCAAACAATAGTAAACAGATATGTAAACTCAGTTCACATAATCATAATCTTATGTAAACTTGGTTCACACTTACATTCGACGGTTTAAGAGGTTTACGTAAACTTAGTTCACACTTAAATTCAGCGGTTTAAGAGGTTTATGTAAACTGAATTTACATACATAGGACATAAGGGTATCTTGGTCAATTGGGGTGTAACTAGGTTTTTTTAGGGTGTGAGTAGCAAAAATCTAATTTTTATTTATTTATTTTGGTCTTTTAAGTAATAAAAGTTTGAAATTTCAATTTTGTAAATTATAAATTTTAGGGTTAAATATATTTTTAGTCTCTACTTTTATGTGACTTTCGACTTTTAGTCCCTATATTTTTTTTATTATATTTTTAGTCAATTAATTTTTTATGACTATAATAATAGAATTGACCACATAGAATAACTTAAATTGACTATGATAACATTTGCATCGAATGACGTGACATCTATGTGTCAATGTGGCTGATTTTGTTATCCAAGTCACAAAAAATTGACGGAAATGACTAAAAATGCAAACGGCAAAAATATGGGGACTACAAGTATAATAAAAAAAATGTAGGGACTAAAAGTCGAAACTCACATAAAAGTAGGAACTAAAAACATATTTAACCCTAAATTTTAAACAAGTTTATCCTCCGACCCAAATATTTTAATAATTATAATTTAAAGAATCAAAATGTTCAAAATTCATAAATTTAAGGACTAAAATGAAAACGAAAAAAATTTAAAACCAATTATGAAAAGCTTTAAATGTAACAAATCAAAATGAAACAACACAAAATTTAAAGGGCCAAAATAATAGGATACAATTTTGCTCATCTTTATTTCTTGTCACCTATTAATTTTGGATCATTTTGAGTCATTTGGAATATTATTATATCTTGTTATCCGATAAACTTTACCTTATTATCCATTTGTTTTGTTAGATAAACTTTACCTAAAAGACAAATGAAAAAATGTCGCTTTTTGATATGAATTCTAAAATGCCACAACTCTCTCTCTCACAGAAACTCAAGGGTGTTTAAATCCAAATTGATCCAAATTAAAACAACAAATCGATTAAAAAAAGCAAAAACTGTAACAAAATAAATATTTTGGGATGTGTTTAGATGTCCTTTTGTAAAATCTATTGGATTAGATTGAATTTTTGACTAATTTTCCAAATCGGATAATTTTATCTCAAAACTATACAAAACCAAAATACCCCTACCCCAATTCACTCACTTCCAACTTCTCACAAACCCCTCCTCTCTCTCCTATTTTTTCTTAAGCTTTCTTATATTTTTTAATCTTTTTCTATTGTTTCCTTTTTTTTTTTCTTTCTTGATCTTAATTTTGTATTCATTGTGTTAGGAAATAACAACACTAAAGAAGAAAAATAAACTCAATCACAACACAAGAATATAATGTGGAAACTCCAAATCGGAGAAAAAACCACAACCGTTGTCTAAACCGACAACCAGAGAATTATCACAATGTGAAAATTTTTACAACACATAGACTTCTCTCACTCTCACCCCAATGCCCCAATACAACCACACTCTCACAAAGCAAATATTTAAACTAAGAGTCAGATATAAGCTTAAAGTGCTACTGACTAGTGCAATTACAAACAAAGAACTTAAGCCTATTATATAACTTTGGTTTTCCTCTTGCTTCACCATTCTAAGCGATGTGAGACTTCTCCAATAGCTATTTTTAACCTCCTTCTTTATTTAAGAAACTAGGCGATGTGAGACTTGACAATCAACCCCAACACATTGTATTAGTAAATTTATATATTTTTTATGCTTAAAAATTGTCGTCTTTAATAGATTATAGATATCTCTTGCAAAAGATTAATTTTTTTAAAGAACGATATATTAAGTATGAATTTTATCTTTTATTTAAAAATTATAAATTGTTGTGGAAGAGATTCATATAATATTACGAACATGAATACAAAAACTCATTCAAAAATGTGAAGAGTACACTAAAAGTTGGACTATAAGTTGCGACGTCACATATTTTGAAGGACCAAAACTTACAAAAATATTTTTATAGAGACTTAAAATGAAACTGAAGATATTAATAGTTTTCGAACATAAGAAATGGTTTTTACCTAAATACCCCCAATCCCTTCAATTGACACCTCTTATCTCTTAGAAAAGTATATTTTTTTGGAAGAAATTTTTATAATGTTCGAAATATTTCTGCAAAATATTCATTCAAAAATACACATTAATTTAACGACAAGGACTAAACATTAGGGCATACTAATTTTGTAGAGACCAAAGAATAACATTTTTTTATGGCAAAAGGTTACCTTTCCTATATCTATCAAAGTAACAAACTATGAAAAGATGAATATTATTCTACGGGAACTTATATTTTTAATCATATATTAATATGTGTATTTATTATTTTTAATAATTTTTACAAGGACTTATTATGTTTCTACTCATATATTAATATGTGTTTGTGTGTGTGTGTGTTTTTTTATATAATTTTTATGGAGACCTATATATTTCTAGTCATATTTAAATTTTTACGGCGACCCATATATACTCATATAATTTTTTTATTTTGTTTTTTAATTACTATGCAGAAATTAATTTCTTTGGTAATATGATAGGATCTTATAAAAGTGGTACAAAGAAAAATCTTATCAGACACTACAAGAAATATGATTTTTGACAGCGATATTCAAATTGTCGACAAAAATATACATATAGCATCAACTTATTTAAGTTGTAATAAGTTAGTTTTTTTCTCAACAATTACGTTATCGCTGAGAAAAATTACTTATCCCAACAATAATTATTGTTGCCGTTAATCGTATAATTTTTTTACAATAAAGCTTGTAATTAAAGTCGCTTGAAAACCAATAATTACTATTTTTTATGCGAATCTTTTATAATGCTTTTTGTTCCTATTTTTATACGTTGGTTTGTTTTAACTTAAAATTATTATCTTTTTTATTTTTTCTTTCTATTTTTATGTTTTGCGTCTTTTTGTGATATCTTTAAAAGTAAAATTACATTTAAGGGTAGAAAATTTGCAATATCATTATACTTGAAGAGGACAAATAAATTAGTAGAAGTACATTATATTAATTTCAATAAATTTAATTTTTCAATTTTTTTTACGATAAAAACTTTTTTTTTTTACAATAATAAATAAGAACTAATTTTATTTGTTTAATTAATAATAAACAAAAGGAGAACACCGCTTCATATTTCTTGAGCACTGTTTCTTATACACAACTTTCACTCCTTCTCTCTCTCTCTCTCTCTCTCTCTCTCTCTCTCTCTCTCTCTCTCTCTCTCTCACCATCGTCACCTTTCTTTTCCGTTCTGACGCCGCTCGCCGCCTCCTTGGTGTCGCCGTCCACGCTGCGCGCCGCCGTACTCGCCGCCTCTCCGTCACGCTGCATTTTATTTATAGAATTTTAACAAGAAATAAACTTTTTTAAAAAAACATTTAACTCTAAAATAGATTAAAGGTTTAAATTTCAAATAGATTAAATTTTTAACTCTCCAATAGATAAGAAATAAAACTCTAGTTTTTTTTTTTTTGACAAAAAAATAAAAACTCTAGTTAAAATAGAAAAATAAGTAGACTCCAGAAAAAAAAAATTGATAAGGTAGAAATAACTCAACAAAATAACATGCAATTAAAAATTTAATGACTACTCAAACAACAATCACCTTGATTTTAGGAATACAAACAAATAGATAAGAATAAACCTTAAAAAAAACTGTATTTTCATCTCTCCCATTTTAAATCTTGGGTTAAGTTAAATATGTTTTTGTTCCCTACAAAATAGCGACCTCATAAGTTTAGTCTTTATAAAAGTTTTATTAAATTTTTAGTCCTTAAAAAATTATATTACAATTATATTTGGTCCCTACTGCTAATTCAATGTTTATTTTTAAATGATTTTTCGTAGGTATGTTTAGAACATCATGAAAAGTTCCTAAAAAAAAATTGAACTCAAAATTTGATTTATAGGTCATGTTTTTTGTTACTTTTATCTTGAAATTTTGTATTTTAAAAAAATCATATTTAATTCATATCATGTTAAAAAATTCTAAATTTTTGTATATAAACTTTATATGATATTTAAAACATGCCTATAAAAAAATCGTTGAAAAATTGAAGTATTTAATGATATTTAAACAAATTTAATTTTAGTACGGACCAAAACTATGTACAAAAATAAATTATAGGGACTAAAAATATAATAAAAGTTAACTAAGGACTAAACTTAGAAGGACCCTATTTTATAGGGACCAAAAACATATTTAACCCTTAAATCTTTAACTCATCTTTCTCACTTTAAATCTTGGGTTAAATATGTTTTTAGTCCCTGCTTTTATGTGAGTTTTGACTTTTAGTCCCTACATTTTTTTAATTATATTTTTAGTCCCCGTATTTTCGTCGTTTGCATTTTTAGTCCCTATCGTCAATTTTTGGTGACTCGGATAACGAAATCAGCCACATAGGAAGACACATAGATGTCATGTCATTCGATGCAAATGTTATCCTAGTCAATTTAAGTTATTCCATGTGGTCAATTTTATTATCCTAATCATAAAAAATTGACTAAAAATGTAATTAAAAAAATGTAGGGACTAAAAATATAATAAAAAAAATGTAGGGACTAAAAGTCGAAACTCACATAAAAGTAGGGACTAAAAACATATTTAACCCTTAAATCTTTAACTCTCTTGTAAATCACATATGATCAAAGATTAATTATAAATCACAAATTGTTCTATAATACTTCATTGCACAAGTAAGTGGATTTCTATATTTTCTAAATAAGTTCTATGTTTTCAATTTTTTTATGGGTTCTAGATTTCTAGGAATCATACATATACTAAATTCACAAAGTTAAGGTTTATGTAACGAATAGTTTCTTAAATAAAACCTCACCAATAATTAACAAAACTTTATTAGAAAAATATAATAATCATCAAAACCCTTGTAAAATTGAATTTGTCGTGTTTCTTTGTTTTCAAACCGACTCTTTGGTCATAGTTGGCGTGCCTCAGAGTCGCATAGATGCTACTTTGTTGATGTTATTTTTTGTAATCGATTTTTCAAAAGAAATAACAAAAAACTCTCTTTCAATGGATAATTTTAAATCGGTGGAGCAATCAAGTAAAAATATCATGATCTGTAGTTGCGGCTTCATCGAAGTAAAGAACCTTTTGCTGGAACATTTTCATTTAATATCACTGTATTTGGATACAACCATAATGTTAATTTTTATTTTAATAATTGTTGATTTTTATTTCTTTATGTTGTTAGTTTCTAATTGATTTTTCTTATGGATAGAAGGAGTAGAGACCGGATTCAGTGTGATAATAACCAACGGTACCATGAGTTGATTTTCTTTCTTTTTCTTTAATTTTTGAATAGAATTATTTCTCATCTTTTCTTTTATATTTGATTTTTGTTTCCTTTTCTTTTTATTTTATTTTAACAAACCTCTTTTTCCTAACATACTTCTCCTATATTTGTTTTCCTTTTAATAGTTATGGCACCCTCAAATCATGGCCCAGGTTTACAAGTTTCAAATTCTTCAAATACTACTATAAATCAACAAGAAATCAACAAGAAGAAGGTACTTATTTGATTTGCTTAACTTTAATTTTTCTTATTCATATACTATTTGTTCATAATATTGAATTCTATTAATTTATTATATTGAATTAATATATTATGGGTGCTATTTGAAATATTTATATAAGATGTACAATCTTCTAGCATCAGATAGAGTCAATTGAATCTAATCACAAAGTTAATAAAGATGAATTGATGTTGTCGACTATGGGATCTTTAGTTTGTCTATCAGCAATGATGTTTTGTGTTTCGCTATTTTTTGCATACCGCGCTGCTCACAAACATCAAATGTCTAAATTTTATTGTTTTTTTTTGTTTTACAAGCCATGTCTCAATATTCTAAGCCTTATACACCAAAACTATGATAAAAAAGAACATAAAAAAAGCTCCTAAACTTCATTGTAATGATCTAAAAAGCATGTAATGACCAAACGTGTCATCAACTATACCATTTTAAAACTTTTTAAATTTGAATCCTTAACCAATGCCTCCTATGTACTGTTAATCAGGTGGATTTTAATCACTAGTAGCTAATAATATGATGTCTAAATGCTCTAAAAAATAGCTTCATTACAACATTGCCATCTTCTATAATATTCTTCTAAATTCGTGTACCTTGCATCTCAATTTAATATAGCTAACTGTTCCTTTTATGAGTGGGCTTCTCAATTTAATATAGCCGACTCCCCTGTTCCTTTTATGAATGGTGTATCCACCCTACTTTATGCTGAAATCGATAGAATTTGTTTAGGTGTTTTGTTAGGTCTCGATATATGGGTTGGAGAGATTGGAGACCTTCTTGTTGTTTTGTCATACATGTGATTGATCTCTGTCTCTCTCTTTTTGAGGGTATTCTCTTTCTCGTAGTGGTGCCTTTGAGGGGCTATAGTTTGGTGGTGTTCCTCCTTATTATGTTGTAGGTTTATTTATTTATTTTTTACCTTACTTTTTAAATTATCGAGCTCTAATAGAGTGTACTACTGACACCTCCTTAATTTTCTGAACTTTTTCTTATACTTCATTCATTTTATATATATATATATATATATATATATATATATATATATATATATATAATATTTGCCATTAAAAAAATAAAAGTTTAAAATAGCTAACAATGCAACTCATGTAATTATTATGACTTAAATATTGGAACAGTATCACAATGCCCAACTCATGTTATTACACCTAATAATAGCATTCAAATTACTTTTCAAATTATTCCTTTGTAGCTAAATATACAACTAATTTATAATATAAGGGTCTTGTTAACTAAGTACCCGGAGACACTAATTAAGAAACTAAAAAAAAAGAAAAAAGAAAATTTGTACATTATAAACATCAAAATTTAAACTTCATCGTGTTGACTATACTATTTTTTTAAAAAACTTTTTAGGGGGGTGTATTGGATTGAGATTTTGAAAGACTATTTTGGTAAAAAAAGTCTTGAAAATTTTAAAAGACTTTGTGAGATTATATTGGTTTTGTGAAATTTTAGAAGACAATTTTAAAAGTCATTTTACAATCACGATTTTTAGCAAAGGATTTTAATGGATTCATAACATAGTTTCTTAAGATTTCAAATTACTTTATAGATATTATTTTGTCTTGGTAAACAAAGTCCGACCAATAATTATTACCACTGAAAATCAATCTTTTGTTCTCCTAAAAGATTCGTCAACTCTCAATGAATTTTGAGAAGGATTTTTTTTTTTTTTTCAGAAGGTAAATAAAAAATGATAAATAAATTTATAATATTTTTCCGTTAACATTACTAACCTCCCGGTCAAACTTCAGATCATCAAATTTCTTGATAAGAATTTCAAAGTTAACACACATAAAAAATAGATCAAAACAATACAAATTTATAATCTTTCAATAACAAAATCATCATTAAAGTAAAAAAAATAAAATCATTATTGTTTATGATAATGATGATGATGATAATAATAATAATAATAATAATAATAATAATAATAATAACAATAATAATAATCTATACCAATATATAAAGAGAATATAATTTTTGATGTAGACTTTTTGTTATACCTATTTTATCCTTTTAAAGTTGTTAATTTTAAAAAAAAAATTGACAGTTTTATTTTCTTTCATAACTACTAGGTGCAATAAATAAGAAGGTTAAATAGCTAACAAAATTTATAATTGCAAGATATTTATACCAATATATAAAGAGAATATCCTTTTTGGTGTAGACTTTTTGTTATACCTATTTTATCCTTTTAAAGTTGTTAATTTTTTTAAAAAAATTGATAGTTTTATTTTCTTTCATAACTACTAGGTGCAATAAATAAGAAGGTTAAATAGCTAACAAAATTTATAATTGCATGATATATAAAAGAGGAAAACAAATAAGAATAAACAAAAAAAAAAAAAATATCTGCATAGATAGAAGCACTACACATGTCTACGACATAACAATGGTTTTCATGGATCAATTTTTCACTTTATGTTACTTCCTTTCCGAGAGAATAGAAAACATAAATCACACTAACGGACACAAAACGATAACAAAACAAAAAGGCGGACTGACGGACATAAAACACTAGTAATAATAATAATAATGATTCCATTTTTAGGTTTTTATGATAATAAAAAAACATTGTTACAGAAGACAAAGAAAACTAATCATAAGAACACACGATTCCTATACATGAATAAAAAAATCGTTAAAGAATTATTTAAAATCACATAGAAGAAAACAATAGATATGATCACAATTCTATCGTGGTGCTTTATAAAACAATAATCATATCATCATATGTCAAGTATACATATGAATGCTTCTTTTTTTTTAATTCGATGGTGTCGGATCTCGAACCGAGTTCTTCTTAATCGAGAATAAACTCTCAATCAAGTGGCTTATCAGGACACAGGCTACATCATTGCTTGTTGAATATATGTGAAAACTGTAGCATAATAGTACTTGGAGAAATCAGGAGAAAACAATAGCATACAAACACAAATCTCAGATATGCTATGAACGATAAGAGGTTTTGGTGAAAAAAAAAGTGACTGCAAAAATATCTTTGGAGGTTGGAAAAAGTTTTGAGAGTTTGAGTGGATTAAATATGTATATTTTTAATTAAAAAGTCTCACAAAATCATTTTGATAGATTAATTCATCGAAATATGTATAATATTGAATACCGATGATAATGTTATAAGTCATAAGAAATTTCAATTGAATACCAACATATTTCGTTGACTGAAAAAAAAAATTAATTGTCTTAATCGAATACCACAAATTTTTTTCAAACTTTACAAAATCTGGAATCAATACCATAAAATTTTTTTATCATAAAAAAATCTTTTAAAATCTCATGAAATCCTAATTAATACATCCCTTCAAATCCTTAATAAATAATGCCGAAGTACTATTCAACTGGATTGTAATCACTAGTAGCATAATGATGATGTATGAAATCTAAATGCGGAATTTTCCTGTGAAATTGCTTCATTACAACATTGCCAATTTGCTATCTTTTATACAATATTCTTCTTAACTCGTGTACCTTGCTTCTCAATTTAATAGAGCTATAGCAAATAGCAATACAACTCAAGTAATTATAATTACTTAAATATTGCAACAGTATCACAATGCAACTCAAGTTATTACACCTAATAATAATAATCAAATTACTTTTTAAATAATTCCATTGTAGCTAATCATACAACTCAATTTAGATCTTGTTGAGATACTAGTTAAGAAATTAAAAAGAGAATTAAAAAAAAAATTGTAGTACATTATAGACATCAAAGTTTAAGAAAAACTTTTTAAATTGGAGTACTTAACATTTTAATATTTTTTTGTTAAAAAAAATTATTAAAACAAATTTATATTAATTTTTTAAAAATAATAAATAATATTTTTAACTAACGTGACAATAAAAATTTTAAAATATCCATGTATTCATGCCACGTTAAGACTCTGACCCAGTCAGCTGCCATGTTTTGTACCTAGGGACAAATAGCAAAGAATCTTCACATTACAAAGAGATAATCCTAAAAACATATTACAGCGGGTAAAAACATGTTTACCCATTTTATTAATAATGCAACCAAGCACAAGACAAGTACAATGCACATAAACTAGCGTAAACACGTAAATCCATTAAAACCCGCTAAACAAACTGCTCCAAAAGTACAATAAAAGCAAAAGAACCACATACCAACACCCCCACTCATCCTAATCATCATTAACCTCGTCGCATCAGCCACAGCTGAAACGACATCCCCTAAGCCAAACAAGAGGCAGAAGCACCATGAATCAAATAACATCGTTCACGGTGGCGGATAGACTTGGGGGGTGCTTAAAACCACAATGAAACAAAACCCACAAACATAAGATTTGTGAATAGAGACCAAACTAGGTCCCATAGATCCTTCCAAACCCAGATAGGTTGCCACCACCACTATAACAGTCCGGGCCTATCATCTGGGTCGGCGCTTTACCTCAAGATCTTCGCTACTTTCCTTTTCTAGTAAAGCTTATAGCTTCTATGGGATTCTATCCAATTATGTACCCCGAGATTCAAGTACATTTTCAATCCATTCCGTCTACCACTTGAGGAAGTTAAATATATTTTTATTTTATTTTTTACAAAATATTTTTTCTTGTAAATATATACCAAATTTTTATTTTTGGTCATTTAAATTAATTTTTTTCAAGCTTTGGTCCTTTAGTTTTCAACTTTAATCTCTTCTTTATTATAGAAGTTCATGTTACAAGAGATTTTTTTATTTTTATAATCATGTTACGACTTTTATGTCATAAAACAAGTCATTTAGAACATGCTATATAAATTTCTGAAAATAACATAGACTAAAATTGAAAATGTAAATTTAGGGAACAAAAGTTTTTTTAAAAAAAATATAGGAAAATGAAAATATGAAAGTTGATATATTTAGAAACATTAAAAATATATTAAACCTAATAAAAAGTGAATAAAGTCCTCCGAAAAAAATGAATCTTTAAGCATCTAAAAGAAACGAACAAGGAACAAGGTCCAAAAAATCAATTCAAGGCTTCCACTGCCAGAATTTTTGTATTTTTATTTTTAATTTTGACAAAAAGAAATAAGGATTTTATTAAAGGAAAATATTTAGGTTATTTTTTAGATGTTTTTGGTATGGCTCTTGTAAGACCTGTAATACCACGGTACCTTTTGTGTGAGAAAAATTAGTGTTGACTAAGAATTTTAGGGCTTCTGGTGAATAGATTTTGTGAATATTGTGTAATAATAGAACTTTTGCTGAGATGGAGCTTGTTTTGTGCTCGTGTGCTGAAAATGCACAGACTTTTATTCCTTAGTCTTTATTTATCTATGAGAACGTTCCCGTGTCTTCAGAATTTCGAACTTTGACTTTCTCCGCTTTTTGGAAAAACGAGTAGAAAATTGTACCCGCTGTTGGAAATTTTACGGTTTCCGTTTTCCGTCAAAATTTAAATAGAGACTTTATATATTGGCGCAAGTTAGAATCTGGTTTCAGAATATTTTTAGAAGGCTAGGATAAAAATTTCAGTCGGAGAATAAAATTTAGCGATAATTTTTAGAAATGGTTTACGGCGAACTTTTATTTCGTAGATTTTCTATTTTTGCGAGTTTAGTTCGTTAGCGAAGTGCGACTCGCCTGCGAGCGAATACGAGAGCTGAGTAGTGTGAGGTGGCATAAAGTGGAAAATATCTAGTCTAGATATTTCTTAAAGAGGAATCATGAGTTTTTGTGTGTGAGTGAGTGATCCAATGGCTAGGGTTCAATCTCACAATTTTCTTTGCTTTGATCCAAGGGCTATGATCCATCAAGACTTCTTATACTATGAATACTTAGAAAAATTAGAGGAACCCATTCACTCTTTCTCTCTTAACCGTGAACTCCCTTCCCTCTTTCACTTCATCACAAAAATTTCAATCATTCACCAAATCACTTGATCTTAGGCTTGTTGGATCATAGAAATTGCAAGGAATCATCTTCTCTAAGGTAACTAAACCTCTTCCTTCCTCTTAGTTGGCCAAACTTTAGAGTTTGATGGAATTTAGTTTTATGTTCATGAGATGCAAATGTTAGAAATGATTCAAAAATGTTTTTATTCCATAGGAGTTGTTCATGAGAGTTTAACTAAGGATGTTAGGCTTAATTATTTTGATTTCCATGGATGGAGGAGAATCTCATGAAATTCTTAGCTAGGGTTTTGATGGAAAATTTCAATTGATCAAGAGCATGGAAACTTGTTAGGGGTTTGTGTTAATCAAATTGTTTTAAGACTTTTAGAAACTTACACTTCATTATTTTGGGTTATAATTAAAAAGCCCTAAAATATTTTAGTAAGGTCATGAAGAATTTCTTTTAGAAAACTTCTATAATTGTGACTTATGTTTTAAAATAGTTTTCTTGTGCAATTTCATGGAATTGGTAACTAATTGATTTAGACTATGATTTTGAAAAGCAAAACATTTTAGAACTAGCCTTGTTGTTCTATTTTGGCCGTGGCACTTTAGTGCCTTGTCCATGTTGGTTTTCATTTATTTGTCTCATGGGAAGTGAATGATCATGGTTTTAAAAGGAATGGTTTATTTGGTTATTATTTAAAAAAAATGAAAACTAATAATTTGTAATGCAAGTTAACATTTTATTTTGTGAAATCTTGTGCTTTGAATTGAAATGGTTTGGATGGTTAGGATACATGGCTTTGGAACCTAATTGGTTAATACTATACTTTTAAAATGGAAAATTTTGGGAGCTAGCTTGTGTTTTGTGGTGTTGGCCGGGCATATATATGTATATGGCCATGAGATTTCAAAATTTTCTATGTCCAAAATAATGAGAGCATGATCATTTCATTGGTGTACGATCTTAACTTTTGAAAAGAATGATTATAGAGTTTTAGTTGAAAATTAAACTTGTAACTTGTATTACAAGGAAAAACTTTATTTGTTCTTTGAAATATTTCGAAGGGCTATGGGTTGTTTTTTATATGGTTTTGTTGTGTGAAATTAATTACTTTGGTATTGGAAACATAGGTGTTTCATAGTTGTTTTGAAACGAAAAATATTTTCGTGTAGCAAAAATAGTGCATTTAACTCCATGAATTTTTGATCAATTAGAAAAGTCTCGAAATCACTATCCGAGAGTGTTAGAAAGTACCCTAAACCCTTCTAGAGTTTTGAGAACAAGTTTCGTTTCGATAGGATATGTGAGGAGTATTTTATTGATTGTACGTTGCTTATTTTAGGAAGCGCGAATTGTAGAGTTGTACGAGAAAAGTTAGTGGAAGCTTGCCGAGGTAAGGGCGCCTTTTATTTCTTTATTTTACCGGTTAATGGCATGCTTGAATAACTGTTGTCGTGATGTGATTGTGTGTTGGCATGTATGTGTGATGTATTCTCGTGACGAGAACTTGTTTGAGAACTTGCTTTATTCTACACATGTTTGGAGTTATTGTTGTGAATTTCATATGTATGAATACTATGAAATGTTGATGCATGTACTTGATTGAAGATCTCGTTGTGCATGATGCTTGTTGTCTTACATATGATTCTGTTATAAATATATGTATTGACGTGTGGTTGAGAATTACATATGCATGATTGGTATGTAATTGATGCATTGGCATAAATAAGATGTATCGTATGCTCATGCATTCATAGTTGTGGTTAGAAGACCACTAGGTGCGATTAGAAGATCCACCCTAATCCTGCGAGATTTTATAGAGTACAATACGTGATTAGAAGATCACAGGGTGCGATTAGAAGATTCATCCTAATCCTTCGGTTAGAAGATCGTCGAGATTGTATTATTTTTAGTGATTAGAAGATCACGACTCTCTGCGGAGAGGTTAAATTCCGGAATTCATGCATGTGGCAGCCAGTGATTGGTGTCACGATCATGTAGAATCTGCATTGATAGGCTATGTGCGCATTTGAATTATAATGCTTGTTAAGAAGAAAATGATAAATGTTTATTTGCTTTCCATATTTGGTATTTGTATTTGTATTATGTGGTACTTGTGGTGACCTTTACAATGAAACATGAACATGTTACCCCCACCCAGACGATGGATTCCTATCCGAGGCCGTGGGTCGTGAGGACGATAGTGGCTTCTTGAGCCCTCAATGATCGAGTGGTGTGGGGGATCATATTAGATTGTGTGCCGGTGTGTCTTGTACATCGTGCATTTGGTTAGGCGTAGTATTCTGACTCTTTTGGATAAATTGTATCTGAATACTTATACTTGTGGTTTAGATGGTTGTCTTTTGTACTGTAATATTCAGCTACACACTTTGCTTCTCGAAAACACTTTTATGTATGATTAGTACTATGCCGATGTTTGGGATGTACTAATATATAATTAGTCCATTTGTATGATTAATGCCGGCTCATCACAAGATTTATGCGCGCTCTGTTTTGTTTAAAAAAAAATGCCCCTTTTTAGTCTTTGAAAAACGGGGTGTTACATTGTGGTATCAGAGCCCGACTTTAGATCATCAAAGGGGAAGTGTGTCGTAGAGTTGTTAGTCCAAAGTCAGTCAGAATATAGCTAGAGTTCTGTTAGTTCTAGCGATCGGTTTTGTGTTGTGTTGTGGGTTATGTGTTTGTTTTTCTTGAGTCTAGCATGGGAGATGTTTAGGCACTGGATTGTTCTTACTGAAGTATTATAGGGAACAATGCTTCAATAAGCAGAATAATTAAAACCCCGAGCATTGGTCGAATTTAGTCGACAAGTGTCTCTAAATTCCTTTGATGCGACAGTCCGAAGATGACGGACTTGAGGCAAACAAGAACTACAAGTGATTCTTGGAAGTAATATAATGGATGGGAAGTGGCATTGGATGTTGCCACTCAGAGGTGCTGTTTATGGACGAGTGAAAGTCAATTGATAAAGGATTGTAAGCAAGGATCGGATTGGGACGACCTTTTGAAGAAGATATTGAATATCTGTTTTGGTAAGTTAGGGTGCGACTTGATGAAGTCGTTAGGTTTTCAAGGGGACGCAGCCACTGTGGAATGGTGGAGCATGTAGAGATGTCAATTGGATTTAATTGCAACGATTGGATAATTATTGAGGCAACTTGAATTGGAATTAAAGGGCGTTGCGCGTCAAGAGTAGGCGAACCTAATGAGCTTAGGTGACGTTTTTGCGAATGATGGATAACTTAAGGGTTTAATTCAAGTGTGTGAGATAAATTAGATTCGAAACTAAGATTAGTAAGGATGAATCTTGTGATGATCGAAGGTAGGAGACCAAATATCATATGGATAAGTGACAATCTATACGTAGTTCAGGAGATAGTAAGTATAGATGTCAATGTGAGACAAAACTATATGTAATCATTAGTTGGATAACTATGAAGTTGGAGAGACGTTTAGGTAAAAATGTTGAGTTCAGCCTTGGACAATGAGTTGTATCTCGATGATAGGTGATCCTAGAGGTGTATAGTATAGACATACGTATAGACATACATAGAAAATTGTAGCAGTTTAAGCTAAAATTGTTAATTATTGGCAGGTAAACCATAAGAGGAAGTAAACATTTTGAGTAGTTTGAAGAGATTAGGCAAGATTTCGGTAGAGATCCTGTGTGGATGCGAATTTAAGTTAACAATTTTGATAGACCAAGAGGGTGGAAGGACCAAGTAGCACCTTGAATTTATGATATCATTGGTGTTGAGGTAGACAAGTTTTAAATAATTCAAGTGATGGACGAGAATTTTTGGAGATTTCAAGAAATGTCATGTTGTGAGTAGGAAAAGAGTTTGTTAGTAAGAATACTAAGACAATGAGAGTTGATAGTTGGAAGAACTTTTATTGTATATTAGGATTAAATGGATGGTACGACGAGTATTTAGAGTTCTTCAAGAGTTTGATATTAGATTCAAGAGTTTGATTTGGGTATCGAACGTACTAAGGATAAAATCAGAGTGAAGCGTCGTGCGTTGGTAGCTGTTCTGTACAATAGTTGATGCCTTAATGGATGTTAGAGAAGAATAAGAATCCAACTAGCGAATGTATGTATCAGGATGGGTAGCGAGAACATATGTGCGAAGTTGGTTATTGATATTAGAGAATACTATAACTTTAGAATAGTCATAATGATGAAGGACCAATCGAGCGAAGAAGAGTGTGCTTGATCGGAAACAAGTTGATGTGGAACGAGAGTAATTATTGTGTGTGCGGCGAGTTAAAGATGTTATTTGGAATTAACAAGTTATGGGTCATGGTGGTTTGTGAACCAAATCTAGGAAGTTGTTGAACTTGAAAGTTGCAAATTAGTAGATTGATTATACAGGCCTAATTGGAGTTTTGTAGAGTTTATAACATCGACAAGATAGTCGCAAAGGAAGGGTTAACGTTGTACGTTAGCAAGGAAGTGAGAAGATAATACGAGTTGTAAAGGGAGGCTGACAACCTCATTGGTTAATTTGGAAAAGTTAAAAGGAATTGTAAGACCGAGTACAGTGATGTACCTCGTAAGGAGTTAATGTTGAGTTAAGATTCACATGAGGAGTTTATGCCAATGAAAGTGGAACTTGACATATTTGGATAAAAGCACAAAAGAATAGAGATGAGGAAAATAGTTTTAAATTGGAAAAAAAATGTTACGGTCGGTACCCGGACGATTAAATTAGTAAGTGGAAAACATGTTAGAGAGTTTCACATGAGACTTTAGAAGTCGAGGTTGACTGCGTCATTTATGGAAGGAATGAAGTGATATAGTTAGTCGTTGGGAAGAAATGTTAAGAATAACTGATGGAAAAGCACATGAGAATGTGGATTATGACAATTAAGGATACCCGGAAGGGATTACCTCACACATAATTTGGAAAATTATGATTGTGCGTGTATATTAAGGATTCGAAAGCATCACCTGAATGGATGTCATGGTGGGGTGTGTGTACTATGTAGAAATGAAAAGGGTAAGCACTTGTCTGGTGGAAAAGTTTGGTGGAAACTAGCAGAGCTTCGATTCATTGTAGTAATTACGATAAAGACAAACGTAGCAGAATAGAAATCTGTATCGAGTAAGTAAAGGACTTCGGATATTGTCATCATGGACGGTTGAATAATAGTGATGTGGGGAGTACCCCAAGATATATTCTGGAGGTAGGTATCTCGACATGAGAGGCGATGTCGGAGTAATTAAGAATGGCCAGGGTGTCAAGCTCTTTAGAGTAGGAGAGGATTTAATGGTAAGAGGAAAGAAACTAAAGAGAGTTTAGAAATAGAATGAGAATACGATTTGAAATGGTTTGTGCCAATGATGGCAGTCAACGAAGATAAACGTAGAAATTGATTCTTGGAAATTTGAGAATTTGTATAAAGGGAGTCATAGAGAAGGAAATGGTATCGTCTTGCATGCGCCAAGAAAATTTGAGGAGTTGTAATCACCAACCGGATGTTGGGATGATGTCATTAAGCTTATGGTTAGAACGAGATTTGAAAGTGAAAGTGTACAGTTCAGCGCGGTTATGAGATTAAATGAAAAATTAAGGACTTATAGATATTGGTGAAATTGTGAAGTTCTATAGAGATGACAACTTCTTTCGGAGTATAATGGTATGGGTGGTACTTGCCATGGTGGCCTTGTACTTATGGATTTGGATGATACTAAACGGATGTTTTGTGAGTGGAAGCATGAGATTTTAAGTGTTGTGTTTGAGTATTGTGGCTCGTCGCCGAGATCGAAGCAGTAAGAGATTGAGGTAGTAAGAAATTGAGGAAAACAGTAAGAAAACTTCGAAGGAATTGTTAGACCCTTGTGTCTCGGATGACCTGTAGCACAAGTGGAAGGGAATATTATTAAAGTTAGGTAAAGATGGTTTAAGCCATCATCATGATTGTTGGCTATCTATTGACAAATCAAGGAACTTATCACCCTTGATCGCTTGTTAATAATAGACGGAATTATGTTGACTGGAATTGACTAGTTTTTGCTAGCTTTGGTGATGCGCAGAGAGTTTCAGTGTTTCTTTTTAGAGGGTAGCCGTTACCACTTCATGTGGGCCTAGTGGAATTGGCTGTGTCGCAGAGGCGTATGAGGTGACTTTGGAAATTTTGTGTGGGGACGCTAGGATCGTTGAGGAACTGGAGGTTGTGAACCTTTTAGTAAGGGTAATTTTGAGTGGTGAACTCTTTGTGTGTTGTCTAGCTTTGTGTCTAGAGTTTGAAACCAGTGCGATCTTGTTGAGGGTTGCGGTTGGTGCACGGTTGTGCCAGTGTGTGGGTGATAGCATCTGTGTGGCATCACCTGGTATTAGCATCTGTGTGGCTACACCTAATCTTGAGGGATTTTCTTGTGTTGGTGATAGTAATAACTAGTTGAGTTGTTACTTTTATCTTTAGTTTCGAGGACGAAACTTCTTTTTGGAGGGTAGTAATGTAAGACCTGTAATTCCACGGTACCTTTTGTGTGAGGAAAATTAGTGTTGACTAAGAATTTTAGGGCTTCTGGTGAATCGATTTTGTGAATATTGTGTAATAATAGTACTTTTGCTGAGATGGAGCTTGTTTTGTGCTCGTGTGCTGGAAATGCACATACTTTTATTCCTTAGTCTTTATTTATCTATGAGAACGTTCCTGTGTCTTCAGAATTTCGAACTTTGACTTTCTCCGCTTTTTGGAAAAACGAGTAGAAAATTGTACCCGCTGTTGGAAATTTTACGGTTTCCATTTTCCGTCAAAATTTAAATAGAGACTTTATATATCGGCGCAAGTTAGAATCTGATTTCAGAATATTTTTAGAAGGCTAGGATAAAAATTTCAGTCGGAGAATAAAGTTTAACGATAATTTTTAGAAATGGTTTACGGCGAACTTTTATTTCGTAGATTTTCAATTTTCGCGAGTTTAGTTCGTTAGCGAAGTGCGACTCGCCTGCGAGCGAATGCGAGAGCTGAGTAGTGTGAGGTGGCATAAAGTGGAAAATATCTAGATATTTCTTAAAGAGGAATCATGAGTTTTTGTGTGTGAGTGAGTGATCCAATGGCTAGGGTTCAATCTCACAATTTTCTTTGCTTTGATCCAAGGGCTATGATCCATCAAGACTTCTTATACTATGAATACTTAGAAAAATTAGAGGAACTCATTCACTCTTTCTCTCTTAACCGTGAACTCCCTTCCCTCTTTCACTTCATCACCAAAATTTCAATCATTCACCAAATCACTTGATCTTAGGCTTGTTGGATCATAGAAATTGCAAGGAATCATCTTCTCTAAGGTAACTAAACCTCTTCCTTCCTCTTAGTTGGCCAAACTCTTAGAGTTTGATGGAATTTAGTTTTATGTTCATGAGATGCAAATGTTAGAAATGATTCAAAAATGTTTTTATTCCATAGGAGTTGTTCATGAGAGTTTAACTAAGGATGTTAGGCTTAATTATTTTGATTTCCATGGATGGAGGAGAATCTCATGAAATTATTAGTTAGGGTTTTGATGGAAAATTTCAATTGATCAAGAACATGGAAACTTGTTAGGGGTTTGTGTTAATCAAATTGTTTTAAGACTTTTAGAAACTTACACTTCATTATTTTGGGTTATAATTAAAAAGCCCTAAAATATTTTAGTAAGGTCATGAAGAATTTCTTTTAGAAAACTTCTCTAATTGTGACTTATGTTTTAAAATAGTTTTCTTGTGCAATTTCATGGAATTGGTAACTAATTGATTTAGACTATGATTTTGAAAAGCAAAAAATTTTAGAACTAGCCTTGTTGTTCTATTTTGGCCGTGGCACTTTAGTGCCTTGTCCATGTTGGTTTTCATTTTTTTGTCTCATGGGAAGTGAATGATCATGGTTTTAAAAGGAATGGTTTATTTGGTTATTATTTAAAAAAAATGAAAACTAATAATTTGTAATGCAAGTTAACATTTTATTTTGTGAAATCTTGTGCTTTGAATTGAAATGGTTTGGATGGTTAGGATACATGGCTTTGGAACCTAATTGGTTAATACTATACTTTTAAAATGGAAAATTTTGGGAGCTAGCTTGTGTTTTGTGGTGTTGGCCGAGGCATATATATGTATATGGCCATGAGATTTCAAAATTTTCTATGTCCAAAATAATGAGAGCATGATCATTTCATTGGTGTACGATCTTAACTTTTGAAAAGAATGATTATAGAGTTTTAGTTGAAAATTAAACTTGTAACTTGTATCACAAGGAAAAACTTTATTTGTTCTTTGAAATATTTTGAAGAGCTATGGGTTGTTTTTTCATATGGTTTTGTTGTGTGAAATTAATTACTTTGGTATTGGAAACAAAGGTGTTTCAAAGTTTGTTTTGAAACGAAAAATATTTCCGTGTAGCAAAAATAGTGCATTTAACTCCATGATTTTTTGATCAATTAGAAAAGTCTCGAAATCACTATCCGAGAGTGTTAGAAAGTACCCTAAACCCTTCTAGAGTTTTGAGAACAAGTTTCGTTTCGATAGGATATGTGAGGAGCATTTTATTGATTGTACGTTGCTTATTTTAGGAAGCGCGAATTGTAGAGTTGTACGAGAAAAGTTAGTGGAAGCTTGCCGAGGTAAGGGCGCCTTTTATTTCTTTATTTTACCGGTTAATGGCATGCTTGAATAACTGTTTTCGTGATGTGATTGTGTGTTGGCATGTATGTGTCATGTATTCTCGTGACGAGAACTTGTTTGAGAACATGCTATATTCTACACATGTTTGGAGTTATTGTTGTGAATTTCATATGTATGAATACTATGAAATGTTGATGCATGTACTTGATTGAAGATCTCGTTGTGCATGATGCTTGTTGTCTTACATATGATTTTGTTATAAATATATGTATTGACGTGTGGTTGAGAATTACATATGCATGATTGGTATGTAATTGATGCATTGGCATAGATAAGATTAGGGATGTCAATGGATATCCATGGACGCGAATAGTGTAATATCCGTGTCCGCTTCGTTGGACAAATATTATATTCGTGTCTTCTCCATATCGATACGGATATCCGCTAAGCGGGTAATCCACGGATATTGTAGTATCCGCGGATATTAACAGATATTCATGGATGATATTTTTTTATAAAAAAAAACCTAATTATTTAAAGAAAAAAAAAGTTAGTATTTTTAAAAGACAAAATATTACTCAACGTAATATTCATATATTATACGCGCTCTCTTTTTTTTTTAATTGTAAAAAGGAATTTTATTAAAAAGAAGAGGAGAGATATGTACGAAACTATTAAAACATTTCCTCAAAAATGAAAAAGAAATATGAAAAGTTATCTCTATATGAAAAGAAAAACATAAATAAAACAATACTATTTTTTTTATACAAGAAAAATACTAGAATTTATATTTAAGTAGGGATATATAAGTAATTTTACTAATTATTTAGCGGGTATGGATATCCGCGGGCGCGGATAGTATTAAACCCGCATCCATATCCATTAAACACGGATAATTGAAATATCCATTTATTTTGTCCGTGGATATCCATTAAAGTATCCGTTCCGTGCCCATTGCGGATTTTATCCGCAGATATCCGCGGGTATGAATATTTTTGCCATCCCTAGATAAGATGTATCGTATGCTCATGCATTCATAGTTGTGGTTAGAAGACCACTGGGTGCGATTAGAAAATCCACCTTAATCCTGCGGGATTTTATTGAGTACAATACGTGATTAGAAGATCACAGGGTGCGATTAGAAGATCCATCATAATCCTTCGGTTAGAAGATCGTCGAGATTGTATTGATTTTTAGTGATTAGAAGATCACGACTCTCTGCGGAGAGGTTAGATTCCGGAATTCATGCATGTGGCAGCCAGTGATTGGTGTCACGATCATGTAGAGTCTGCATTGATAGGCTATGTTCGCATTTGAATTATAATGCTTGTTAAGAAGAAAATGATAAATGCTTATTTGCTTTCCATATTTGGTATTTGTATTATGTGGTACTTGTGGTGACCCTTACAATAAAACATGAACGGGTTATCCCCACCCAGACGATGGATTCCTGTCCGAGGCCGTGGGTCGTGAGGACGATAGTGGCTTCTTGAGCCCTCAGTGATCGAGTGGCGTGGGGGATCATATTAGATTGTGTGCCGGTGTGTCTTGTACACCGTGCATTTGGTTAGGCTTAGTATTCTGACTCTTTTGGATAAATTGTATCTGAATACTTATACTTGTGGTTTAGATGGTTGTCTTTTGTACTGTAATATTCAGCTACACACTTTGCTTCTCGAAAGCACTTTTATGTATGATTAGTACTATGCCGATGTTTGGGATGTACTAATATATAATTAGTCCATTTGTATGATTAATGCCGACTCATCACAAGATTTATGCGCGCTCTGTTTTGTTTAAAAAAAAAATGCCCCTTTTTAGTCTTTGAAAAACGGGGTGTTACAGCTCTTTTAACAAACTACAACTTTTTTAAATATATGTTTTTCTCAAAGTTTATTAATTTCACAAAAAGTAAACTTTATGTTAAAAACTATACGAAAAACACCTGAAAAAAATTCACTAAATTTTGTCATTTATTAAATCCACTAACATGTGTTTGATTACATAACATACCGGAAAAAATACATTATCGGAACAGTGTTTTAGGGTGGTTTTACAATTTACCGAAAAAATGATAAAACAATAAAAAATTAATAATAATAGAGTAACATAAGAATAGAATGGGAATATTTCAAAATATATTGGGATAAAAAGATAAATGTTGGGGTAGAAATTTTTTTCTTCCACATATTTGTCACTGGTCGCAAGATATTGGTTGGGCCTAATAAGCATTTTTCTATATTAAATAGCATAGTAAAAATATAGTTTAAGGTTTGAACAAAAACAAAAAATATTTACGGAATTCATAAATAAAAATAGTGTTTTGAAGTTTCCATAAGCTTAGTTAATATTTCAAGCCTTTAGAGCATCTACAATAGAGCTCCTCATATTTTAGTATTTAACTGGATCCCTGTATACACATTACTCTTTTATGAGCTGGATTTGAACCCATGACCTCTCTATATAGCTTTATTATTTAACCACTAAGTCACTTGAATTTATTTGAACTATTTTGGTAACACCACCTAATAACTATGACTTTCAATGCATCAAGTACATTTTATTTTTCATCGCACTTTCAATATTTTTTTAATCTAATTATTGTTGTTTGATTTACCGGAACTATATTTTTAAATATTTTAGTAGTGACGAACAATATTGTATTTCTTTTTTTTTTTTTTGAAATTTTCCTCTATACAATTTTAATATTCAGCCACATGAATTCATTTGAAATATGTTGGTAATATTACCTAATAACTATGATTTTCAATGCATCAACTACATTTTATTTTTCATCGCACTTTCAATCTTTTTTTAATCCAATTATTGTTGTTTGATGTACCTGAACTACATTTTTTAAATATTTGGTTGTGACGGAACGATATTGTATTTCCTTTTTTTTTCCTTTTGAAATTTTTTTGTGACATTGCAATTTTTTTATCATATCCTCGATTATTCTTTTTATACTATAAATTGTTTCATTGCTTATAAAATTCAATCAGTTTTTATATGGAACTTTTAAAAATTCTTTATAAAATAACTAATTAATGCTATATTAGCTTCTAAAAATACAATTGTTGATGCAATAAATGATTATACTTTGGATTTAATTCATGGAGAAGAAAAAACTGTTTTTGAGTTATGATTCTTCGTGTCAATCCAAATCAAATTTTGACACACTAAATGATATTCATACACCTGAATTCTTAAACGCCACCATTGCATATGGAGTTCCGAATCATAAGTTAAGATTAAAAATTGGAGTACCGATAATGTTGCTTAGAAACATTGAACAATCTTTGGGATTACGTAATGGTACACAGTTGATAGTTACAAAATTATGATCATATATCGTTGAGGTAAAGTGATATCCGACAACAATATTGGTGAAAAAGATTTTATTTCTAGATTATCATTGACTCCTTTATATAAAAAAATCTCATTCAAATTTCAACGTAGACAGTTTCCAGTGGTTGTTTCTTTTGCTATGACGATCAACAAGTGTCAGGGTCAGTCACTTAAACATGTTGGTGTATATATTCCACAGTCTATTTACTCTCATGGTCAATTATATGTTGTAATGTCAAGAGTAACTTTAAGGAAAGACTTGAAAATATTGATAACTGACGAAATAAAAAAAAATACGGATGAAACTGGAAATGTTGTTTATAAAGAAGTTTTCCGTATTATCTGTATGTCACACACACCGAGACACACACACACACACACACACACACACACACACACATATATATATATATATATATATATATATATATATATATATATATATATATATATATATATATATATATATATATATTGTTATGTCACATTATGTCACATATATAATCCGTGCGAATGCACGGGCATAGTGTTTAGTTTTTTAATAACAGTACTAAATAAGTACTTAATCCCTTCAATCCAACACCTCTTAAAAAATTCTGAATGGATCATACGAATAACACATATAACGAATAACTCTACATCATTATAAATGGATCCCATAAAAATGAAATAGGTATCAATTCTTTTTGTAGAACTAATACTTATTAGATATTCATTTGTGTATTGCTCCAATGAAGATACTTAATAAATACCAATTTTTGTAAGAATAGGTGCTATTATTGAAGATGGTCTTAATGAAACTAGAATGTGAAGAGCTTAAAGAAGAAGAAGAATTTGTCATAAAAAAAGTGAAGAAGATTTTTTTTATTTGACGGTAAAAATGTGAAGAAGATGTAAAACCAAACTAGAGGCAGAATATAAATTCATAGAAATACTTAAAATATACTTAATTAAAAAAATTAAAGTTGTCAAAATTACTTTGTGGTTAAAGAATAACTACATATATTTGACTTAAACGGCGATTATATTTAGCTGAATTTGATTGATGTCATGTCACTTGGGAGTAATTAACTATCCTCAAATTATGTAGGGTTAAATTAAAATTAACTTAAATTTTTATATTTAGATCAATTGATGTCATCAATTTATTAGACCACTATCGTGTGATTTTATTATATCATATGAAATAAAAAACAACATTTTTTTAAATTGAAGAAATTACGAATCCAAATTAAAAAACTTAGATCATCTTCAATGGTATAGTACCTATTAAGTACATACGGTACTTATTAAGTATTATCATTGGAGTACCATCCATTTGAGTACCTATTTGGTACTACTTTTAAAATAAGCACTCTTTCTTTCCTCTTGAATCCACCTTATTTTTCGTTAAAATATTATTTTCATTGAACTCTCTCTCCTCTAGCACAATTTTTTAATGATGTTTAGTTATTGATGTGATCCATTTTAGAACTTTTTATGAAGTTCTCCATTGGAGGGGTTGAGTACTTATTAGATACTATTATTAAAAAAATAATAAATTAGTGATGTGTCAATGAGAAATCCATTTAAGTACTCAAAGTTGAAGTGTTTTATTGTGAATGCTCTTACAAACTAAAATAAAAAGTTTAGATTTAGCTTGAGAGAAATGTTATCATGAGACACAATTTCTACACAATACATACACACTTGTATGAAACTATACCTCAATACTCTTGTGATTTTTTTAATTTTTTTTATTTCTCTCTCTCTCTCTCTCTCTCTCTCTCTCTCTCTCTCTCTCTCTCTCTCTCTCTCTCTCTCTCTCTCTCTCTCTCTCTCTCTCTCTTCCACCATCCGACCACCGACCTCTTCGTTCGTTCACTCTCTTCTTCGGCTGCCGCTCTCTTCTTTGACCACCCTCTCTTTATCTCTCACCATTTTCTCTCTCTTCACCATCGCCCTCTCTCTCTCTCTCCCTTACTTATGGATCTGAGATCGACGCCGGAGACAAGAGAAAGCTACATGAGGTTGATGGCGGTGTACGTCGACAATGAGGTTGATCGTGTGGTTCGAAGAAGCGGTGCAGAGCAGTAAGGGTCAACGACGATGGTGGAAGTCAACAGAGCAGTTTGGGGTCAAGAGCTATTTATTTTTTGTAATTTTTACACGACTTATATTTCTATTTATAATTTTATATATTAATACTGTTAGACTACTTGGCTAACCACTTAGAAGGAGGGGTTGAATAAGTGGCCCTTTTAAACAATGTTGATTTTAAAATTTAGTTCAAAAGGTACGCGCGGAAGCACCACCGGATCGGTAGTCTCTTTGCACCTGATTGATCACTGAAAAAGTAGTAAAGCCTTGAACGTGCGATGATAATGAACAAGAAACGATCGTGTGCAAAATATTCAATTCAAACGATCCAATAACACAATCCAAGCAAGTTACTAGAATTTAAAACTAATCCAATCACAATCAAGATATATGTCAATTGAATTTTGGTGCACACTTACGAACACGAAAATTCAATTGAATCGGAAAATTAAAGCGATTGCGTAAAGTAAAAGATTAAGGAATGAAATTCCTGGCACGCTAGATACAATGCTCTAGCTTCTTAACCCTGAAACGTAATGCTGTATACAATGCTATAGCATCCTACTGCGTAAATCTCAAGATAAATAAAAGCAAATATCTGAAAGCAAGTAAAGAACACGGGATATTTGTTAACCCAGTTCGGCGCTCAAAGCAAGCCCTAGTCTGGGGGATACCAATCCAGGAAGGAATATCACTATAATAGTCCTAGTTGTAAGTCTTCAGCAAACACACGTTTACAACTTAAAACCTAGGCAACTACCAATGATTCTTCAACCTAGGAACTCATAAGTCTGAGATCCCATCTCACTCCCTTACAACCTTACAAACAGCAAGGATTTCAAATACACAAGAAAAAAGTATTTTGGAGACACACTCCTAAAAACTAACACTCGTACCTAAAGGCTTAGAGTGCACAAACACACACACAATCCTAACTCCGTACTTCAAAGCTTAGGAGAGGATCACAAAAGTACAACTCAATGAAACACGTCCTAAGCTTGTATCAAGGTGACACAAGAAAGGCTCACAATAAAACAAAACACACGCAAAAAACCTAGGAGACTAGACAACACAATAGCGGCGTGAACGACTGAATGAATTAGGTTTTGCATAACCTTTTTGTACTCCAGCAAAGTTCTTGATCCTGAAATAATTATGAGCTTGATTTGTTTGACTCAAGCCATTGACCATATTAATTAAAAAGGATTCTTTCCAAAAATAAACTTCAAAGAGATTCTTCATAGAATTATTCTTGTCAAGGATCTGAAGTAATAAATGATGATCCTCAATATAAGCAAGACACACAGGCGCCATGCAAGATTCATGAAAGAGAAAAACAGATCATTTCATAAATGCAATACGCGCCCTCATATTACCAAAAGCCGGATACGATGATGTAGCATCTTATACCACATCCTGCTCACCAAAAATGCAGCCAATACAGAGGACTCAACAAGGAAGAAAGACACAAACGATTGATTAGGGAGTTCCCAACGGCTTTCGTGTCGTCCTCGCGGTCGGCCGGGTACGTCTCCCCCCAAATAACCAAACGGGTTATTTGAGCGTTTGTTGATTAAAAACGATTGAACTATAGTGCACAATTTACAAAGACTCCAATAACCCTATATCGAATCTAATGTAAACTATGCATAATAACCTCAACAAGTAATGAAGCTTCTTCCTCTGATTCCAACGATCCTAACCGTGCGCAAATCCTCGCACCGATCGTCCAGCTGAGTACCTCGCTTCTTCGTTGTTGATCCTTCAAGATATCGCACAATCTTGAATCCTCAAGAAAACCCAAACCATAAGCACGCTCCCCCATGAGTTGATGCCATAATGCGTTTGATATTGTTGATAACAACATTCAAGACTTCTTTAGCTATTCATCCTTAGCTTGTGCAATCCAAATCTCTCCCCCTTTGACAATATCAAAAAGAAGAAGAGAGCTCATTAGAAGTATCAAGTTCAAAAAGTTTTAACCATAGTCATATCGTGCACTTACATTTGTCGAAATGCACTATATGATGAAATTTCCTAATCAAAATAATTACATACAACGATATGCCAAAATATATCAATGACGAATACCAAATATCATGACAAATATGGAATGTAGAACAACAAACCAAAACCAACGCGTGAATATCGTAACACATCGACATTTTAATCAAGTAACATATCTAAATATGGGACGAAATAAACAAAGCAATGCAACAAATGCATAAACATAACATGATTATCCATACGAACAAAATTATCCAAAATAACAAGTTATACAAAACCAAAATGAATGTTGTCCAAACATGACAACATTAAAATTATCCGTACAACCATATTGAATAAGTGAAGTCATAAGCAATAACGAAATAAAAGTTTCAAAAATAATTTTTATGACTTCCAAATAACATGTATGTATGAAACACATATAATCAACAAGGTACATACTTATGTATGTGAGCAAAAACAATACCAAAGCACATTATAACATGAGAACACATGTTAAACCATATATGCATGATAAGACATTCACATAAATGAATCAAAGTACCAAAATTAATCATATGAAAATATATGTGTATGTATGCACACAAAGTCACATATAAGAACAAAACAAGCATATACAAGCCAAGTATGAACTTAATATGGCATTTGTAATGATCTTTGTCAAATCCCCATTTTAAACATATGAGTCTCAAAAATTTATAAATATTTTTGAGCAAAATTCTTGAAAATGGAGGATTAGACAACTATCAATGCGAATATAATATTAAGGTGAAAGTTATATGTATATGAAACCAATGTATAAATGCAAAGTAAAAAAAAATATAAAGGTAAAGGTAGAGAATAGAATCTTCCCTTAAGTGTTAAGTGGAGGAAGTGATAAATTTCCACAACTTTGTAAGTGTTGAGTTGAAGCTTTTCTCATCATTTTCCTTGTTCATAAGTCTTGAACTCCATTGTTGTCGGTGTCTTTCGTCAATGGTTCAAGACGTTTTCCTACATACTTAGACATTTGAAATAGGTCCCCAACTCATGTTGGGTCCTAGTTGGTTAGTAGCAACATTATTGCTTAACTTAGGTAACCATTGCATTTTGCCTTTAGGTACCAAGATTTTTCGAGCATGGCATTTTGCAATAGTATGACCCTTGTTACAACAATAATGACAAACGATATGAGGATTACTTTTCTTAGGATCCTTTTCAACAAATTTATACTTTTTATTTCTAGGTTTTAACGATTTGTTGAATTTAGATGGATCAACCGCAAAAGTAATCTCCGGCTTGGATGATTCTTTTAGCTTATCTTGTAACTTTCGCAAGTCTCTATATAAGTAAAAGCATCCATCACATCCGGTTCTATCGTTACCGTAACTATCAAAAGTCACAAGAGGTTTTTGAATCATAGACTCTTTGAGGGTTTTCAACTCAAGCTCCGTTTCCGAAACTTTTGCCTCAAGGTATTTATTGACTTGCATTAAACCTTTTAGTCGTTGAAAAGCCTATTGAGTTTCTTTGTGTAACTTTTCAAAAGCGACTTGCAACTCATGATATTCTAAAAGCGTATATGAGCTAGAGGGATTTTAGTTTACCTTTTTAGGAGCAAGTTTCTTAGGATCATAGGATGTCACACACACATTTGCCAATACATCTTCACTACTTGAGCTAGAGCTTGATGATGAAGAAGAAGATGAGCTTCCGCTCTCCCATGCAACATAAGCTTTCTTTCCCTTGTCCTTGCTTCCCTTTTTGAATGACGGTGACTCCTTCTCTTTTCTCTTGAGCTTAGGGCAATCCGGCTTGAAATGACCAACTTGGCCACATTCATAGCATGCCCCTTTCTTGGAGTATCTACCACTATCACTCTTCCGGCGGTAACCACTATCTTTCCGAAACTTCTTAAGATTGTCATCGGAGTGCCTTATCCCATTCTTTCTCACATATCTATTATAGCGTCGAACGAAGAGCCCCATTTCCTCATCATCGGAATCGTCTTCGCTTGAGCTACTTTCCACTTGCTCAACCATTTTGGACTTGGATGTGGAGGCCTTTAGAGCAATGGACCTCTTATCCTTTTCTTTTTCCTTTTCGTTGTGTTTCTCCTTTTTCCCACCTTTCTCATGCTTTTCCAACAAATTAAACACTTGTTCATGTTCCGTTAGCTTGCCGAATAAGGTTGTGAGACTCAAAGTTGTAAGATCATTCGCTTCTTTGATTGCGGTGACCTTTGGTTGCCATGACCTATTAAAACATCTCAAAATCTTATTAGTAGCATCTTGATTAGTGATTGGTTTACCTAGAACATGTAACTTGTTGGTAATTTTTACAAACCTTTGTTGCATATCCGCAATGGTTTCACCATCTTGCATATGAAACAATTCGAACTCTTGAGTTAAGGTGTTTATTTTGGATATTTTGACCTCATTAGTACCCTCAAAATGAGTAACTAATGTGTCCCACATTTCTTTGACCGATAAACAATGTGACACATGGTAAAATTGTTCAATCCCAAGGGATGAAATAAGTATGTTTTGTGCCTTTGCATCGTAATTGACCTTTTTCTTATCATCGTCCGTCCATTGTGCCATAGGCTTATTGGTGACAATGTCATTTTGATCGGTGTTTGTCGGAACAAACGGACCGTTCTCAATAGCATTCCACACTTCACCATCAAAAGAATTGATGTGTATGCGCATACTACTTTTCCAATAATCAAAATGGTCTCCATTGAATATAGGTGCCCGATTATAAGCCCCTTTAAGTGCAAAAGCCATGTTTTCTAATAGTTGGCACAATCCACCGAATTTTGTGTACAAAATTGAACCGGGATCGTGATACCACTTGTTAGACTACTTGGCTAACCACTTAGAAGGGGGGGTTGAATAAGTGGCCCTTTTAAACAATGTTGATTTTAAAATTTAGTTCAAAAGGTACGCGCGGAAGCACCACCGGATCGGTAGTCTCTTTGCACCCGATTGATCACTGAAAAAGTAGTAAAGCCTTGAACGTGCGATGATAATGAACAAGAAACGATCGTGTGCAAAATATTCAATTCAAACGATCCAATAACACAATCCAAGCAAGTTACTAGAATTTAAAACTAATCCAATCACAATCAAGATATATGTCAATTGAATTTTGGTGCACACTTACGAACACAAAAATTCAATTGAATCGGAAAATTAAAGCGATTGCGTAAAGTAAAAGATTAAGGAAGAAAGACACAAACGATTGATTAGGGAGTTCCCAACGGCTTTCGTGTCGTCCTCGCGGTCGGCCGGGTACGTCTCCCCCCAAATAACCAAACAGGTTATTTGAGCGTTTATTGATTAAAAACGATTGAACTATAGTGCACAATTTACAAAGACTCCAATAACCCTGTATCGAATCTAATGTAAACTAGGTGTGTATCGATACATGCAAGCATGATTCGATACACAAGTGACTCTCTGCCTCTGAGAGACCAGTTTTGTATCGATACAAATGACGAATGTATCGATACAAAATGCACAAAATCAGTCTGAAGTAATTTCAGGACATTTGTATCGATACAAATGATTATGTATCGATACGAAACACCTAAAAATCAATTTTTCAAAGTTTAAAAATAGTTTTTCGCTGTCAAGTCATTTGTAATGTTGCCAAAATATGTTTCACTCTATTTTCATGTGTTTTGACAATTATTAAAACATGAGGATGAACTGGTGCACTTACAAATACAAATGTCTATTTTTACAAAATCTATATTTTACTCATACGAGTGTTATTTTTTTATTTAAACGAGAACATATATTTCTATTCATACATTAATACGAGGTCTATTTTATTTTTGTAATTTATATTGTAGTTTATATTTCTCGACGATCTGTTTATTTTTATTTCTACGAGATCTATAATTCTACTTATACATCAATACGAAGGCCTATTTTTTATTAAAGAAATCTATGGATACATATATTTCTACTCACATATTAATACGGATGACTATTATTTATTTTTATTTTGTAATTTATACAAGAACTTATATATATATATATATATATATATATATATATATATATATATATATATATATATATATATATATATAAATTTTTGACCCATCTCTTTCCCTTTTTTTTTTTAATTTATATACGAAATTACGAAATTTATATTTTTACTCATATTAATATGAGGACTATATTTTTTAACTACTACTTAAACTTATATTTCTTTTCATATATTAATACGGGATCTATTTTATTTTTATAATTTATATTGTTGTTTATATTTCTACTCATATTATAATACGAAAGCCTTATTTTATTTTTTAAAATTTCTACATGGCCAATGATTCAACTCATATATTAATACGGGGGCCTATTTTTTATTGTAATTTCTACATGAACATATATTTCAACGCATGCATTAATACGGATGACTTTTTATATATATAATTTATATTTCAAATACCTATTTATTTTATAATTTTTATGAGATCTATATTTTTAGTCGTATGTTAATAGGTGATTTTTTAATAAAATTTTGACATGATTCTATATTTTTGCTTAAATATTAATACGTGAATCATTTTTTTTTTTTGTTATTTACATTGTAGTCTATATTTCTACTCATATATTTGGTACACAAACATTTTTATGTAATTATCAACTTCAAAGTTTTTTTACGAAACCTCAAAGTCTCTTCCATATATCTTATAGAGAAATTATTTTTCATCAACTTTATAATTCTTTTACTGTAGAGTAATAGAAACAACAATTATGATACATTTTTAATTTGATAAAAAAAAGAACTATAGGAATCTTCCTTAAGAAAATCTATGACACTATACATAAATTTCACATTTAATTTTTATCACAGATGGTTATTTTAATTATTAAATTATATAAGATTGTAAATATTTATATAGTTGACATTAATTATCTTCCATTAGCAATTAAAATTTTAATGTTTCAGTTTAATATAAAATATATTATTTATAAGTTAATAAATCTACAAACATATTTTTACCGGTGCTTGGCACGGATCTGAATATTAGTTTCTACATAATACATACACACATGTATGAAACTATACCTCAATACTCTTTGTGTTTTTTTTTTTTAATTCTTTTTATTTTTATCCCTCTCATCTCTCACCGTGCTCTCTCTCTCCGCCACCGTCTGACCACCGACCTCTCCGTTCGTTCACTCTCTTCTTCGACTGCCGCTTTCTTCTTTGTCCACGCTCTCTCTATCTCTCACCATTTTCTCTCTCTTCACCGTCGCCCTCTCTCCCTCACTTATGGATCTGAGATCGACGCCGAAGACAAGAGAAAGCTACATGTGGTTGATGGCGGTACACGTCGACAATGAGGTTGATCATGTGGTTCGAAGAAGCGGTGCAGAGCGGCAAGGGTCGACGGCGACTGTGGATGTCAACAAAGCAGTTTGGGGTCAAGAGCTGTTTCAGATTTTATTAAAATAAAAAAATAAAAAAGGAATTTACACTTTTTGCCCTTCCTTTTTAGCAAAGTCAACGGAGCAGTGGGTAATGGGTAACACATGTGTATATAAAAAAACTGTCTCAAGATAAACACTTAAGTTAATTTAAACAAAAAAAAAAAGCCTTTAAAAGACCACATGTTCTCTTTGGGTAACACACACATCTTTGTTTTTTTATCATATGAAAAATGAATACTCCTTCCCTAAAACTCGTTTCCAAATGTTTTATCAAACCATATCCCCCAACCCAAGACTCAAACCAAATCCTCAATTTAACACATTGGGATCTTTGTATGTTATCAGTTAACTATATCCAAAAGGGTCTTCTTTTCAAGAAACCAACATTATCCATATTAAACAAACAAGATTTCATGATTAACTTGGTGGACAAGTTAAAACACTCTCTTTCTCTAACACTTTTCCATTTCTATCCTCTCTCAGGTCGTCTTGTTATGCAAAACACACAAGACCCTCCTTCTTACAATGTTTTTGTTGATTGCAAAAATAGTCTTGGAGCTAAGTTTATTCATGCTACTTTAGATGTCACCATAAATGATATCCTCTCACCGGTTGATGTCCCGCCCATTGTTCAATCGTTTTTCGACCACCACAAAGCCGTCAACCACGATGGTGACACCATGTCTTTGTTGTCTATTCAAGTTACTGAATTAATCGACGGTGTTTTCATAGGTTGTTCCATGAATCATTGTATTGGTGATGGAACTGCTTATTGGAATTTCTTTAATACATTTTCTGAGATATTTCAACAAGAGATTCCTATTCATGGCCCCATTACAAATCAACCTATCCACACTAAATGGTTTCCTGAAGGTTATGGACCAATTATCAACCTCCCTTTCAAACATCACAACGATATTATTCATCGATATGAAGCACCCGTTATGAGAGAAAGAATATTCCATTTTTCCGCAAAATCTATAGCGAAACTTAAAACACAAGCTAACCAAGAGTCTAAGACAAAGAAAATATCTTCTTTCCAATCTTTATCGGCATTAGTTTGGAGATCAATAACTCGTGTGCGTCAACTACCATACGACCAAAAAACGACTTGCAAGTTGGCTTTAAACAATCGAACGAGAATGTTACCGCCTCTTCCTAATGGATATTTTGGGAATTCAATTTACACAGTGAGTACCGAAACGACCGCAGAGGAATTACTAGAGAATGATCTAGGATGGGCAGCATGGAAGATTCATGTAGCTATTGCAAATCATGATGATAAAGTTGTACGTAGATCGGTTGAGGAGTGGTTTAGTTCTCCGTTTTTGTATCGAATGGATCGTTTCTTTGATCCTTATACTGTGATGATGGGTAGTTCACCGAGGTTTAATATGTACGGGAATGAATTTGGAATGGGAAAAGCTTTGGCAGTTAGAAGTGGGTATGCTAACAAATTTGATGGAAAAATAACATCATATCCAGGACCAGGACATGAAGGAGGAGGGAGTATAGATCTTGAAGTGTGTCTTTCTCCTGATAAAATGACAGCACTGGAAAAAGATGAAGAATTCATGAGTTCAACTTCGATGTCTAATCCTTTGTTCTAGTCTTTCATTATGCTATGTTTCTCAATGGGGATGCGATGGGTCAGCGGAATTGGAAGCTATCCAGTTTGTTTTGTTCTACATTTGGTTGATTTCTACATCTCTTCCTGTCGAGTATTTTTCTTCTTCTTGTGGTGATGCCTTGAGGAGTTCTAGTTTATCAGTGGTGTGTCTTATTGTTTCCTTGTGGTTTATTTTATTTTCTTGTTTTATTTTAGAGATTGATTAATTCTAGCGGAATGTACTTTTTGTACTTCTTTATTTTACGAAAGTTTCTCTTGTATTTTGTTCGCTTTTATATTTATATATAATATATTTTTGCCATTAAAAAAAAGGTTAATAAATTTTTACCCCCTGCAAAGTAGACGAGTTATGTTTTTTTTTCCTGTAATTATTTTTTTTTGAGATTATCCACTGTAATGTTTTTTTATTTTTTTCGTAGTATATTTTACCCCTTGTGTTAAAAAAAAAATTCGACAGGGGTAAAATACATTACGAAAAAAATTAAAAAAAATTACAGAGTAATGTCTAAAAAAATAATTACAAAGAAAAAAAAAATTTCGCGTACTTTACAGAGAGTAAAAACCTATTAATCCTTTAAAAAAACACTAAATTTTATGCTTCTACTTTCTTTAAAAAACCTTTAAAAAAACCTATTAATGGCGAAACCAGTTAAAGTTTAAACAACATGCACATAATATTATTTAAAAAAAATTGTAATCATTTTCAGGATATTTCCCCTTCCACCACACATTTTTATCAGTCAACATTTATATTGTTTAGCAGTGGAACGACCGAACGAGACTTATATATATTGTGTTTAAGAGAATCAGTTTTCTCATTAAAAAAGAGTTAGCGGTACAACTTCGCTTTGCCTTCCACTCATTTGTATTTATATATAGAAATGAAGAAATATATTATTTATATGATATCTCATCAAAGTTCAGGTATATATTATTAAGTTTAGTAAACTATTACTCCATTAATTTGATGAAGATTCTCATTAATTCTTAAATATATGATTTGATCAATGCACGGTATAATGATGAGAAAGATGGTTAACATACCATAAGTGGCAAGCATGAACACAGACAAAAGAACGAGCTTAACAATTATATTAATTAACATAAGCCATTGTTTGATTAAAAGAGAGAACAAGCTACAACTGTTAATTTGTTGTGATGAGAGCATTATTGCACCAAATAGTTCATTGCTTGCAACAATTTATAGAAGATAGAACTAGCTAGCTAGAAATTTTCTGTGGAAATATTATAATGCATAAATATCTAAATAAATTAATGGTTTTATTTTTTTCAATCCAAGTTGAGCTGCTAACGTACTCTTTTAGGATGGAAAATTATAAAACCATTAATTTGTTTAGATATTTAAATCCACTTAGGGATCGATGGTATAATAATCGATGATAAGTCTGAAATTATCGAAACAGTTGATTAATGTGACTTCTATTATTATTTCTAATCAAGTTACTTTCTCTAGCTTTCATCCTCTTAAACCGAAATAAACCCTTTTTTTTACAGTTTTTATTTGTCTCTAATATTTGTTAATTGATAAAGAGTCCTTGTGAGACGACCAATGTTAATGACCTTGTTACTATATTATATAATTTTAATAACTTTATTTTTTACCGTGTATGACAGCAGATCCAAATTGGCATTGTCGGGGACTCCCTGTCAATTTTAGCCAATATTAGTGTTACACGTCTACTAGCTAGCTAGCTAGTTTCCATGAAAAAATAAAATAAATTGACAATAAGAAAGAAGGTATTTGTTATTCGAATTGACAATAAATCTCTGGTTAAATACTGGGAGAGATTCAAATAGTTAGTGTCTAGGCGTTGTTCCCAACACCAAATCATTGAGCAGTTACTTATTCAATACTTCTATCACTACAAGAAATTTTGTTATTACTCACTGAAAAAACCGTCTGTAATTGACAAAAACCGTGGGTAACACTGAATTAGTGACGGATTACCCACGACCTTGAGGTGGTGGGAAAAAGCCTCGTGGGTAATTTTTACCCACGGCAAAAACGCCGTCGGTAACTTATTGTTGGCTACACCGAGGGTAATTTGTGGGTAAGCACCATATTAATAACAACTTGCTTGTCTTGGTTTACCCATGGCTAATTAAACCATCAATAACATTGCCCATAAATAATGCTTATGTTTGTTTGTTGGAACAACTTTGCCCACATTTTAGCTGTCATGTAATTTGATTCATGCTTGTTTTGTTTCACAATTGGTAACATATTACATACCACATATTTGTCATAATAACTATATATTTCACATCACATTCACCACTATAAAATCAACAAAAAAAAAAGACCAATATCTGATCACATTTATATAACTTCAATCTAGTTTGGCATACATAAACATCAATCCACAAGTCTCAATAAACATCAATCTAGTCTAACGTAAATAGGACTCAAAAGATACAATATAATGTCTCAAACAAATTCGGTATAAATCAATCTAATCATCTAGGTTGTCGATAATTCATCCATGTTGTCAGAGTCATCCTCCTCATAGTCTCAATGGTGATGAATAAAACACTTCGTACCAATTTCTTCAATTGTCTTTCAAAATTTTGTGTGCTAATTTGCTCTTCAACTCTCCTGTTGTGCGAATCGAGCATCATCCTCTGCAACATTTATTCTCCGCTCAATTCCTTCCATCTGTACAACTATCTCAGTCCAGGAATGACCAAAAAAAGAGCACTACATTTTAAGAGTACACTGAACAAGTAGTTAGTGAGAGGAATAAAAAAAGAGAACTACTTTGTTTCAATCACAAGGACCTTGTACTCAATGCCTATTCACTCTCAATAGAAACCAATACTTTGCACAAAGAAAAAATTTGAAAAAAATATATATTTAATTTCACAGACAACAACAAATGCAAAATCTAAAACAATAAAACCATGTTAGAGATAAGTATATTAAAAAGTTGCTATACAAAGATTAAGAGTTTAACATAAAGTACCTTGAATCGAAGATTCTGGTTGTCCTGCCCTCAACTATTCTGTAAGCTGGATCGACCTAGTTGTACAAAAAATGAACAAGGACGATTCTGAGTCCGACAAATTGGAGAATATATGAAGGACTGTTACCTATGGACAAAAACATTCTTGATGCAACTAGTGGTGGAGCATTGGTATGAAAGGTAGAATTTACAACCAGAAGCAATGTTGAAAGAGAACATGTCACTCATTTCTCAACAATTTACAACCAGAAGCAATTTTGTGGTTGTGACAAAAGAGTGAATTAAATTCAAGCCTCTTCTTCCAACAAGGCTCTTGAAACAAGAATTGATGAACTTCCTCTTGTCCTTTTTATAAAGATAATTCACTTTTCAGTTTTTTTATGAATAATTAATATATTTGATCTATATTATAAATATGATATTTCTTTTAATGCTATTTTGGAAGTATTGTATTTCTATTGGTGTTGATTCTATTATTTAACATGTAAAATGATTTTTTTATGTCTTATATTTTACATCGGTTATATAGAAGATCGTGTGTTGTATGAAAGGTAGAATTTTCACTTCAGTCGAGATAAGTCCTTGATGTGAAAGGTATATCAAGTGTTTTTTGGTGGATACCCCACTCGTGAAAGGAATAGTGGGAGTCAGAATGTTTATTATCTAGAAATCACTTTTAAGATAAAAGTGTCACCGTATCGACCATACACTCGATATGAAAGGTCTCTTTCGAAAAGAAGACGTCATTTCTAGCTTTACATATAGTCCACACAATAGTTTACCAACTTAACAACCACCCCTATATAATTTTTCTACCCATGCCCAAGAAAGACCAAGAAAACCATAAAACACTAGGAGGAGGCACCGGTTCCACACCCAACCACCGAAAAATATCATACCAAACTGGCGAGATTTGGTTGCAAGATGCAAATAAGTGATCAGCTGATTTAGACCATAATCCACAAAGCGCACACATAGAAGCACTGGCATCCCCAATTACACACTAGTGTAGAAATGACAATATAATTATAAATATTATATCTGTTTTATAAAAAAGAGGTGTAAAAAGCAATTGCAATTTTTACAAGTGATATTCGACACCGGTTTATAAAACAAGCAGGTGTCAAATGCGCATCCTTTCTAAATATTATGAAATTAATTGATATACGACACTGGTTTTAGGAAATTGGGTGTAAAATAGAGAGGCAGTGGACACTTTTTTTATTTTTATTTATATATTTTTTATCTCAGGCTCCCAAACTTAAACCATCGTATTTAACAAGACTCAAACCCTTATACTATTCCCTCCCCTGTCTCGTGCTTTCAAACGCATCGAAACTATTCAATTTTCTCCTCTTTTACGCTCTCAAATCTTTGTTGATCTTCTTATCTGTTCATTCCACCGCCTCCTCGTTAACGGCCTCAACATTATAACAAGAAATCGAAATTTCAATGCCCTAAAACGAGATGTACGCTGGCGGCAATGCAATTCCTCCTCTGTTCGTGGCATGTCTCGGTCAACGCAACCCTTCTCTTCAGCAAAACATCTTTCTTTTTGTTAGTAACCCTAAAACTAACAATAGATTGTGGTAGATTGTCTTTTATGTTTCATCTCTTGTTTTGCCTTTGAAATAAAATTGATTCGAAGGTGAGTTTGAAGGATTTTGAAAGATTTGGCTACTGATGTGCTGTCCCAATTCATTACTGCAACTAACGTTTTCTTTGGGAGCTTTCATGATCAAAAAGAGTAGGTAAATATGATTTTTTTTGGGTATAAATTTCACATATATGGCTACAATGTTTCTTTACTGTTAATTAATTTAATTTGCATTGACCAATTTTACATTAGAATTTGAGAATTTGGTTAACAATTTTGTATCTATCTATTGTTCTATCCATCATAATTTATAAAGCTATAACTGAACTACTCTTAGTCTTAGCATATCGTACTAGTATGTTTTATTTGTTTAGCTTGGTATATTTTGCTTCATCATGAATTGTTGAATTTTTATCCATGAATTGAGTTTCTATCTCTCTATTATTTTGAGTTGGAAGAACAATTGTTTTCTTTTAAATGGAGAAAATTTTGGGATTGGTTAAATGAAAATTTAGCTTTGTTTCAATGCTCTTTATGCATATGATTAAGTAAATTAAGAAACTGTATAGAGGATTTTGGTTGGGCCAATGATTATTGGGGTACCTGTGAACCAAGGCACCATGAATTAAGTCTATGATTTATGATTTAAGGAGACTTCATATGTGCAAATCTTTTGTGTGCTTTGATATGTGCAGATCTTTTCTAATTTTAGCTCTGTATGTTAATTCTTTAGTTTGATGTGAATGTAAAAAGTAATATGCATAGTGAATATGATCATGTCTTATTTTGATGAATCATTGAATCACGTCTAGTTTAACTTGTATTATGAATGAAAGTTCTTGATCTATGTTTTTGAAGTCCTGAAAGTTCTTGATCTATGTTATATAGACAACCTTACTAGGGAGAAGTTTTCATTACTGAATGAGCAGTAAAAACTCCCAAAAACGTGTTAAAGCTCCAGTTGCGCTTCTAATAAGAAGTTTGAAAAGGTTACAAATCATCTTCTCAGGAAATGTCCAAAGCAGTTCAGAATTTGAGGTTTATTACCGCCTAAGAAGGATTTGACCAGATCCGTGAAATGACAGAAGACTGTGTTGCTTCCATATATCCTTTTTGTTATTTACTTATGTTAATGTTTTTTGTAGTTTGGTTTTCTAAATTATTTACTAACATTACATTTTTCATTGTAATTAATTTAATCTCTGACACACAAATCAAATTAATTAAGATTTAGAACCAGCATAAGGAGGGAGGGTGACAAGAATTATTAGAGAGACTAATCAAGGAGTAAAATAGTTCAGGTATGTTGTTCTTCATCTCAAGTTGATTAAATACTTTGTATTTCTTTTTATGCTAGTATAGTTTTCAAGTAACAATTGTCTATCTCACCACACTCTAGATTAGAAGTTTCATCATGAGCGGTAGCTCGATTTTTGTTTGTTTTTTTTTTCAGGGATTTTATTTCCAAACATAACTAGAGGACTTCATCATGGATGGTAACTTTCCAACACAACATATTATAGAGGACCTATTAGAATTTTGTGCCATGCATGCATGTCACGTGCCCTTTTGTAATTGGGAAGCATCCATAAGAGAAATTGTTATTTTTTTTGTATATTTTAGTACTTCTTTCTTGTTGGCTTCTTCTCAAAAAGCATGTTCTTTCCAGCTTGTTGGGAAACATTGTCTCTATAAGCGAAAATGATTTTGTTTCATTAAGTTATATATGAATATGAAGTAACAATCCAACTCTTGAATGATTTGTGTTTCAAGGTGGCTTAATTGAATTGATTTAGTTTCACTTAGTTATATCCAAACATGTAGTTAGTGACTTTACAAAACACCAAATCAAATAACATCATTATTAGTAAAAATATACCAAATAACCATGGAAGGAAAACAATAAAACATGCTGAATATAATTTTTAAATAAAGGTTGGACATTTTACACCGGTTATTTTAATATGTGGTGTGCATTCCTAGATTTTTAATGTAACATAACACTTTTCACACCTCTTTTTAAAAGCCGACTTAACTGAATAGTAACCACTTGTATCGTTTTCCAAAACCATGAATTATTTGTTGTAGAAATTGGTGAGCGGTTCAAAATTTCATGGAGACTTTTCAAGAGATTAAGTTCTCATACAAAGAGATCTCTTATCCACCTCAAGTCCTAGACCCATTGACCTTCGATCCAACTATCCATCTCGCCAACCGTACTGGCACTCTGGGCTGCACTTGAACTAATATAATTGATCGCCCATATGTACATTTCTTAAGCAAACTATATGAAAATTCTCTTGAAATCGATGTAAAGAGTCTTTTTTTTTTTTTTTTTGTAAATGGTATGGAGTCATGTTAGGGGTGTATGTGGGCCAGATTGAATTGAATTTGGCCAAAATTAAAATCCGAACCATATAGGATACTTCGGATATTGGGTCTAATAAAATAACTATATTTGTTACAACGTTGGACCAAACGATAAACATCATTTTTTTTTTTGTAAAAATTATTCAATCTTTTTATTTTTTAAAACTTAGTATAAACTAATTTCACAATATGAAAATTATTTAACTATCAAACGAAAATATCTTTAGTATTTTATAAAAAAAATATATATTTTAATAAATATAACACTAGTGGGTCGATTGATTTTTTGGGTTGGATTCGATTTTATCCAAAACTCGTTTTTTATGGGGTTTTCAATTTTAAAATTGATATCCATTCAATTATTCAACTCAACTCAATTTTTTAAATTGAATTTAATTAGTTTAGCCGGATTAACCGGATTTATCCCATCCATATACAACCCTCAGTTGCAAGATTCACCGCTACAGTCTCTGCTGCGTGTGTCTTGGCCATTGGATTTATTTGTAAGGTTGATATATTAATTAGTAAGAAATAATAATAAAAATCAACATTTTTTTTTTACCGTCCTGGTTTCAATTGTTTTGCAGACAATTCACCTCTGCACTTCCTTTCACTTTTTTTTTTCCTTCCTTTTTTTTTTTTCGAATCGCTCTCACTTCTCACCTTTGCAACTCTACAAATCTCTTTATTTCGATGGCTATTCTAATTTAATATATGAAGACCACCAATGTGTACTTAGAAAAATATGTTAAGTTGAAATGAAAATTGTTCTTTAGACTTCTTCTATTGCTTCTCAGGCCCCCAATCTGTCCAAAATGTGGTCGAGGAGGAATTCGGAATTTAGAATCCAAAATTAATTGGTTTCGGAACGTATATTCCAAACCTAATTAAAAGTAAAACGGTGGGAATAAAAGATTGATGCATCCTCTTATCCTTGGCAAAAAAAATGCCCTGCATAATTTCAAAATCACAACAAGAGAATATCAATGTAGAAGTTTGAAATGCTGTGGAATTTCATATGGTATTGTCGATCTTCTTCTAATGTACAATAAAACTGTTAGAAGTAATTTATATTTAAGGGTATTTTAGTATTTACTATGTTAAGTATTTTTTGAACTTGTCTGTTAAGTTTTTATTTTTAGGGCCTATGTGGCAAACTTTACTCTTTGTATAAATAGCTACTCTTTTATCAATGCAATTAATTCTTCCTTTCATATTTTTGTGGCTGCTGTCTTTATTCTCTCCTTTGTACTGTTTCATTGGTTCATCACCTTGTACACCAACAAATTGGTATCTAGAGCTCCGGTTCGAATCCACGGGAAACACGAGTGAAACGTGAGTTGTGTGTTTGATTTTTGGTTCTTGATTTGTGTTGAATCTTGAACAAAAATCTGAACAAAATCACTTTTTCTGATTTTGTGGGATTGGGAAACACGAGTGTTAGTGAGATTTGAGTGTACTGTACAAGGTGTAAGATGAACGGAAACGGTGGCATGAGTACCAAGCTTCCAGTGTTTGATGGCAAAAACTGGAATCGTTGGATGAAACAAATGCTTGTATTGTTCGGTGCTCAAGGTGTGCTTGAGCTTGTCACTGAAGGATACGTTCCTGTTGCAGCAGATGCAACAGAGGAGCAGAAAGAGGCGCAGAAAGCTACAAAAAAGAAGGATCAGAAGGCGTTGTTCTACATTCATCAGTGTGTGAATGAGAGTGTGTTTGAGAAGATTGCTGATTCAGTGACGGCGAAGGAGGCTTGGGATCTTCTGACAAGGTGTTACGGTGGTGACGCGTCAGTAAAGAAGGTAAAGCTTCAAACCCTCAGAAAACAGTATGAGAATCTCAACATGAAGAACAATGAGAAGGTTTGTGAGTACATCTCCAGACTCATTCTGATTACTAATGAGATGAAAGCTTGTGGAGAAACTCTTTCAGAACAAGTAATCATTGAGAAGATATTGAGATCTCTTACCCCTCAGTTTGATTACATTGTTGTATCTATTGAACATTCCAAAGATTTGGAAACCATGAGAATAGAAGAGTTACAGAGCAGTCTAGAAGCACAAGAGTTGCGTCTAACTGAGAGAAACTCTGAAAGAGAAGTAGAGCAGCATGCTCTGAAAGTAGCTTCTGAGAAGAAGGTTCAGAAGAAGCCTTGGTCAGAAGCCAAGAATAGATCTGATGGAGCTCAGAATCCAAAAACCTCAACTTCTGGAAAGCAGAAGTATGCTCAGAAAGGAAAAGACAAGACAAAGGTACGGTGTTACTCTTGTCAGAAGTTTGGCCATTTTGCATCTGAGTGCAAGTCAAACAAAGAAAGAAAGTCAGAAGAAGCAAATATAGCCAGAAGTTCTGATGACTCTGATAGTGAATTTGTTTTACTAATGGCTTCTGAATCTGATGATGTGAATTCAGAGTGGTGGTATATGGATACAGGGTGTTCAAACCATCTTACTGGAAACAAGAAGTGGTTGGTTGATTTTGACTCTAGAAAGAGTACAAAGATCAGATGTGCTGATGATAAATACCTCAACGCTGAAGGTATGGGAAATGTCAAAGTCATTTTGAACAATGGGAAAGCAGCATTGATTCAGAACGTGTGGTATGTACCAGGCATGAAAAGCAATCTGATGAGTGTGGGTCAATTGATTGAGAAAGGTTTTTCAGTTACTATTGAAGACAATCTTCTGAAGCTATATGACGGTAATCAGAAGTTGATTATGGAGTCAGAACAGGGAAGGAACAGAACATTCAAGGTGAATGTTAGAACTGCAGATTCTGAATGTCTTAGTGCAACAAGTGTTGAGAAGGATAGTGAGTTGTGGCACAGAAGATTTGGTCATCTGAATTTCAGAAGCTTGGGGCGTCTGAAGTCAAAGAATCTGGTACATGGAATTCCTATAATCAAGAAGCCTGAAAAATCATGCGAGGTGTGCATGAAAGGGAAGCAACCAAGACTGCCGTTTGCATCAGAAGTAGCTCCAAGAGCAAAACATGCCTTGGGAGTAGTACATTCTGATGTGTGTGGACCATTTCCAGTACCTTCACTTGGAGGAAACAAGTATTTTGTATCTTTTGTTGATGAATTCACAAGGATGACATGGGTAACACTCATCAAGTTCAAGCATGAAGTGTTTGCTGAGTTTCAGAAGTTCAAGGTGAAGGCTGAGAAACAGAGTGGTCAGAAGCTGAAGATTCTCAGAACTGATGGTGGTGGTGAGTTTAATTCTAATGAGTTTAAAACTTTCTGTGAGGAGAATGGAATTGAGCATGAGGTTACAGCTCCTTATACTCCTCAACACAATGGTCTTGCTGAGAGAAGAAATCGTACTTTGCTTGATATGGTGAGAAGCATGCTGAAAGAGAAGAAGCTTCCTCATCATTTATGGGGAGAAGCTGTTGCCACTGCAACATATGTGCTCAACAGATGTCCAACGAAGAAGCTGAAGGAAATAGTTCCTATTCAGAAGTGGACTGGAGAGAAGCAAAGTGTTAGTCATCTGAAGGTGTTTGGATCTGTATGCTATAAACATGTTCCAGAAGCCAGAAGACAGAAGCTGGATGATAGAAGCAAAGTAATGTTACTGGTGGGGTACCACAGTACAGGTGCGTACAAGCTTTATTGTCCAGAGACTAATAAAATTGAATTCAGCAGAGACGTCATTGTGAAGGAATCTGAAATTTGGGATTGGAACAAGTCTCAATCAAATTCTGATGTGAGAATCTCAGAGGATGGCTCTGAAGGTGAGTCAGAATCTGAAGGCTCTGAAGATGATTCAGAAGATGGAGATGACTCTGATGGTGACTCTGAGTCTGATGGTGATTCTGAATCTGACTCTGATTCTGAAGCCAATTCTGAAGGTCAGAATTCTGAAGCCAATTCTGAAGGTCAGAATTCTGAAGCCAATTCTGAAGGTCAGAATTCTGAAGCCAATTCTGAAGGTCAGAATTCTGAAGTTAATTCTGAAGGTCAGAATTCTGAAGCTAACTCTGAAGGCCAGAATTCTGAAGCTAATTCTGAAGGTCAAAATTCTGAAGAAAGAATTGCTGAAGGTGCTTCTGAACAAGTTCAGAGGCTACGGAGAATCAGAAGCATCCCAAGAAGATTTGCAGGATTTGAAATGTTGCAAGACACTGAAGTAGACTCTGAGGGAGAAATTATTCAGTGTGCAATGTTAGTAGATTCTGAACCTGTGAGCACAGAAGATGCTCTTAAGCAACAAGTCTGGTTGCAGGCCATGAAAGAAGAACTTGATGCTATAAAGAGGAACAAGACTTGGAAGCTATCAGAACTTCCAAAAGGCAAGAAAGCCATCAGCGTCAGATGGGTTTTCAAGCAGAAACTAAAGCCAGATGGATCAATTGGCAAACACAAAGCGAGGTTAGTAGCAAGAGGATTTCTGCAGAAACCTGGACTAGATTATTCTGAAGTGTTTGCACCTGTAGCAAGACACGAAACAATTAGACTGGTAATTGCAATAGCTGCTAACAGGAATTGGCCTCTGATGCATTTAGATGTGAAATCTGCATTTCTGAACGGTCCATTACAAGAAGAGGTATATGTGTCACAACCTCCTGGTTTTGAGAAAAAGAATCAGGAAGGGATGGTGTATAGATTGCATAAAGCCCTCTATGGATTGAAACAAGCGCCCAGAGCCTGGAATATGAGGATTGATTCATTTTTCAAGAAACAAGGGTTTCAGAAATGTGAGTTGGAGTATGGTGTTTATGTTCAGCACACTTCAGAAGGCAATATGATTCTGGTATGTTTGTATGTTGATGATATATTGCTGACAGGAAGTTCTGAACAAGAGATAGCTAAGTTCAAGAAGGTTCTGATGAATGAGTTTGAGATGACAGACCTTGGAAAAATGAGTTACTTTCTAGGGATGGAATTTCTATATTCTGAGAAAGGAATCATTTTGCATCAGTTGAAGTATGAACTTGAGCTTCTGAAGAGATTTAAGCTGGAGAATTGCAAAGTTGCTATCACACCCTCTGATACGAATCAAAAGTTGGATTCCGATTCTGATGGAGAGGATGTGGATGCTACAACCTTCAAACAGTTGGTTGGTTCTCTGAGGTATTTGTGTAATACCAGACCTGATATTTGTTTTGCAGTTGGAATGGTTAGCAGATTTATGAGTAAACCAAAATGGTCCCATTACCAAGCTGCTGTCAGGATTCTGAGGTATATCAAGGGGACTCTGAAGCATGGAGTGCTATTTCCCTCTGAAGGAAGGACTGAATCAGAACTTCTGAGTTATTCAGATTCTGATTGGTGTGGAGACAGAGTTGATAGAAGAAGCACTTCTGGATATTTATTTAAATTTCTGGGAGGTCCTATTTCGTGGTGTTCCAAGAAGCAACCTGTTGTTGCTCTATCAACCTGTGAAGCTGAATATATTGCAGGCGCTGTGACTGCATGCCAAGCTGTGTGGCTTCTGAACTTACTGCAGGATCTGAAGATCAAGGTAAACAAGCCTCTGAAGCTGATGATTGATAACAAGTCTGCAATCAATCTTGCCAAGAATCCAGTGTTGCATGGAAGAAGCAAGCATATTGAGACCAAGTATCACTTTCTGAGGAATCAGGTTCAGAATGGAGTGCTTGAAGTTGTGCACTGTAGCACTCAGAAGCAGCTGGCAGATGTGTTGACAAAGGCTATCAAAACTGATCAATTTCTTCGTTTGAGGGATGGAATTGGTGTTGTCAGTTTTGTCTAAATATAAATTAAGGGATGGTGTTAGAAGTAATTTATATTTAAGGGTATTTTAGTATTTACTATGTTAAGTATTTTTTGAACTTGTCTGTTAAGTTTTTATTTTTAGGGCCTATGTGGCAAACTTTACTCTTTGTATAAATAGCTACTCTTTTATCAATGCAATTAATTCTTCCTTTCATATTTTTGTGGCTGCTGTCTTTATTCTCTCCTTTGTACTGTTTCATTGGTTCATCACCTTGTACACCAACAAAAACTACTGTTCTTGAACTTCATTTGATATCTCAAGTTTGTTGTATGAAATATCACTCAATGCAGCTTCAATTTTTTCAATTATGGTGATAAAGGTGCACGCAATGCAGAGAGGGTTGAGGGAGAAGAAGACTAGTGTGGTGTTTTGTTCAGTGAAAGGAAGAAGGAGATGAACAGTGTCCCTTGGGAAGATGCGTTCCAAAACGAAGCGTTTGTTGGATTGTAACTTCCGAAACTTTAAAATCTGAAATGCGCAATAACTAGACAACAATTCCTTTACCGTGAATTGAAACCGAACACATATTTATCCCTCTTTTCAATTCCTTCACCATGAATTGAATTCATGGAACAACACATATTTTTGCTATAACAATCCGAACTGCCTTGATCCCAAAATAAGGGGTATTTTATTTTAGGATTTTTGGGGGATCTGAGAGCAACCAGGGGGCGTAAAGAGCAAAATTCAGTTGAAATTGAGAGAAGGAAGCATGGTTATCAGATCCAAGAACTAGACAAGAATCATAATATTTATTTGCATACATCAATTATTGAAATTCAAACAGATATCTAAGTAGTAGTACACAGATCCATGTGAATATTAAGATTTTTGTGAGCATATCAATATTAAGTTAACATCCCCAAGAAGTCTTTTGTGGATTTAGATTTAGAGAAAATCTTGTAGATTAAGTTTTGTGCCTCAGATATAGAATCAGCGCACACACCATACTCCAAATCAGAATTAAGAGAACGAAGACAAAAGTTACCAGTTTCCTTGTTCTTACATTCAGCATCATCTTGACATATAAGATTTTTCCCAACTATCTTCACAGCATCTCTATATGATGCCGCGACGCAAATACCAACAGGAGGTAAAATACTTACATGACAAGCACAACCTCCGGGGCATGGTGTGGATGTACAAGATGCCATACACAGTGCTACTGCTGCATCTACTTTCTTTATCGAGAATGTTACTGTAAATTTAAAAACATACATTTAAAAAAAATTAGAGAAAACTATAAATATTAATCTCATATATATGATATCTCTTCCAAGTTCAAGCATATACATATTTGGGTAGATATAATAATTTAGTAAACTATTAATCTATTAATTTGATGGTATAGTAGATTCTGATTAGTTCTTTCTTAAGTATATGATTTGATCAATGCACGGTATATAATGATGAGAAAGTTGGTCAAAATATATACATACCAAAAGTGGCTACCAAGAACATAGACAAAAGAAGGAGCTTAACATAAGCCATTTTTTGATTGAAAGAGAGAACAAGCTGCAATTGTTAATTTGTTATTAGAGCTTATTGCATTAGATTTAGATAGTTCATTGCATCCAGCAATTTATAGAAGATAGCACTACAACAAGTTTGAGATTTAGTATAAATGATACTAAATTAAGAAAAATGTTACTATTTTTATTTAGTATCATTTATCAAGTGTTGCATAAAGTCTATGTTACTAAAAATTTTTAATAACATTTTAAAGTATTATTAGTAACATTTGATAAATATTACCAATTGATATCTTTTGTAACACTAGAGTTTACCATTAGTAACATTAAAGTCACATATAAGTTAAAAGAGTTCAAATTGAAATTTACCAATATTTACAAAGGAAAATTATAAACACTGTTAACAAAAGAGTCAAATTAAGAGTATTGCATGTAACAATTTTTGACAAATGTTACGGAATCACTATTTTCAATAACAATTTTATAAATGTTATAAGTGAGTATTACTGAAAGTCATTAATGTAGTACTCCTTTCGTCTCAAAAAAATTGAGTGAACTTGACTAAGTATATTATTCATATGTCTTGCTTTGATCTTATTTTTCTACTAATAAATAAAAATATATATTAACATATAAGATCTTGTTGGATTCATCTCAATGAGTATTTTCAAAATATTAAATTTTTATAATTTTTACTATTATACAATTAAAAATATTAATCGTTAATGCATTGACATGCGTAAAACAGTCACCTACCTCCATATTTTTTGGGATGGAGGGAGTAGTGTAGAACTAGATTGCTAGAAATTTTGTACTATGTCAAATGTCAATCATATAATAGTTTTGTACCCATTCTTGTGTAAATTGCCTTGTTTAAACATCATCGTTATTCGCTATTGTGGCAATACTAGTATTTAAATATTTTCTTCATTCTTTTTATAATAGATGATTTACTTTTTATATTTATTGAATAACTTATGTATTTAACTTATATACATCAATTATTTAATTAAGAAGAATATCTTATTTTGGTGTAACTTTTTTTATTGTTATTTTCGCCCTTCATTCTATTCAAATATTTGTGTGTGTGTGTGTATATATATATATATATATATATATATATATATATATATATATATATATATATATAAGAAAATATTTGTATATGTTAAAAAATATTAACTTTCACACAAAAGATTGTTTTCGGTTTTTTTTTAGTAAATAAAAAAAGTTCTCATTTTTTTCTCAATAACTAACCACAACAAAAAAAAGTTTATGTAGTTATCATCATCATCAATATATTATCATCTATATTTACTAATCTATATTATACTTCTATATAATCTATCTTACCAATACTAATACTTACTAATCTATTAATTACTTAAATTATTTTACTAATTTATAAAGAGAATAATACCTCTTTTGGTGTAGATTTTTTTTATTGTCACTTTAACCTTTCACTTTATTCAAATAATATTTGTATTTGTTGAAAAATAACTTCCACACATAAGGTGATTTTCAATTTTCTTTTCTTTCTTAATAACTAAGCACAATGAAAAAAGAAGTTTAGTACATATTCTTATAAAAAAAATTAGGCTTAAACATCATTTTAGTCCTTGTAAGTTCGCGATTTTTTGGTTTTAGTCCTTGTATCTTTTTTTGTTGCAAATTAGTCCCTATATGTGCAAATCATTTTGATTTTAGTTACTAAAGCCAAAATCTGCAGGAAAATTTGCTGGTTTCCTGCGGATTTTCCTACGGATTTTGATTTTAAGGGACTAAAACCAAAAGATTTGAACATACAGGGACTAATTTGCAACAAAAAAGATACAGGGACTAAAACCAAAAAATTGCGAACTTACAAGGACTAAAATGATATTTAAGCCAAAAAATTAACAAACATATTTTTGATAAGAATTTTCAATAAAAGTGCATCAACCGACAGCAATTTAGGTAAGATGAAATCTTTCTTTACGATAAGAAAATATAAAACTTACATAATTCATATTGCTATCATTTATCTTTTATTTTTTTCAAGGTAAAATTTTACATATATTGGTAATTGTAGACCAATGCATGTAATTACAATTTTTATTTTGAGGAAAATTAAAACCACTTAATTTAAATAAAAATCATATTTATAAAAAGCAAAAAAGGGCGGACAAACGGGCACGAGTACCCATCTGAACGCTAGTATATATATATAACAGATAAAACGATCAGAATACAGAGTAGAAGTACTAAAAATACTCAATAACATAATATAGATAGACATAAGAAACATCAAAAAGGTCTGTCACAAATTTATGTAATGATTTCAAAAATTGGTCTCTAACTCAATCGATATAACAAAGAATTAAATAATTAGTCCCCATGAACATAGCTTTGGAAGGCTTTTTTTCTTTGTCAAATAGCTTATAGTAGCTAGAATTTCATCTTAAAGTTGATAAGTGGGATAATCGAAGTTTGAATTCCGACTTCTACATATATAATGCAATGTTCTATCAATAGAAATAAGTTCACGGGACAAATCATAAAGTAATTTTATTATTGAACCGTGTACTGTTTGGTATTATTAAAAGGGTCTTGCTAACTAATACACTCAGTGCATTAGTAGTCAAATTTTTTCATTCTAATGAATCAACCGATCATAATCGATTATTTAAATAATTTATGATATGGATATGAATAATATCAAATATTTAAATTGATTGAACAATTATTGTTGAGTTGAAAAAAATTATACTGTTGAGGAGGCATATCATTTAAATCTTTACCAATATAAATAAAAGAATAAATTATACTTTTATTCGCTTAAATATATATATATATATATATATAATTTGATCTTTTAATTTATTTTATTTTGATCTTTTAAGTAATAAATGTTTGAAATTTCGATCTTTTAAATTATAAATTTTAGACAATTTCATCCTTCTATTACATACCAAAATAAAGTTAAAGAACCAAAACGTTCAAAATGCATAAATTTAACTCCTAAAAGAAAAGCATAAATTTAGGGACTGAAATGAAACAAAAATAAAAATAAAAAGAAATTATGAAAAGCTTTAATTTAAATGTAAGGAATCAAAATGAAACAATATAAAATTTAAAGGGCCAAAATAAAACCTAAAATTAATTTAAAGACAAACTATAATTTAGCCTAAATAAAATTAGTATCACATCATATAGTTTTAAAAATTTATAGGTAATACTCATGCTGACAAAATGCGAAGAAGAATGACATTACATCAATTTAAGATTCAAACCAGCACATCAACAATATACGCAGTATTTTAATTACACTTAAATTAGAGAAAGTTTCTTTCGCATCAAATTAAATTTAGAAAGTAACCAAAAAAAATTAAATTTAGAAACAAGGCTTTACCAAGCAAGTTTGATAAATTAGTTGTGCGATAAATTAAATTTGGCAATATAGATAATGCTTCCTTCTATATATATTTTCCATAAAAAAAAAAGAAAAAGATAATGCTTCCATCTATATAATTTATGGTTTAAATATGCTTTTGATCCCTGCAATATACACTTGTTTTGAAAAGAGCCTCTGTAAAAAAAAATTGATTTTAATCCATACAATTTCTAAACACTTTGAAAAGAGCCCCTGAACAGGAATTCTGGATGTCATGTCACTTAAATTTGCATGTGGCACACGCTGACAAGGACAATTAACTGATGTGGCACTATTTTTGACACGTTGATATTACATATCATTTAAATTTTTTATTTATTACCTTTTTTCCAATTATAAAACTTGTTTTTTAGTTTTTTGTTTTCATTGAATTGTGTTTTAGAAATTTGAACATTGTGTCAAAAATAGTGCCTCGTCAGTTAATTGTCCTTGTCAGCGTGTGCCACGTGCAAATTTAAGTGACATGACATCCAAAATTTCATTTCAGGGGCTCTTTTCAAAGTGTTTAGAAATTGCAGAGACTAAAATCAATTTTTTTTTTACAGGGGCTCTTTTCAAAACAAGTGTATATTGCAGGGACCAAAAACATATTTAAGCCATAATTTATCTATATAATTTATGATAGGAAGATAGATATGATTTTACAATTTTACTCATCTTCATTTCTTGTCACCTATTAATCTAAAGGGCATCTTGAGTCATTTGACTTATTATTTTATTTTTTTTATTCAATAAGCTTTATCTTATTTATCCATTGGTTTTATCATATAAACTTCACATGAAAGACAAATGAAAAAATGTTACTTTCTGATATGAATTCCAAAATACCACAACTCTCTCTTTCTCTTTTCCATTTTTTCTTAAACTTTTTTATATTCTTCTTCTTCAATCTTTTTCTACTGTTTCCTTTTTTTCTTGATCTCAATTTTGTATTCATTGTATTAGAAATTTTATCTACTTACAATATATTAAAAGAAACTACTATTAAAAATTCAATTTTGTCCTTATTACTTTTAACGGTGTTCCAAGTTTTACGCTTTTATATGTAATTTTAACTATAAACTAATAAAAAAAATACAAAAAAAAAGAAAATAACGATAAGTATAAAAAAAAAATCTTCCCATTAAAATAACATCTGAAACCACATCTCTAAAAAAAACACAAAAAAAAATCTACTTACAATAAATTAAAAGAAACTACTATTAAAAATTCAAGTTTGTCCTTATTATTTTTAACGGTGTTCCAAATTTAACGACTTTAAATGTAATTTTAACTCTAAACTAATAAAAAAAAATAGGAAAGAAAGATAAGCATAAAAAAAATCTTCCCATAAAAATAGCATTAAAAACCACATCTCTAAACATAAAAAAAAACACAGAAGAAAAATAGAAAAAAAGGAGATAAACATCAAATAAATCTTCCTATAAAAATTTAATTAAAATAAATTTACATATAAAAATATGAACAGGCCCAATATATTAGTAACTATAACACTAACTTTTTTTTTTTTTAATGAAAGAGTAATAACTTATCTAACATATAAAAACTTATATATAAAAAATAAAAATAGAATAACCTAATAAAAGAAGATACTTATTTATGAGCTTAAAAATAAAAGAACATAAATATAGATACAAAAACACAATCGACCCGTTTTGATTGACTTATTTATGAGTTTATGCGAAATAACTTATGCAAATAATAAGTTTTTATGTATTATTATAAGTTTTTTAAGGTAGTTCGTGAGAATAATTTATAAAGATATAATTTTTGTTAGTGAAAACTTATGAATGAACATGCGTAAAAAAACTTATGAATTAACATAAAAATTTATTTAAAAATTATAACCATAAACTATTTTCATAAGCTTAAAAATAAGCCAAATTCAAACAGGCCTAATATATTAAAAGATATTACTACTAAAAATTCTAATTTTTCCTCATCAATTCTTAAAAATGTTTCAAATCTTCTATTTCGTTAAAAAAATTATATTTTTTTAATTTAATATATTATTATATAATAATTAAATTCTACTCTATTTTTGTTTACTCTTATATAAAAAATACGGAAGAAGTGCATTATTGATGAATATATATTATAATAATTACGGGGTAAATATTTGTCATTATACTTAAAACATCATGGGACAAGTGTTAATCAATAATTTTGTCAAAAAAAAAAAGAAAGTGTTGATTACTAATATATAAAAAATCATACACGGAACAACTGTTCTAATAAAAAATATTTAATCATACACGAGACAATTACTTTAAGAAAAAAAATTTAATCATACACGGGACAATTGCTTTAATAAAAAAATTAATCATACACGGGACAATTGCTTTAATAAAAATAAATTAATCATAGACAGGACCATTGTTTTAATAAAAAAAATGTAATCATATACGGGACAATTGCTTTAGTAATTTTTTTTTAATCATACACGGAAAAATTGCTTTAATAAAAAAAAAGTAATCATACACGGAATAATTGCTTTAATAAAAAAAAAAAAATTGAATAGTAAATATTTTTTATTATAATTATAATTTATTACACAAAAATCATACACGGGATAATTACTTTAATAAAAAAATGACTTAATTTATGTATTTTACAAAAAATAACAGAATTACGTCATTTATAATTTAACAAAAATTTATAAATAAAAGTCAATAGACCCGTGCAAATGCACGGGTCTCAAAACTAGTACTATGATTAAAAATTTTGACTTTTTTTTCTACGGTCATCTTTAGTTGATTATAGACATCTCTTGAAAAACGTTGACTTTTTTTAAAGAGGGAGGAATTAAATATGAATTTTTATTTTTTATTTAAAAATTATAAATTTTCCTGGAAGAGATTCATTGTTTTTACCTAAATACTCCCAATCCCTTCAATTGACACCTCTTATCTCTTAGAAAAGTATCCTTATATTTCCAGCAAATTTTTATAATTTTCGAAATATGTCTGCAAAATAATCAATCAAAATACACATTGATTTAACAACATGGACTAAATGTTAGGGCATACTAATTTTGTAGAGACAAAAACATACAACTTTTTTTTTATAGCAAAAGGTTACCTTTGCTATATCTATCAAAGTAATATTATCTATGAAAAGGAAAATATTATTCTACGGGGATATATATTTTTAATCATATATTAATTTGTGTATTTCTTTTAATATTTTTTACAAGGACTTATTATATTGCTACTCATATATTATATTATTATTATTATTATTATTATTATTATTATTATTATTATTATTATTATTATTATTATTATTATTATTATGTGTGTTTATTTATTTTATAATTTTTACGGGAATCTATATTTCCAATCATATAGTAATAGGCTTGTCTAATTTTATTTTTTTTTTTAAAATTTCTACGCTGAAATTAATTTCTTTAGTAAAATGAAAGGGGTGTTATAAAAAGGGAACAAAGAAAAATCTTAACAGAGTTATATTTAGGGACTGAGGCAGTAATTTCTATAGGGACATATATTTTTATTCATATATTTATATGCATGTCTATTTTTTTTATAGTTTCTACGCGGACATATATTTCTAATCATATACTAATATGCTTGCTATTTATTTCTAGTTATATATTGGAGGACGAGATAAGGGAAACTCTTCACGGAGTTCTCAAGGCTGCAACAGAGGCGTTTGAGGACGCCTTTTGTCAGGTTGAGAAGAGCATGTCCGTGGAGCTATCCCGCAAGACTTTCCAGCTTAAGGAGGAAGAAACTTAGTGCTAGTCATCGAATTCCTCTTGTATCTTTGTAATTGTAATATTATTGGAATGAATGAACTTTATCTATTGTTTCGTTGTGTCCCTTTATCTTATGCTTTCTTTTCTTCTTCGTTCTTCAATACTATATTAAGCTCCGTATAAAGGATTTCCTTTTTCGTTGAAGTTGATTTAAGAATGCATGGTTTATGATATTCCTACATGTATTAGTGACATCGAAAGTAGAAATTTACTTAGTGTAACTTACTATGGTTTGGTTTGAATATCATTCTTTGACGTTTGTACTACGCTTAATATTGAGGAGTGTCATGTTGGTTGAGGTTAACTCCAAAGTGGATGATGACTAGACCGCGCCTCACTTGGCGTGCGTGTTGCCTATGGCAAATAGGATTTTAGTGACTTGTAGAGCGTTATCTTCTTCATTAGGGTTTAGTGGCGAATTGAATTGAATCTTGGCGTTAACTTTTAGATTTAAAGTAAGTATTTCCGTGTTTGCACATTGTAAATATAGATTCGAGGTGAATGCCTCCTTTATTAAATTGTGGTATTTGGTGGAACATATATAACAAATTAGGGATAGATAAATAATGTATGGCGTAACAAATCTCCTTTGAGAAATGGATCTGCAGCATTTTAAACTAAACTTAGCACTCTACTAGACACACAACCGAGACGCCAAAAATTGTCTCGTTTTGACATAATCATTATTAGCTAGCTATTGTGGGAACTAGTATCCAGACCCGTGCCAAGCACGGGTAAAAATACGTTTGTAGATTTTTTATTTTGTAGATTTATTGACTTATATAAAAAATATTTTAATATATTTTACTTTAGACTAAAAACTTAAATTTTGATATTGCTTATGAAAAATAATTTATAAAACAAAACAAATATTTACGATCTTATATAATATAAATAACTATAATAACGTTGTGTAATAAAAACTAATGAAGCCTTAAAATATTGATGAACAAATTATAGGATTCGGCTGCAACGAACAAAGTAATAAAAAAATCCTATAATAAAATAGAACTAAAGATTATTAATTAGTTTGGGTTTCCTCGTATTAATATATAAGTCAAAATATATGCTGCCATATAAATTACAAAAAAAATTGCTCCATGTTAATATATGAGTGTGAATATAAACTCAATACATATAAAAAAAGCATCCCATATTAGTACGAATGTAAATATAATCTTTGTGTAAATTAAAAAAAAAAAAGTTTTCCCGTATAAATACACCAAAAAAAAGACAAATCTATTAAAATAATTTATATAGAAAAACAATAGACCCCGTATTAATATATTATAAAAAATAAAAACTCATGTATAAATTTTATAAAAAACCACTAAAACAAACAAAAATAATAAATGAGTAAAAACCTCAATAATATCTCAATAGAAAACAATTACAAATCAGAAAAACCTAAAAAATATATTTCAATATATCTTTTATTTTTAATTTTCACATCAATACCCTCGGTCAAATAAAACAAATATAGAAGTTCAGATAATTTCATTCAAAAAATAAATAAATTTGAACCTCTCATAAATTATATAAAAAAAATTCTTTGTATTAATATACAAAAATAATATAACTCCCATATTAATACATGAATAAATACATAAGTCCCGTATAAATTATAAATAAAAAAGAGCCATATAAATTTCAAAGTAAAAAAAAAAAAGTATCCATATTGATATATTAATATAAATCCAGTCATCATATATATATATATATATATATATATATATATATATATATACCCAGTATAATTTACAAAAAAGTTATATAGAAAGTAGTTTAAAAAATATCCCGTGTAAATGTTATATAAAAAGGCCTCATATAAAAAATATAATGTTACAAAAATTATTGTTACTTACACTGGAGAAGGTTTAAATTGGATTTTGGATCCTTTTTTTTTTTGTTACAACGTAAATAAAGACTAAAAAAACAATAAAACAAATATCTTAAAAAGAAGTTTTTCGTTACGTCATTCTTAAGCAGATCACAAACACCTAAAAGTTTTGGTCCTCTTGTACAACTTAAAATAGTAAAAAAATTTGCCTAGTGTACCTATTCTTATTATTATTATTATTATTATTTGATTTGATTGGTTATTTTCCATTTAATTTAATTCATCAATTTTCATTGCCATCCAATAATTCCTTTAATTTAATTATATGTGTTATTTGATAATATAAATTTTCCTTTTCAAGCAAGAGGAATTAAACTTGTTGAATGATTCATTTTTAGAAATCAATGAAAATGGAGAGATTCATGATATATTAATAATGCATATGTATTAATATACCAATTTCTTTAACAGTACTAATTTATTATTGTGTTTTGTGAAATCAATAACTTAATTGTGCATTTATATGTGTAGTCTACAATAACGAACTTAATAATTTTTTAACTTCTAGTTTTACATATTCTAGTTGTTTATATGTTAATTTATTTATTTATTTGTTAAATATCTTGAAAAATAGTATTATATAGAGAATACTTTGTTTATATATTATTAGTATGTAAAGGAAATCAACAAAAAAAATAAATAAAAAAATGTGTTATCTTTTTTCTGCCGGCCAAACAAAAATTACAGATCACAAATACAATATAATAATAAATAATAGGTAGACTCAGATGCTTACAAATATCATTTTTTATTTATCAAATTGTCTAATGACAACCCTCACACATTTAAATGCGGAGAAACGTGGAATTCGGAGTTAGCTATCCGACTAACCCAATAATGTTCCTGGTAGCTATCATTTAAGGTACACTTATAGGAAGATATTTTACTATTTTTATGACTAAAACTAAATAAACTAAAACATCACCACTACTAATATCTCATCAATTTGAAATAATAAATTATCATATTTTTTTCGTAAAAAAAATACCTTTTTTTACCACAGACTAATAAATTACCTAGGAATTTATGATTTTCACAAGTCCAATAACACTCATAGGAGAGGCTAGGAATATATATATCATTTGATATCAACAATTATGTGGTGCATGATATCAATGAATTTAAAAGTAAAAGAAAGTGCGGAAAATAATAGATTAGTGGGAACAAAAGATGAAGGATGATGAGGTCATCCGATCAATTTAATTGTGGTCTATTTGTGTATATACGGATATACCCGTAATCCCTTTTATATCTTTAGATTTCATTTTACTTTTAAACAATAGAGAAAAATGAGAAAAAATTAAATAAGAATAGAGAGTTAGGACAACCAAACAAATCTCTCATGTTGTAGCAAAGAGTGGTTCGTATTTTTCATGTAACGTAACTTTCATAAGATTCACCATTTTCAAAATTAAAATAAAGGTAAGCGAGATTATGTGAATAACAAAAATATTAATGTCAAAGTGTATCCATTTAGCAATCAAATTAAAAGGCAACAAATTGATAAAGGTAATTTGGATTTTAAAGTTAAATTTTAGTGGATATTAAAATTAAAATGAATCAACCGTAAATCAAATGCATGTCTTGTCCAAAAAATACATTTGAGAAATTTCAACTAAAAGCTACTATCTACAAATATGATTCAAATATCTCAATCAAAAGTAAAATTTCAGCTAAAAGTTACTATACTGCTACAGCCGAATGTCTTGAAGTCTAATGGCCTTTGTGATGTTCTCCTAATGAAAATTATGAAAAATTAACATTACCGGTCAGATACAGAAACAAAAGTAAATCAACCCTATATTAATCTTCACAGTTGAAACTACAATCTTTAAAAACACCCAATGTATTTGCAAAAAATTAAATTAAATTTTTCAACAAAATATAAGAAAATGAAATATTGAAAGATGAGAAAGAAATTACACAAATGAATATAAAAAATGAGTTGAAAAAAATGAAAAATGAAAACTCATTAGCGCTCAATCATGTACCTTATATAAAAAAAATATGGTGAACGTTTGTACTATAAATAAATTGTACTTCTTATTGTACTTCTTTGAATTGTTGAATGAATGGTGGAGAAATTTAAAAATTCCTATTTTGTTTAAATTGAATCAATGATGCATATTGTACCAAAAAAAAAAAAAAAGAATTATGAACAAATTTTAAACTTCCTATTTGAGATTTAAATTGACATATTTGTATGTTTGTTTTAAGGAAAACTAATAATGGTTGATTAATGGTGGTGTAAAATATAAACCGATAAACATTTATATTTCAAAATTCATAATATATCTTGTTAAAAAAAATCATAATATATAGAAACTAATAATAAAAAATTCGGTTATTTATTTCAATTTCTTAAATAATTTTTTTTATAACTATGTTGTACAATTTCTTTTATTATTATTTTTGATAATTTATGATTTTTTTTTTGCTAAATTTATTTTATAATATTTGGATTTAAATAATATACAAACTTATAAAAGAAAAAAATTCTTAAAATTAGGAAACAATGAATGCTAATAATGTACAGCAAAAGACAAATAAAATAAGTCAAGAATTTCATCAAATAGGAATTGATTTGATTTGGATTAATCAATTAATTAAATGCTCATCATATAGTTTCAAAATAAAAATTGAGAAATTTATATCCAAAAAATATCTGAGGAATTTATTAACTTAAAATTTGCACAAAAAAAAAACTTAAAATAATGTTCGAAAAAATAATAATAAATCATTTTTCTTATTTATTTTGTGTATGCTTAATATACATTCGTTTATTTATTGAGTTCTATTTATATTTCAGTTTTAATCATCTAAAGTTTTATATATTTAAAATAAAAAATTGTTCATTAATTTAATTTAGCTATATTGGTCCCCAGAAAAAAAAATTATTTGAAGTTGAAAAAAAATAATAATGTGAATATTTTAATTATACCTTTTAATTATAATTTGAATTGTTTCCTTTATAATGTACACATTTGTATAATATAATGATTTGTTCATCCTTTATTTATTATTCATCCTTTATTATGAGATTCATCATTTATTGTGAGATTTTTTTTTTGAAGCAAAAACATTTAATGGTAAATCAATATGAGAGGAGAATGCTTGTGGGAATGACATGTGGCAATTTTCATTAAAAAAAGCTCTCAAATTATATATATAGAGATAATATTGTGTTTAAATACTCTCTCTGATTATTTTTAAAAGAGACAAATTGTTTTTAATTATTTTTTTAATTAATTGATGTATTTAGTCTATATTATAAATTAAATATTTTTTAATGTTATTTTGGAAGTAATGAATAATAATTTTATTAATATCTTACATTTTACACCGGATTATAGAAGATGGTGCGTTGTGAAAGGTACAATTTTCACTTTGGTTGAGATAAGTCTTCGATGTGCAAGGTATATCAGGTTGAATGATAAATACTTTTTTACATTGGTGAAAAATATAACTGATGTAATTTATTTTTACTTTTCTTTTTATCAGGTCTGAAAAACTAATACAAAGAGTATTTTCTAGGAGTGCTACCGTTGAATAACAATGTGGAAAGAATGGGAGCATCAACTAAAGTAAAAACAAAAAAATGTGGGAAGAATTAGATAAGAATCATAACATTTATTGTAATTGAACATCCATTTGCATACATCATTTATTGAAATACAAACAGATAAGAATGGAACTCATCTATTTATTTTTTGTTTATTTAAGTAGTAGTACATAGCCATGCATATCAATATTAAGTTGAAATCCCTAAAAAGTCTTTTGTGAATTTAGATTTAGAGAAAATCTTGAAGACTAAGTTTTCTGCGTCATGTATTGAATCAGCGCACACACCATACTCCAAATCAGAATTAAGAGAACGAACACACAAGTTCCTAGTTCCCTTGTTTTTACATTCAGTATCATCCCGACATATATGATTTTCCCCAATTATCTTCACAGCATCTTTATATGATGCAGGGATGCACCATACTCCAGCACATACACAACCGATGGGGCATGGTGTCACATCCGGCACACACATTACCCCACATGCTTCTACTTTCTTTATCGGGAATGTTACTGTAAATGGTGAAGCAAATTAACGTTTAAATAACATACACATAATATTATTAACATCTGTAAATTTAACATGACAAAGTTCAAGAATATACATATTTGGGTACCTAATATGTTAGTAAGCTATTAATCCATTAATAATTTTAAAGTAGATTAATCTCGTTAGTTCTTAATGCTGAGAAAGATGGTTAAAATAAATACATACCAAAAGTGGCAAGCAAGAACAGAGAAAAAAGAAGGAGCTTGACATAAGCCATTGTTTTGATTGAAAGAGAGAACAAGCTACAAGCCTAGCTACGATTGTTAATTTGTTGCAAGAGCTTATTGCATCAGATAGTTCACATCATGCAGCAATTTATAGAAGGTAGAACTAGATAGCTACAAATTTTGTGTGGCAATATTATCATAATGCATAAATATCTAAACAAATTTATAGAAGGTAGAACTAGATAGCTACAAATTAAATACAATCTCAGTTATTTTTCTACTACAAATAATTTACTTTTTAGATTTATTAAATAACTTATGTATTTAATTTATTTTTCATTTAAAAAAATATATCAATTATTTAATTAATCTAAAAAGTCAATTGTTTCTAAAGAAAATTGGAAGGAGTAATAATTTGTAGCATTGTTAGGGTATAATAAATTAATTTGTATTGTTAGCTACAATGGCAATATATTGCTAACTAGTTTGTCTAGGGTATTAGTTAAAGAAATAATTAAATACAGTAAAATGATATTAAAATTTGTGTAATTATTTTTATAAAAATATAAAATAAAATATTATTTTTGATCTAAAATTTATTTATTTATTAAATATCACGTTTATGATGTTATATATTTTTGAAATAATTACGCATGAATAAAAAATATGCCGGCTATAAGTTGGGTCGCTATTTTTTTTTTTTTTTTTTTTTTAAGCAAAAGGAGTACAGAGGAAACCCTCTGGACTATCCCTTAGATGGGTCGCTATAAGTTGGGTCGCTATTCCTTAGATGGCAAGTTCAATCCTTTGAAACATGAAAACTGACTTTTTATTTATATTTTTTTTGGCTTTCACTCTCAGTTGAATTTGGTTCGGAGGTCAGTTCTGGCATTAAGTGGTTCCAACTCCCTCCTGATTGTAGTTGCGGGGGATCGAACCGTAGTCCTCCCTACCAAATTCAGCGCCAATCACCATTAAACCAACTAACGGTTGATATTTTTTAATTATAGTTATTTAGAACCGAAGTACAAAGTTGGGTGCTAGCTGCTCCATTTTCAACACATAATAAGGCTATTTTATAAGCATAGGGGCGCTATTTTACTCATGGGGGCACGATTTGGCAAATACCGGGTGATATAAATAAGACTTTTTACCATAAATAGGTTACAAATTTTATAGAGAGAAATACCATCTCAGTCGTATTGAGAATAATTCTCTGGTGTTTTAACATTGAAGAACGCAGTCAAACGTGTTTTTCGTCACTGATTTATGTATAGTCTTCGCAACTTAATTGTTATGTTTATTTTTATCATGATTAGTTAAATTTCTAATGATTAAAATTAATAGATGAATTTTCTTGAATTGATTTAAACTATGTAAATTGTTGAGAATCCGTGCGACCTTTTTAATATTATTGTTATTCAATTATTTCTAGGGGTAATGCTTTTTATGATTTGACGAATTTATGAATTGAATTTAGGAATCAAATAATTACTAACCATAACTTTTGAGACTTGAATCTGAAATAATTGTTTGGTCAATAGTCGTTTTAGAAATATCGGATTATTGAACCATGATAAGTAGACTTAACGTGCAAAAATCTTTTATAAATTTGAATTGACCTAAGACATTAGGAAATTATTTTTATAGAAAAGGATTCCTAATCATTAACACTGGTTTGAACCACTTGGTTAATTCATCGTGACAATAAGAGTAAAAATGTAGCCTAGAACCGCATTTACCAATTCATGAAGAGGAAGTGATTCGAAACTTCTAATCATCCATTTATTCTTTATGAAAATCATCTCTTTTAGTTTATTGTTTGATAATCAAATATATGCTCAACATACCCCCTTTGTATTTACTTCTAATCCTAATAAATATTATACAATTGCTTTTTTAATTCTCTCATATGTGAGTTGTATTTCTGATCCACAGTTTCATCTTCTTGCATATCAAATTATACCAATATCTTGTTTTTTTTATACAACTGGTTCCTTCACGATGAGTTTGGAGAGTGTTCCACATTTCTTGAGCAGTTTTGCATTCAAAGATCCTGTCATATTCTTCCCTGCACAAAGCACACTTAATAAATAATTTAGCTTTAGTGTTTAGGAATACGCTATCAGCTTCTGCAGTGAGCCATTCAGCTTGAGACTTTGGAGTATTTGTATCTTTGATGTATAGTACATATTCTCCATCTTATATATATGACAGACCACATGTGGTTGTATTGTGATCTTTGGAATAATTCCATCTTATCCTTCCAGTAGTAGTAATTATCTCCTTCAAATAGAGGTGGTCTATTTGATGATCCTCCTTCAGAGATGAATTTTGCAGCTTTTGCCATTACTTCCTTCATGAATCTTTTCCTCTAGCACTCTTTAGATGCTCAACCTTAAGAGACAGAGCTTTGATGCCAATTGAAGTAACAAGGTTTCTCACAAGAAAGGGGGTTTGAATTGTGACCTTTTTAAAATTTTGTTGCAATACTAATAGATGTTAATTAAAGTAACAAATATAAAACACACAATTAGGGGAATGTTCAAAGAACGTTCTATGCAGTAAGTTAAATGAAAATAAATGTGATATGTGTTTGTTTAAAGTAAAGAGAAGGGAAAGAGAGAATCAAACATCACGATATTATCCTCGTTCACCCCTTAATGATATGGGCTACTTCAGTCCTCACTTGCATGCGTGAGATTATCTAATAATAATCTAGACCAAGATTTCAATAACTTCAAACCCTTAACCTAATCCAAGGCTAAGTTGCAAATCAGTAATCACCTACTGATTTAAAACTACCACTCAATCAATTCATCATAATTGACTCGAGTTTACAACTTTCAATTGATTTTATATGAAGCCAGTGGATCTTTCAAGCTTATAGTAACCTAAACTCGTTTGTATAACTTACAAATGAAATACAGTCAATATACTCAAAGATATTTAGATCATATATTCTAGACAACTTTGGAGTATGAGTGAAAAATAAGAGCTTAGATTGCTTTGTGATTGCAAGTATGAATTCTTTGATTGATTGTGAAACTCTAGCTCTTCAATGTTGCCAAACGTGCTATTTATAGATGGAGAAGTTCTTCAGATATTTGAACTTCAAATATGACAGTTGGGAGTGCCAAAATAGCCGTTGTGAGTGAGGCAAAACAGTCGAATCAAATTTGTACTTTTAGTGATCCTCGAGAACATTCTTCTAATGGCCTCTGAGATATGCCAGTTAGAGGATGTCAGAAATATTCGTTTGTGCCAACTGTAATGGGTTGTATTTGATCATATATCTATTGTAAAATAGTAGCCCATGTGTGGAAATAGTTTGGTACAACTTTGGATAAGATTGTAGCTTGTATGCACAAAATTTGGGAGACCATTCTCCTGGATGTTGGAGAGCATTCTCTTATCGAAGGGAAGTGAAACCAACATGCTTGTTTGGTTGTTGCAAGTTGTATAACAGTTGTTAATCACCATTTGGAATGTAGAGTACTCACTATTCATTTGTCCTTACAAGGACGTGTGAATAGTAAATCAAGCACACTTGTGATGAGAGAATGTAGCCTTCTCTTGCCATGTGTTTGTACCTGGTTTATATTTAAATCCTCTTCACAAACTGGTACAAGTTGTTGTCTACTTCTCATTGGTCTAAATTGAATTCTTGATGATGTTCTTGAAAAACATAAAGTCTTATCAATGATATGTGAGCTTGATGTTTTTAAAGTTGTTTCATGGAGTAAGTTCATTAATAAAAAAAATGATTATTTGCCTTAAATAACTTATTCCAAACTGTTGTGAAACTATAAATTACTCTTGTGAAAATTTCTTTGTTGTCTTGTATCAAGTTGACTTAAATAAGTGATTATCTAATGGTACGTGAACTCTGGAGACCATTCTCCAAGGCAGAATTGGAAATTCTTTAACTTGCGATTAAAATGGAATGATTTTAATTCCTTGCATCTATCTTAAATTAAATCACTCAAAAACACTTGTTAGATCACAAGATGATAAAAATCTAATTAAAATTTAATTAAGGATGTTTGTCATCTTTAAAACATCAAAATAAGATTTTGTCTCAACAAAATGCCCGCTAGTGACTCAGTTACTACTAAACTTGTATGTGTTAATTGTTCGGTGACTATTTTTGGTAGGCATTTTGATATGGATCTTGTATGTATTCCTTTGAGTAATATTGATGTGATTTTTGGCATGAACTGGTTAGAGTTCAATCGCGTTCATATCAATTGTTATAAGGTTAATAGGTTGTTACCCTCTGCTAAGTGGACGTGTTTTGCAAAGGGGCAATTTTCAAGAAATTTTTAGCAGGAGATAACGCAAAACACGCCCACTGAGCAGGGGGGTAACAACCTGTGACGGGTACCCCGAGGTGCATTCTCTACAAAAGGACAAAACTGTGACGGGTACCCCAAAGCGGACAATCTCTCGAAGATATGAACTTGAGGTCGGATTGGTATGTTGGCTCCGACTATGGAGAATGGACCTGCGCATGCTTATGGTTCGACACCCTTTTGTCCATTAACCTCGATCGGGAGCTACTGTTCCAGATACATCAAAATAGTCACACATCGTTTGGTAATCGAATCTAAAAGTAATTTATATAACACAACCACACATTTCAAACTACCGATATGTCTTTTCTGCATAAAAGAATAAAATCATGACAAATGAACCTTAATTTGCCAACAATCTCTTGGAAGAGTAGACTTAAAGGTTGGATCAGATCAATACGAATAACATTAAAATGATTGTAAAAAGAAATTATATTGTTGGTGTGGCATATTAATTAAATCTTTACCAAAATAAATAAATGAATAAATTATACATTTCACTCCTTAAGTTTTTTTTTTTGGTAAGTTTCACTCTTTAATTTAATTTTATGTTTCATTTTGATCTTTTAATAAAAGGAAAATTATTTCATCCCTTTATTTTATGAACCAATAAAAAATTTAAAGGATCATAGTAAAAGATAAAATTAATTTAAGAGACTAAAAATAAAATTTAGCATAAATAAAACTAGATAATGTATGCTTCGTTCATGTGGCAATATAGATAATGCTTCCTTTACAAACAATAAATAAAATTCATGCTTGTGTCTTTTCTTTTTAACTCATGCTTTTAGAGGTGAAAGCGGATCAGAAAAATCCAATTAAATTGATGATCCAAACCAATTCAAACCGAAAAGAAATCGACTTTTATGGTTCGGATCAAAAATCAAACCGAACCAATTAAAAACCGAAGTGATTTGGTTCAGTTATCGGATCTAGTTTTCAGATCCAATGGACAAACCGAACCAAACCAATATATAGTATATATGTTATTTTTTTTTTTAGACAGTTCATAGCCGCAAACCAATACAGGCCCAACTACTTTTAAAAAATAAGATAAAACTTGTCTTACTTAGAAACTCTAATTTAAAAATGCAAACTTAGAAACAATCATAACCGCAAACACATACTCATAAATGTTGCTATCACCTCACTCTCATCCGCAAGCTGCTCTCATCTCACATCACCTCATTCTCAAAAGTGCTCTTGACACTATGCAAACAACATTCTCACGTCATGTTGCTGCTCTCAGAACGGTAACTTCTCAAGCGTTGTTTCGATTATTGCACTTTATCATTTGAAGAACATATGAACTTAATTTCAATATGGTTGTATTTTTTATTTGATGAACTTATAAACTTAATTTTAATATGGTTGTATTATATATTTGATGAACTTATTTGATAGCCTTAAGTTAAAAGAATTGTATTTTTTATTTGTTTTCAATACGGTTGTATTATGTATATGTATTTGAAGAATTTATGGGAAAAGAATTGTATTTTGTATTTGTCGAGCTTATGAAAAAAATATATCGGAAAAAAATAATAGCATCGAATACATCGAAAAAAACCGATTAAAGTATCTGAACCAAACCGACGAGTTTGGTTCGGATTCATTTTTGAAAAACACTAAAAATCAAACCAAACCGAATCAATCGAGGAATCATTGATTCAGACAACGAATTCACTCAAAACCGATCCAAACCGGTCTGATTACATCCCTACATACTTCCGTCTATATAATCTATATTAGGAAGATCCCTACATACTTCCGTCTATATAATCTATATTAGGAAGATAAATATGATTATACAATTTAGCTCATCTTCATTTCTTGTCACCTATTAATTTAAGAGGTAATTTGAGTCATTTTGCATATCCTTTTATCTTTTAAACCTTACCTTATTATCAATTGATTTTTTCAGATAAATTTCAAATGAAAAAGACAAATGGAAAAATGTCTCTTTCTCTCAATGCCAAAATGCTACAAATCTCTCTCTCAATGCCAAAATGCACCTCGGTGGTTTGAATAATTAATAAAATTGTATTTAACAAAAAATAAATTAAAACGTGTACCGGTGGTGTGGTTTTTATTTTTCATGCAAATGATGGAGTTATTATGTAATAGGGTTAGTTGGTTTGATGGGATAACATAAACTTTTGCACATAAAAATTCGTTACCATTTATACGGGAGTAAAAGTTCCCACCATCATCACTTGGAAATAAAACTCCTCTCTTTCCAAGGTATAATTTGTTCCAAGGAATAAATTTGTATTCCTTTATAACAAATAGAGGTATATTTATTTTCATCCTTCTATTCTCGAAAATAAAGTTTATAATCAGGCCTGTCTCCGAATTTTTGGAGGCTATGTGCGAAAATTAATTGTGGCCTTTTAATAAATAATGTAAAAAAAAAAATACAACCTGAAAATAGAAGGCATTGAAGGAAAAAAATAGAACCTGAAATTTGTCATTGTTATTGATCGATTCGGGAGCGTTGGAGTTAAACCACATAGATAACATTGAAGTTGAACGAGATAGACATCATTGTAGTTAACCGGTAAAAAAAAAATTAAAAGACAATTAGCAAATAAATTAGCAACATAAAAAATTAACATAAAATTTCAAGTGTATTTTCAAACAAACTAGGCCTGCTGACATGCAAGTTGAATCAAATTGGGCCTAGCGGTGTTGGACTTTCACAGTTTAAATAAATCTTTTAAGTTTTCACCCCTTTATTTACTAATAGTACCTACTATATAAATTTTTCTTTTGAGGCCTTCACTTTTTTGAGGCCCAATGTCATAGCTCATGTGGCACATGGGATTGAGCCGGGACTGTTTATAACTATGAAACAAACACACCAGAAAAAGTTTCTTTTCTTTTTTTTTGAGAAGCTTTTTATAGTATTTTGAAGATATATGCAAAATATCACCAATATATATATATATGCAAAATAGTCGATAAAAAATACACATTGATTTAACAACGTTAACATGGGCTAAACGTTAGGGCATAATAGTTTTGTAGAGATTTTAAAAGTATACGAGTTTTGCATTACCCCATGTAATTTTTTTTTTGAGATTATCCCTGCAATGTTTTTTTATTTTTTTTCACAGTTCATTTTACCATCCGGGATAAAACAAAACAAGATTACAGGGGGTAAAATGAACTGCAAAAAAAAAAAAAAAAAAACACATTGCAGCGGGATTATTTAAAAAAAAATATTACAGGGATATAACGTAAAACTCGCCTACTTTACAAGGACTTGTTATATTTCTACTTATATATTAATATGCGTGTTTATTTAATTTTTTTAAGTTTTTAAGGGGACTTATATTTCTAATCATATAGGAATACGCTTGTCTATTTTTTTTATAATACACTTGTCTATTTCTTTGGTAATATGAAAGGCGTTTTATAAAAAGGAGACAAAGAAAAATCTTAATATAGTTATATTTAGGGATTGAGGCAGTAATTTCTCTTATGAATCTAATGGCTACTATTTATTCTCATATTTTCATATAACTTTGTCATTCTCATACTATACATCCTATATATATATATATATATATGTTTATTTTTTTATAGTTTCAATGCGGATATATATATTTCTATTCATATATTAATATGTTTGTCTCTTTATTTAATACATTTGTTTAACAAAATAGACTAAACCTTAGTGCATAATAACTCTGTAGCGACAAAAATATGGCAATTGTTCTTATAGCAAGTTAACATTGCTACATCTATCAAAGTTAGATACTTTGAAAAGCTCAAATATTATTCTATGGGAGCCTATATTTGTACTCATATATCATGATGCGAGGATGTTCGGAAAGGCCATTGGAGTTAAGGTTAAAGGTGATGAGGAGAATATGTTCAGTGTTCTTGCGAGGCCGGGCAATGGTAATTGTTTCTATCGTTAGGAGCTCTCAGAGGAAGGGAGGTGGGTCGACGAAGAAGCGTTGTTAACGACGGCATTTTGGGGTAGCGTGGGGGTGAGTGTGCTTTTTGAAGATTCTCTTATGAAATATTAGAAGTTTAGAGAGGTTAGAGAAGCGGAAGGAAGTGCGTAGGTTAGTGGGAGAAAAATCTCCACTTATTGTCTGCCATAGGAAACTAAAATGCAATCTTGCCATGATTTATGAGTGCTAGTCATCCAGTTTCTCTTGTATCTTTGTAATTGTATTATGTGTTAAATATGTTTTTAGTTTCTATAAAGTGGTCACCTTCTAAGTTTAGTTCCTAATAAAGTTTTATTATATTTTTAGTCCCTGAAAAATTATCATGCACTCAGTTTTGGTTCATACTACTAATTCAATGTGTATTTTTGAATGATTTTTTCGCAGATATGTTTAGAACATTATGGAAAGTTCTTCAAAAAAAAAATGAGCTCAAAATTTGATTTTTTTTTATCATGGTTTTCGTTATTTTTATCTTGAATTTTTGCAATTTAAAAAATTTATATTTAATTCATCTGATGTTAAAAAATTCTAAATTTTTGTAAATATAACACTATTAGAAAAAGTTGAAATACCAACGGAATTTAGAGACAAAATATATTTCTTCTCTAATAGAGATTGAATTAGAGACAGAAAAAGAAGTTAGAGACATATATTTTTATTTTAGAGACAGATATTTTCATTTTGGAGATAGATTTTGTCCGTCTTTAATAGCTTAGAGACGAGGAAATTACCGACGGGATCAAATCCATCTCTATCCTGATTAGTGACGAAATATTTGCATTTTAGAGACAGATTTTGTCTGTCGGTATTTAAGATTTTTTTAGTAGTGTAAGATTTATATGATATTTTAGACATACCTGCAAAAAAAATCATTCAAAAATTTAAAATTTTAATGATAATTAAACAAATTTAGTTTTAGTAGGGAATAAAACTATTTGAGAGAAAAATTTTATAAGGACTAAAAATATAATAAAAATTAAATAGGGACTAACTTCAAAGGTCACCATTTTATAGGGACTAAAAACATATTTAACCCTAGTTGTAATATCATGTACGTGTTGTGAAAGGTTCAATTTTTACTTGTTCTAAGTTTGTTCCTCATCAATAATGGTTTTAAGCTTTGTAATTTTAATATCTTTTATTGTAGCGAAATCTCACTTATTTGGTATGCTATTTTTTGATGGTTAGATACTGAGTTGGTGCCTCCTCATAGCATTTTAAGGTTGTTTGAGGGTTTTTTAGGCCTGGGTAAAAGTAGGAAAGATAGAATGAGATGGTTGTTAATTTGGCATACTATCGTGTGAACAATTTGGAACACCCGAAATGACGTTTTATTTTCATATGAGACCTTTTCTGTCGATTGTCTGGTTGATAGGGTGAAACTTTTATCTTGAAACTGGTTTTTAGGTGAAAATCCTGGTAAGTCGTGTTCCTTTTATGAGTGGGGTATTCACCCTACTTTCTGCTGGAATCGGTAGAGTTTGGTTGGAGTGGACTTGTGTCTCGATGGATGTGGTTGATTCACTACAAGAAAAAGACGTTTTTGCGACAGCCAAAAGCCCTCTCTAACGGCTAAAAGCCGTCGCTAAGAACTCATTTACAGACGGCCTGTAAAAACCGGTGGCCGTCGCTAAAACGCTCGCCGGTAAATTTCCAGACGGCCCAGGTCGTCTGTAACGGACATGACGGAATTTGCGACGGCCTGAGGCCGTCGCTACAGGCTAACGGTCACATCCAGCTGTACAGGTAACGACGGCTTAAGCCGTCGGTAAAATTGATGTAGCGACGGCTCAGGTCGTCGCAAAATCTGGACGGACTGATGCAGCTGACAAGGGTTGACTGATTTGCGACGGCTTAAGTCGTCGCTAAATCTGGACGGGTTTTTTTAAAAAAAATTAAATATTTAATTTTTTTTTAATTTTTTTTTAAAATTAAATATTTAATTTTTTTAAATAAAATTTATTTATTATTTTGATAAATACAAATTAACATAAAAATAAATTTAATACATATTAACACATAAAATTAATTATTTAAAATAACGAAAATATAAATTAAAAATTCAATAAGGAAATACGATAATTGTCTCAAATTACAAACATAATAGATAATTGTCTCAAATTACAAACATAATATTAAAGTATGATAATTATCATGAAATTACAAACATAACACGATAATTGTCTCAAATTACATAATACTTAAAAAAGTTCTAAAATAAAATACGACAAACTCTATCAAATTATTAGAAACATTCATTAAGCACTTCTTCCCCTTGCGTTTGTTCTTCCACCGTTTGTTCTTCCACCACTTGTTCTTCCACCGCCTTCAAAATTCACACCAGCTTGAGCATAGCCACGACCTTGAAAATTTCCACCACCTTGAAAACGAAGTCCGCCTTGAAAATTACCACCACATTGAAAATTATCTTGACCACTTTGAAAAGATCCACCGCCTTGAAAACTCGGAAAACATCCTCCGCTTTGATTATTTGGATTCCATCCGCCTTGAAAATTTGCATTACTTCCGCCAGCTTGATCATTTGGATTCCATCCGCCTTGAAAATTTGCATTACTTCTGCCAGCTTGAACATTTGGATTGCCTCCTCTTTGAAAATTTGAATTCCCTCCGCCTTGAACATTTGGATTTCCTCCGCCTCCATTCGAAGAAGTATTTTGAAAGTTATTTGAAAGACCGAAAGTGTGAAAGTCATCTACAGCTCCAATTAACTCATTGAACAAACGATCATCCTGAAGACCAGTCAAAAAATCATCATTCTGCGACGATGATTGGTTGCAAGGAACATTACCAGGATACTCTTGCTCTTCCCCTGCTTGAGGTCCGGACTCGTTTCTTCTGCCTTCAAGTTCGGCTCTTAGCCGCTCTTCCAATTCTTGAAACCTCCGTTCATATTTAGCTTCAATCCGCTTTTCAAGTTCTTTCTCTTTTTCCTCATCAGTTTGATATCGGGATGTAGCTACGCTAGCAGTACTGTTACGCGAGTCACTTGAAACATCCATATATCCTGACGGCGTCTTCTGAATGAACGAAGATGAACTCCCTTGACCCTGGATACGACCATGATGCTTTCTCCCAGAAAATTCCACAAATTTGTCAATTATCATATTGTGCCTAACATCTTCACTTATCCGCTGTGAAGGTGGAAGGGCAGCCTGAGTAGCATCGAGCTCCGCAATATATACCTGAATCAACTCCTACAAAAAAAATAATTAATTAACTCATAATTAATACTCAATTATTACTTTCTAAAAAAAACCAAGCAATTATTAAATGATGTTTGCGGCAAATCATCACGGGCAGAGATGGGTGTTGTTTCGAAGCACAATTTGGCAATCAAATCCATGGCTAATTCTGGAACTAGATAATTAGACTTTAAACCCAAAAGTTTAACGCACACTGTCAACTTCGACTCTGTAGAATCTTCAAACAATGGTGCATTTGTATCTTTTAGAAGTTTAAAAAATCTTTGGGCTTCAGCATTCGGAAGTTCATCTCCATATTCATCATCCTCGGCCGGATCATTGTTCACCACATTAAACCCAAGAGCATCTTCTATCATATCATTCATAGAGGCAAAGGGATAATGCTGATTATAATTTTGTGGAGCTAATACTGTTGGTGTAGCTGCTAATACTGCTGGTGCAGCAGTACTACTTGACGAACCACCTTGATCCGAGGTAAATGATTCTCCGTGACTTGTCCAAATCCAATAATTAGGTTGGAATCCATATTTGACCAGATGAAACTTAATTTCATCTTCGCCGCGGAATCTTAAACATTGACATTTCGCACACGGACATCTAATTCCCCCCTCATTCATTACAACGGGCCTCTGTTTTACGCTATCAATAAATAACTTAACCCCTAATTTAAACACTTCTTTAACTTGCCCTCTCTTTCCATCGTCAAATCTATCATACATCCACCAACTATCCATGTCTGAACATAAATAGATATTATATATTAAAGTGCGACTCTTTTAATTATTAGTTTTTTTTCAAAAAGAAAGGGTATCAACTATCATAATCTAGATTAAATATTAAGTATTTTTCATAAACCTAACAATTATTATATATTCAAATTTATGTTCTTAATTTATATTTAAAGTAAAAAATGTGTTAAAAAAATACAACATTCTCGAACAATTTTTTCTTTATAAATATATTGATTATTTTTTTAAAAAGAAAAATAGGATAAAAATTAAAAAATTGTTACTTGATACTAGTAAAAATATAATAATTAAGTATTTTTTGTAAAACTAACAATTATTTTATAATCTAAACTATGTTCTTAATTTATATATATCCAAATTAATGTAAAATTTTAGTTAAAAGAAAATATTATATCCTCCACCAATAAATTTTTTACATTAAAAAGTATTTTATATTACATGTATTTTAAATATAATTGATTACTTTTCTTTAAATATAATTAAAAATATGGTTACTTTTGGCGTGTGTGTGATGTGTAGCAGGGGTAGTGTTTTGGCCTTGTATTGGTGGCTAGTGTAGTGCTTGTACATACTTAGTACTTCTTGTACTTATTGATTAATAAAGTTTTGCTCATTCAAAAAAAACTTTAAGCCAAGTAAAAATCTTATAATTAAGTATTTTTTCTAAAACTAACATTTATTATATAATCTAAATTATGTTTTGAATTAATTTCAAAGTAAAAAATAAGTTAACAAAAAAATATTATATCCTCAAACAATAATTTTGTCTTTATAATAAAAACTACATTATATGATAATTGTTTTAAATATAACCGATTAGTTTTCTTTAAAGTAAAATACAATAATAATTAAAATTAAAAATTTGATTACTTTGGGTCGAGTAAAAAAGTAATAATTAAGTTCGTAACTTCTTTAAAAAAAAAAAATTAAGTTCGTAAATCTAATAGTCATTACTTTCTTTTTTAGGTGTTTTGTAGTGGGTTGTTTGTTGTGGTTTTCTTTGCTACTGTTGTAGGGGGGTGGTGGTTTTCTTGCCTTCTTTTTAAGGGGTTCTCCCCTCTGTACTTGATTTTCTTGTATGAGTGGTTGCTTAATAATATTTACATAAACTAACTAATTTTATTTATATTATAATTAAAAAATCAGATAATTAAATTACTTAACAAAAAAATTTATATCCTCAAACAATAATTTTTTCCATATATCATAATATTAAACAATAATCTTATAAACAATACTTTTCTTTATTCTACACTTCCATCAAAACTAAATACATACATCATAATTTATTTTAAAATAACACTACTTTTTTTTTTTCCTTTGATAATATTTTTAAGCAATACCTAAATACGTACATATAATCATGTTTTTTTAAAAATATTGAGTTGCAAATTCGAGTAGGCCAAAAATATTACATAATGCATGTAAATTATATTACTTACTTGTTGTGCCGGGTAGTGTCTGACTTTAAGTTTCCAAAACTAAGCTCCCAATATATTACTAATCAACGAACAAATAACATTTCTGTAAATCAAAAAAAAAAAAAAAGACACTGTTAATAAATAATACACATATGATTAAGAAAATTTTATAAATTTAACTATATTAAATAAAACTTACTTTTTATGTACAACAATGTTTACATGTTGAACTTCAAATCATAACAAGGGAATTTTATCTACATTTTCTACAACAAAAATTTAAAAATATCAATTAATATAATAAATTGGCAATATCATTCAAATATTCAAATAAAATAGTAGAAATTACTCACAATCTATTAAAAATCAAAACTTTGAAGAAGAACAAAGATACTATATAAGATGAAGAAATATAGAGAGATGTTGGAGAAATTTTAGAGAGATGTTGGAGAATTATAGAGAGCAAATCGTGTAGTGAAAATGAAATGGAAGAAGAAATATATTAATCTTCTCAATTGTTACCGTTGCAGCAAGAACAAAGCCTTTTTCTCCGTCCAAACCATTCCCGACGGCCCAAGCCGTCATTAAAGGCTGCGCGAAGACCAACGTCTGACTTCCCACTGTCCAAGACTGAGCCGGTTTTTTTTTATTCCGTCAACTTTTAGCGACGGCCTAAGCCGTCAGTACGTCTGTCAAAACTTTGTGACGACTTTAGCCGTCAGGAAATGGAGATTTAGTGACGGACACAGCCGTCGGTAAATGTTGGACGAATTTGCTCACAAATTATAATATTTTTTTATTCTTTTGGCGGCTTCAGCAAGCATAGCGACGGCCTAGGCCGTCACTAAATTACAGACGGCCCAGGCCCTCTATATCAAATTTAAAATTTCGTCAAGAAAACATGTTTTTCTTGTAGTGATTGGAGGTTCTCTTGTTGGTTTTTCTTACCTTGAGGTTCATCTTATCTTTCTCTTTCTCATTGGGGTATTCATCTTGTGGTGGTGTTGTTGAGGTGCTTTAATTTAATGTTTGTTTATCTTCTTTTTATGTTATAGGTTCTTTTTTTCTTTTTTTTTTTTTTGTCTTCTTAAAGTGTACTTTTGATACTTTTTATTACTCTTACCTATCTCTTATACTTTCTCTATACTTTTATATATAATATATTTGTCATTAAAAAAAGGCTTAAATATCATTTCAGTCCCTGTATGTTCGTGATTTTTTTATTTTAGTCTTATATCTTTTTTTGTTGCAAATAAGTCCCTGTATGTTCACAAATTTTTTATTTTAGTCCTTAAAGTCAAAATTCGTAGGAAAATCTGCAATTTTCGTGCATATTTTCCTTCGGATTTTCCTGCGGATTTTGACTTTAAGGACTAAAACCAAAAATTTGCGTACATACAGAGACTTATTTGTAACAAAAAAAGATACAGGAACTAAAACCAAAAATTTACGAACATCCAGAGACCATAAGATCATTTAAGCCTTAAAATAACAGTTCAAGCTTGAGTTTTCACAAAGTAACTGATGTGAAAATTTATCCGTAAATGGTATGGATACTGCCATTGAATAATAATGATTGACGCAGAAAAAAGTTTCCACCATACACATGTATAAGATATTTGAAAGAATGGAAGGAAGCACCAATTAAAGTAAAAACAAATAAAATTGTGGGAATATATTAGATAAGCATTATAACATTTATTTATTTTAGTTCAACACCCATTTGCATACATCATTTTTAGAAATTCAAACAGATACCCAAAGATTTTTTATTTATTTAAGTATAGTAGTACATAAATCTGTGCATATAATCGTAGATTTTTGTGAGCATATCAATATTAAGTTGAAATCTACCAAAAGTTATCTTTTGTGAGTTTAGATTTAGAGAAAATATTGAACATTAAGTTTTGTGCCTCAGATATAGAATTAGCACACACACCATACTTCAAATTAGTTTTAGGAGAGCGAACACAAAAGTTTCCAATTTCCTTATTCTTACATTCAGTATCATCCTGACATATAAGATTTTCTCCAACTATCTTCACAGCATTTTTATATGATGAAGGGATGCATAAGCCTGCAGGATATACAATAATTGATACAGTACAAACACATACTATGTTTGATTCCAATGGCGGGTGGCAATATTTCAAGGGCGGCGAACAAAATCCCCCACAATCTGCTTCTACTTTCTTCATCGAGAACGTTACTGTAAATAGCAAAATCAAATAAAGTTTAAACAACATATATATAATATTATTAAAAAAAATTGTGATCAGTTTTTCTTTTAGAATGAAATTGTGATCAGTTTAGAGATCGAAGAAAGTGAAATTTAACAAGAGAAATAGAGAAGAATTTCATATTTTACCTTCCACTATACATATTATTTGGGTACATAATTTAGTAAAAACTATTAATCCATTAATGGAAATAGATTCTCGTTAGTTTCTTAAATATATGATTTGATCAATTAATGTACGGTATAATGATGAGAAAGATGGTCAATATATATACATACCAAAAGTAGTAAGCAAGAACGCAGACAAAAGAATGAGCTTAACATAAGCCATTGTTTGATTGAAAGAGAAAACAAGCTACAATTGTTAATTTGTTGTGACTTGTGAGTGCTTATTTCATGAGATAGTTCATCGCATGCAGCAATTTATAGAAGATATATAGAGCTTGCTATAGCTAGAAATTTTCTGTGGCAATATTATAATGCAGAAATATGAAATATCTAATCAAATTAAGGTTTTATAGTGCTCCACAACACTAATTAAGCATATTAAAAACGGAAATAAAAATAAATTCATGTTAAAAAATAAATTTTTACATCTTTAATATGTTAAATGTATGCACAAGTTCCAAGATATATTTTCCATATACTTAACTAGTGTATCGAGGGTAGAGCTGTCAAAACGGGCAGTTCAGTCCGTTTCGGACCGGCTCGGACGGGCTTCTAGTATCATCGGGCCGAGCTAAAAAAGCTTTTCACAAAATATATATGGACTCCAAAAATAGTGACCCGTTTTTTGTTTTATTTATTTTTAGCTATTAGTGTTCAATTAAAATAGATATTATTAATGTTGTTTGTTTTTCATTTCATAAACTCAATATATTTAAGTTATAAAAAATAAATATAAAAAACTAAAAAAATAAAGTTACTCATTTAAATTCACATATAAATTAAACACAAGAGAACTTAGAAATACTAATTCACGATAATGGGTACTTAATTATTTGGGTACTTAATATGTTAGTAAACTATTAATCCATTAATAATTTAAAAGCAGATTAATCTTGTTAGTTCTTAATGCTGAAAAAGATGGTTAAAATAAATACATACCAAAAGTAGCAAACAAGAACACAGACAAAAGAACGAGTTTAACATAAGCCATTGTTTGAGTGAAAGAGAGAACAAGCTACAATTTTTTTAATTTTTTTTTTTTTTTTGACAAAAACAAGCTACAATTGTTAATTTGTTGCGAGAGCTAATTGCATTAGATAGTTCATTGCATACAGCAATTTATAGAAGACAGAACTACCTAGCTAGAAATTTTCTATGGAATTATTATAATGCATAAATATCTAAGCAAATTAATGGTTTAATATTTTTCAATCCATGTTGAGCCACTAACAATTTTAGGATGGAAACATCAATCCTTTAAAAATTACATCTATAGACTTAGAAAATACGATATTGTTATGTATGAAAATACTTGTTTAGGCACTGTTACAAATTTGATGTGATAGGCGCACACACATAAGCAAGTGATTAAAATAATAGTAATTGATGCAACTATGTTATTTTCATTTTAATTTTTTTGATTGATGTGTGTGTCTGAAAATTGTGTCTATATTTTTTTTAACATTATGCTTATATTATTGTGTGTATGTAAGAATGTCTGTGTTATATATGACCCTTTGAAATATTTTCGGAAGATCCACAATATTTGATGTTAGGAAGCCGAAGTGTCAAATGCAAATAAAATAAAAGCATGTTAATTGTGAAAAAAATGCTTTAACATGTTTAATCACTCCATCACTATTTACTCGTAGCCTATAAGTCTATTGAAAGAGTTGGAGAGATGTTTCAGAAATTTCATTTGGCGTGGAGATCATAATCCCCAAGCTAGAAAGACGGTTACAGTTTCTTGGCACACTGGTACTGTATGCACTCCAATAGCATACAGTTCGTAAAATGTACTGCGAGGCCGTTTGTTTATTTTGTAAATTTTATGCAATTTGAATTAAACAATTATGGTTGAGTTGATAAAAGAAATTATATTGGTTGTGCGGCATATGAATTAAATCTTTATCAAAATAAATAAAAGAATAAATTATAATTTTCATTCCTTAATTTAATTTTATGTTTCATTTTGGTCATTTTAATAAAAGAATAAATTATACTTTTCATCCCATAATTTTATGAACCAATAAAAAAGTTAAAGGATCAAATTAAAAGATAAAATTAATTTAAGAGACTAAAAATAAAATTTTACATAAATAAAGTTAGATAATATGTTTATCTACCAAAAAAAGTTAGATAATGCTTCGTTCATGTGGCATTATAGATAATATTTCCTTCTATAGTTTAAGGAGTGCGAAGCTTAACTCTATTTGGTGTATCATTTTTCTATTTTTATATATAATTATATTTGCTATTTTTATCTCCTACAAAATAGGCGAGTTTTTCGTTTGCCTCCTATAAAAAAAATTTGTAGGAATATCTTCTTACAATGTTTAAAAAAAAATTTGGTAGTGTATTTTACCCCTTGCCGATTTTTGTTTTCTACAACATAGAAGGGTAAAATACACTACCAAAAAAAAATTTGAACATTGATTTAAAAAAAAATTTACCTTTGCTTTTTACCAGGTCTGAACAGAACTAGAACTAATATAATGCACCATTCATATGTTTCATCAAAATTGTCTTGAAACCAATGTAAAGAGATCACTTTTCTATTTGTAAATGGTATGGGGTACTACCATTGCATAAAAATGGAGTACTTCTTTTTTGTTTTAATTCCTGTATCATTTTTTATTGAAAATAAGTCTTTGAATGTATAAAGTTTGTTGATTTTAGTTCCTGTTGTCTGCTACAGTTATAAAAAACGCTGACTTCTCAAACGTTTACACACGTAACCGCTATGATGTGTCAAGTTAAGTTGATCCGGTCATAAATGGAGGATCAAAATCACAGTTAGGATAGAAAGAAAATGCATGCTTACACCATAATTTTGTTTGAATTTTCACCAAGGTTTGATTTTTGTCCTTCATTTATAACCGAATCAGCTTAACTTGACACATCATAGCGGCCACGTGTTCAAACGTTTGAGAAATCAGCGTTTTTTATAACGGTAGTAGACGACAGGGATTAAAATCAATAAATTTTATACATTCAGGAACTTATTTGCAACAAAAAAAGATACAGGGACTAAAACCAAAAATTCGTTAAAGCACGAAAAATGATACTTAAGCCATTAAAGTTTAATAAAAAAACAAAACAAAACAAAAAAAACAATGTGGGAAGAATTAGATTAGAATCATAACATTTATTTTGTTCAACATCCATTTGCATACATCATTAATTGAAATACAAACAGATATCTAACCCATCTATTTTTATTTAAGTAGTAGTACATAGATCCATGCACATCAATATTAAGTTAACATCCCCAAGAAGTCTTTTGTGGATTTAGATTTAGAGAAAATCTTGTGAATTAAGTTTTGTGCCTCATATATAGAATCGTCGCACACACCATACTCCAAATCAGATTTAAGAGAACAAACACAAAAGTTTCCAATTCTCTTATTCTTACAGTCAGCATCATTTTGACATATAAGATTTTTCCCAACTATCTTTACAGCATCTTTATATGATGCCTTGATGCAGATACCGCCTGTTAGAAATAATATAAAACCATTGATGTGCCAAATTCTAACAGCTTAAGCTTTTGGGATAATTGGTTAATTGACATGGTATCAGAGCCTCTATGACTAAGTGGTCTAGGGTTCGATTCCCCCTCTCCTCATTTTCTAATTAAAAGTGGAATTTAAGCATATGGTAGGTGGGCCTATGCATTATCCACGCTTCAAGCCCAAGTGGGCTCTTGCGTGAGGGGGCGTGTTAGAAATAATATAAAACCATTGATGTGCCAAATTCTAACAGCTTAAGCTTTTGGGATAATTGGTTATTTGACACCGCCAGTGGGCATAACTGCAAAACATGCACAGTCACAGTGGCATGGTTCGATTGCAGTACAATCTGTAGTGTTACAACCGTCGCAAAATATGGATTTGGATTCTGCACAAAATTGTCCTGCACATAATATTATTATAACAAGAGGATTAGGAAAGTGAAATTTATAATTAAACAAGAGAAACAGATAATGATTTCATATTAATTCACCTTCCACTACACATTTTTACCAATAAAAATATACATACATACATACATACATACATACATACATATTTGGGTACCTAATATGTTAGTAAACTATTAATCCATTAATAATTTGAAAGTAGGTTCTCGTTGTTAGTTCTTAATAATGAGAAAGATGGTTAAAATAAATTCATACCTAAAGTGGCAAGTAAGAAAACAAACAAAAGAACGAGCTTAACATAAGCCATTGTTTGATTGAAGGAGAGAACAAGCTACAAATGTTAATTTGTTGTGAGACCTTATTGCAACAGATATTTCCTTGCATGCAGCAATTTATAGAAGATAGAAATAGCTGGCTAGAAATTATATGTGGAAATATTATATAATGCATAAATATCTAAACAAATTAATGGTTTTATATTTTTCAATTCATCTTGAGCTGCTAACTCTTTTAGGATGAAAACATCAATCCTATAAAAATTACATCTATACACCTAGATACGATATTATGTAGGAAAATACTTGGTTAGGCACAATTACAAATTTGATGTATTAGGCACACACATATAAGCAAAAAAAAAAATTAATGTGAAAATTATTATAATAATATTAATTGATGTGAATATTTTATTTTCATTTAAGTTTTTTTGATTGATGTTTATGTCACTACTAGAAATCTGCCAATTTTCTGCGGATTTTCCTGCAAATTTGGACAATTCCTGCGGCATTTCCTGTGGATTTGGGTTCCCAGCTAAAACCTTCGTAGGTAATTGGTTCCTGTGACTTTTTAAATCCTCAGGAAGAATTCCTGCGGAATTTTCTACCAAAATTGAATATAAATCCGCAGTATACTTTCCTGCGACATATTCGCAAGTAATTCCGCAGTAAAGTCCAGAACCGCAAGTAAAATCTCAGGAAATTTGAGCCTTTCGCAGGAAAATCCGCAGCTAATTTTTTTCAGTTTTTTTTTAATATTTTTTTTTAAGATAATGCCTTTATAATTCCCTGACTTTCAAAATGCATAACTTTAAATGCATATAAACATTATAATTTGTAAATAACATTTAAAAGTTTTTAATATTATCCTTTTATTGTAACAAGTTCATATCATGTACACAAACTAAAAAGATAACAAAAACATTGTTTATTAGAAAAACCAATGTCAAAACTAAGTTCATATCATGTACACAAACTAAAAAGATAACAAAAACATTATCTATTGATCACTTTCAATAGGATTCAAAGTCTAACTTAGCAAAACAAAAAATAGAGACAAATCATGTTTTGAAGTTGCGGTCAAACAAACTGCGACGAATTCAACGGGGTTCTTCATCCTCAATAGCCTCCAAACCTTCTCTTCAATGACAAATTTGTATGACTAGGAATCGGCTCCCAATGAAAAAGCTGTACAAACAAAAAAGGGAAAGATTAAGTTAAATAACAATGCAATTCATTGCAAAAATCTCATCAAACATCCAAGAAAATTACAATTCAATCCATTCAGGAATATCTTCAACCCATTCACACTACCAATTGAGACGGAAATATATTACAACTCCTGTCCCAATAATGGCACCAATTTCCCCACCTGTTATTTCACTAAATTTTTGGAACAAGGATGAGTCGGAAATTCAAATTCCGCCCCAAGTTTGTGACAAAAATGTCAATTCGTCCCAATCTAGTGACAAAATACAGATTCCGCCCCAATGAAATAAATAAAGTCTTAATAAAATGTTTGTGACAGAAATGCGTCACAAGTTCCGTACCCATTTAATTAATTTGGGACAGAAATTATTTCCGTCACTAATTTCCGTCCCAGTTTCATTTTTTTCTAGTAGTAAAACATTGTCTCTTTGTATAATCCTATCGATTTGAACAAATTATTATTGACATCATCTTGTGGGATCATCTTGAGTGGACTAGGTCAAATTAAGTCTCTTGACCACGGAAAGAGATTCGGAATTTTGGGTAGAATTAGGTGATAATCCTTGTACCCAATTGAGAATTTCTTGTAAAGTTTAACTCTTTGATCATAGTGGAACGGAGAGCTGCTCTCTCCCCCAGAGTACATTGGTTAACACCGAACTGGATAAACAAATTGTTATCGTGTTTTTTTACACTATTTATTGTTTGGATTATTGCATCATCGTTTTTAGTTGTTTGTTACGCTTGCCCCCCACATCAGATTATTATGGTGTGAGTACACAATAATAATAATAATAATAATAATAATAATAATAATAATAATAGAGAATCAAAGAAAGAATTGAAGAGATTGCGGTTCAAGTTTATTGAGTTCAACTCGACAAATTCTCTTTTAGCCACAAATCCATTTCCACTTCCTTTGTTTTGCTTCAAATTTTAAGTAAAGTTCTGATTTTTCCTTCATCCGTTTTGTTGTTTATGCGATTGGAAGTAGGTTTTTGTTGAATTTTGAAATGTTAAACGCAATTTGATTTTATTTTATTTTTTGCAAGATTTGATTTTAACTTGTAGAATTTTGAAATATATATGGAGAGCCAAGACAATATGGGTCATTCATGCGTTTCAACTATTTGACTATATTCTTTTAGTATTTATGTGGTGGTGGAGGTGACCATTGGTGCCATTGAATTTAATGGTGGTGGTGGTGGTGAAAAGGGCAATGTGGTAGAGAAGTTGAAAACAAAGTGACAAAGATACAGTGTAGGTAGAATATAATAAAGATTAGTGTTTCTTTTTAATTTAAGGATTAATAGGTCTTTACCCCTTGTAAAGTAGACGTATTTTGCTTTACCCCCTTATTAACAATTTCATTAGATTTTCCCCCTTGCAAAATTTTTTTGGTTTTCCCCTTTGGTGCAATGAATTTGCATTTTTTAAATCGGTTGAACTGAATAACCGATTTAAAAAATATAACTTTTTAAATCGGTTGAACAAAATAACCGATTTAAAAAGTGCATCCAACAGGAAAAACCAAAAAATAAAATTTGCAAGGAGGGAAAACTAAATTTTTTTTTACAGATGGTAAAGTAAAACACATATACTTTACAGGGGGATAAAGACCAATTAAAATTGATTTTCTCTAACTTGTGTAGAGTGCACAAATTTGCGTTGTAAATGCCACCAAATTTAAGTCATCTTCATTTCTTGTCACTTATTAATTTAAGAGGTAATTTGAGTCATTTTGAATATCATTTTATCTTTTAATTCTTACCTCATTATCCATCATTAGTTTTGTCCGATAAACTTCACATGAAAAAGACAAATGAAAAAGTGTCTCTTTCTCTCAATTCCAAAATGCCACAAATCTCTCTCTCTCTCTCTCATAGACTCTCCCCCTCACCTAGGGTGTCTAAATCCAAACGGATCCAAATTAAAATTGTAAATTTTCGCAAATCAAATACTTTTGAATATATTTGGATGTCCATTTGCGAAAATTGATGGATAAGAACGAATTTTGGAATAATTTTTCAAATAATTAAATATTTTTTTAATCTCAAAATCATTCCAAACCGAACCGCAAAGTATAATACGATACTATGACAAGATGAATATTATTCTACGAGACCTATATTTTTACTCATATATTAATATGTGTATTTATTTTTTTTTTATAACTTTTACAAGGACTTATTATATTTTTACTTATATATTAATATATGCGTGTTTATTTTTTTATAATTTTTACGGGGATCTATATTTCTAATCATATAGTAATACACTTGTCTATTTTTTTTATAATTTCTACGCGGAAAATAATTTCTTTGGTAATATGAAAGGGGTCTTATAGAAAGGGGACAAAGAAAAATCTTAACATAGTTATATTTAGGGACTAGTGTAGTAATTTCTCTATGGGCCTATTTTTCTATTCAAAAATTAATATGCGTGTCTATTTTTTTATAGTTTCTACACGGACATATTTCTAGTCATATATACATTGAATTAACAGCATGGACTAAATCTTAGTGCATAATAAACTTTGTAGCGACAAAAATATGCCGATTGTTCTTATAGCAAGTTAACTTTGCTATATCTATCAAAGTAAGATACTATGAAAAGGTCAAATATTATTTTACGGGGACATATATTAATTTCTAGGAGAAGGACTTGTCTAAGGTGCAGCAGTCCCTAGCCGATAAAGATAAAGTTGCTCTGAAGAAGGAGGAGGAACTATACGACGAAGCTTTGAGAGTTCAAGGCTGCTTTGGTTGACGAGCTCAACAAAACACTAGACAAAGCTCTCAATTGGCTTTCAGACAGGCGTTTGAGGATGCCCTTTGTTAGGTAGAGAAGAAGATGTCCGAGGAGCTGTCCCGCAAGACTTTCCAGCTTAAGGAGGACGAAGCTTAGTGCTAGTCATTGGATTCCTTTTGTATCTTTGTAATTGTAATATCATGTGTTGTGAAAGGTTCAATTTTCACTTCGGTTGAGGTAAGTCCTCGATGTGAAAGGTATATCAAATTGAATGATAAATATTTTTTACATTGGTGAAAAATATAATTGATGTGATTTTTTTTTTACCTGTGCTTTTTACCAGGTCTGAAAAGAACTAGAACTAATATAATATATCATTCATATGTACATTTCCTAACTGACCGATATGAAAATTGTCTTGAAACCGATTTAAAGAGATCACTTTTCTATTTGTAAATGGTATGGAGTACTATCATTGCATAACAATGTGGGAAGAATGGAAGCATCAATTAAAGTTTAATAAAAATAAAAAAAACAATGTGGGAGAAACTAGATTAGAATAATAATATTTATTGTTCAACTTCCATTTGCATACATCATTAATTGAAATTAACGATGAGCATCGGTCGGATTAGAATAATAATATTTATTAAAATAATTTAAAATTATACGAGTATAATTTTTAACCGTTATTATAGATTAAAAATAAAAAATCGTTCTTGTTGCAATTGACTATAAAAACGGTTTTCTCCAAACTTCCACAAAAAAAATACAATGAAAAATATATTTTATTAAAATAATTTAAAATTATATGAGTACCGTTCTTAACTGTTGTTGTAGATTACATATAGAAAACCGTTCTTGTCGGTATCTATAAGAACGGTTTTCTACTGTTGCATACAATTAATAAAAATATATATACTATCACAACGGTTTACAAAAAGGGTTGCCTTAAACACCCTACGAGAACTTTTTTTTACATCTACTACAAGAAATATGATTTTTCGCAACGGTTTTTTTTGTTACAAGTCGCTGGCAAAATTACCTTTGGTTGTTTTGCCAGCGACTTGTAACAACTTTTAACGAAAAAAATTGTTGTAAAAAATCATATTTCTTGTAGTGATCCCAAAATTTAGACGTTGCGGTAGACCTAAAATGTTGTGGTGATATAAAATAATAGTTTTGTTTAAGGAAAGGTTTTTTTATATTTAATTTTAAATATATAAAATGTTGAAAGAATTAATGGAGCAAAGTGATTTTCAAAAAGTATTTGAAATAGCATGAAGAATATAACTCAGTACCTTACTAAAAAAAAAAAATTGGATAGAAATTAAAAAAACGAAAATGAATATAATAAAAACGAAATTTGTTGTAGTCCATTTGTGTAATATAAGATAACTAAAATATATAAGTTATATAATATTATATTTTTGGGAATGAAATGTACACATTTTTGTCCTATTGTCAAACATAATATTTATTGTTTTGTTTGTAAAGAAAAAAGAAATTCAAATGAATGCAAAATATTGTAAGTGTTTTGTCTCATCACTTAGATAAGAGTGAGAATAAATGAGCTTTACAGAGAGTTTTTAACATTATTAGTGTATTGTCCAATCAATTCAATTTTACTAATATGTCATTGTATAGTCAAATCAAAATTAAAAATCGGAAATAGAATTAGACATAGTTGGAAATATTGGTATTGGTTGCTCCGATGTGTATATAAGGAAGCATACAAATACAATACAATGCAATTCAAAAAAAAAATTCAATATAGAAAATGAGTCTTTGTAAAAGAGAAGTGAAGGGAAGCTTTGTCACAGTTATTTCGAGGGATGGGGTAAGTATAATAATTTCTTTAGCAACTATATGATTTAGATTAATATATTTAAATGTTGTTTGAATTTTTGACTTGTTAATTTTGTTGACAGCGAGATGGTGAGATAAATCCTGAATTTGCCAAATTATATGTAAATGAGTTGAAAGAAGTGTTGAAGATTTGTGATGTTATAACTGAATTGGAACACAATCTGTTTTACAATATGAACTTAGAGATGCCTAGGTTGACAAAAGGTTGGACAAACTTATGCCTAGGTTGACTAATTCACTTACCAACCATTTCCTCTTCTGACCCCACTTGCTATGTATTTAATTTAATTAATTTAATTTCTCTCCTCTCTCTTACCTCTTTCATCTTTCATCCCAACAAACAACAATACTTTTTTGTAAGGTTGTTCGTGATGCGGTTTGTTTTGGTTTTGAGCATAAAAATTATTTTAATCGTGGGATAAAATTGCATACGGTTCAGTTTGATTCAGTTGGTTTTTAAAAAGTCATTCAAACCAATCCAAATCAAGTTATTGCGGTTATGATTGGTTCGATTTCCGCGGTTTATTAAGATATTAAAAGTATGATAATATTACTAACATGTCACAAAATAAACATCGAAAATTTTAATTTATTTGATTGTTTACATGATATACTATGTATATACATAAATTGCATACACATAATAACTTATTTTTAATACTAATAGTATAGTTCTGAATCGTGTGAAATTATATGTTTTGACAACCTACTATTTTATGGACTCAATATGGATTTGTCTTGCTAAGTCTGACTAGATAATAAGTTGATTGCTACTAATTGATAGAGTTAATTTAACTTTTACGTTTTGGTTTAGTTTTAAACTGCAAACAAAACCGTGGTCTGTTTTAATTAATTTTTTTTGGAAAGCTAATAGTAATTTTATATGACAAACACTGGTTGCAAAAATAATAATAATGATAAACACTGTAGCATTCGTGATTCATTCTTCTATCCAAGAGCACTTAGATGAGATGGTGCGGGTCTCTTCTAGCTTAACCAAGGTCTTGGGTTCGATCCCTGACTTGGGCATGCAGCAGTGTTAAAACTCTTAGGGAGAGTTTGCCACTCATTTGGGTCCCATAAGGCTCGAGAGATTAGTCTCTGCAGTTGCACGCAGAGGATACCGGTTTACAACAAAAAAAAAATCGTGATTCATTCGTGAGGGTCTCTTCGGTACAAATAGCACCGCTCAATATTTATTGTTCAACTTCCATTTGCATACATCATTAATTGATTGAAATACAAACAGATATCTAACTCGTCGATTTTAAGTAGTAGTACATAGATCCATGCTCATCAATATTAAGTTAACATCCCCAAGAAGAGTCTTTTGTGGATTTAGATTTAGAGAAAATCTAGAAGATTAAGTATGCGTTTGGTTTCAAGTTTGGCAGTCCTAAACGTGCGTTTCCAATCTCCTACCGTGAAAAGTGAAAAATATTTTTGTTTGGTTTTGTCATTCATAATCAATTCTAGAGATTCAGAATCAATTCTCATTGAAGCTATGAGTTGAAGCTTCTGTGTTTACTAGAATCGATGCTGAATTTCGTATTAGTTTCCCAAGAACATCTTCCCTTTTTACCCCTTTAGTGTCTGCAGTTGCCATGGTAACCTTGTTGAAAAGGAAGAAATTGAAGAACAAAACGAGTGGTAGATTTCCAATGAGAAATTGTTGCTTGCTGTGAGAAACCGTCGGTGGTGTATGAGTTTTTTATGGACGGGAAATTGGTGACGGTGGGGTTCAATTTATTTGATAACGATGACAGAGAATTGGTACTAGCTCCAGCTTATTTTATTATTACTAGTAATATTATTGTAAATTATCTTTTTCACAGTATATATATCATGTTTCTTTTTACTTTTTTTACCCTTTCACCATTGATGTTTATATATTCATATTAAAATAACTCTTTTTTCTATAGATATATTAATAAAACTCTTATAAATATTATCTACCAAAAAATAAACTCTTATAAATTAATTTTATTTTAAAATGAATGTGTGAACCAATAAAAATCTAAATTATGATTTTAGATAAGTTTAAATGATGATTTTAATATCTAATTTTAAATATAATTAAAAGGATAATTTGGTCATTACACTTTCAAAATCAATTTTCATTTATACTATCCAAACAACATTAACTCACAAGAATCATTTTTACATGAGTCTATCTAAACATAAATCAATTTGCTTTAACTCACTTCTAACATAAATCAATTTCCTTGTTCTTACATTCAATATCATCCTGACATATAAGATTTTCCCCTACAATCTTCACAGCATCTTTATATGATTCAGGGATGCACACACCCAGGGGATGTTCAACATCTTCACAGCATCTTTGAACATTAAAACTGTTAGATAATAAGTTGGAGGGCTTTTGCTATTGGGCCTTTATTAGTCTAGTCTTTTAAGTTTTACTATATATTTACTTGTAACCTTAATTATGTTAAGCTATTGAACTCTAATGTAACCCTAGTCACTTTTTTGTATTTCTTTATTTGATTTTATTTTGTTTAGTTTGGTCTCACTTCCTTTGATTCCATTTGGTTTGCTTTGTTTGATTTTGGTTAGCTTTGGTTTCGTTTAGTTCTATTTGGTTCAGTCTCATTTGGTTTTGATCAGTTTGGTTTTGATCTGTTTGATTTTGGATTCGTTTGATTTGGTTTGTTTCGTTCGGTTCAGTTTGATTTGGCTTCGTTAGTTTGATTCTATTTGGAAATTTGTTTGAATTTGTTTGTTTGGTGGGTCACGATAGTGCTCACAATTTGGTTGTTTGGTGAGTCGAGTGCTCACAATTTGGTTTCTTACTAGTTGATTGTCTCTCTATTGGTCTCTTTTGTCTGATTACACCTCTCTCCATATTGATTGTTTCTTTCTCCCTATTTGGTGTTTTCTGTCTCATTGTCTTTCCCTGTTGTTTCTTCTGTTTGGTTGTCTCTCTCTATTGGATCGTCTCTTTGATTGTCTCTCTCTCTCTCTCTCTCTCTCTCTCTCTCTCTCTCTATATTGGATCTTCTCTTTGATTGCTTCTCTCTATTGGTTATTATGTTTGATTGGTCTTCTCCCTATTAGTTCTTCTGATTGATTGCTTCTCCCCGATTGATTCTTCTCTTATCTCTGTAATGGTTCTTTTGTTCGATAGTTTCTTTCTTGTATTGATTTAACTCTGTTGGTTTGGATTGAATTGGTTTTGTTTGACTTGGTTCAGTTTGGATTGTTACAATTTGGTTTGGCTTAGTTTGAATTTGTTCAATTGGTTTGGTTTTGGTTAGCTTGGAATTAATTGGATGTTGGATATTGGTTATTCTATATGATGGTTTTTTTCTTTGGCTGCTACTTCTCTCTCGGATGTTCTCACTTTGATTGGTGCTCTTCATTGATTATGCTATCAGCTGATTTGGTGTATTTCACAAGGTTAATTTGTAACAAGCTTAAAGCTTAGCTTGAGGGGTAGTGTAAGAAGTTTTTATTATTAAGTATGTTTTTCGTTTTGTTTGACAAACTCTCGATTCTTCTTGTTGTTGCATCGTGAGTTTGAGGGAAGGTGTTAGATAATAAGTTAGCGGGCTTTTGCTATTGGGCCTTTATTAGTCTAGTCTTTTAAGTTTTACTATATATTTACTTGTAACTTTAATTATGTTAAGCTATTGAACTCTAATGTAACCCTAGCCACTTTTTTGTATTTCTCTCTACTTTAAGATTAATTGATCGTATTTAACAAAAACATGCACAACCACAGGAGAGGAGATCCTCTCCAGTTAATTTTTCCTAAATTTAAATCCTAACCATCAATATAAAGCCTAAATAGTAACTCACTTTAAAAAATTATTAAATGAAGGGTGGATGAGAGCACTGCTCCCTCTCCAGTTTTTTACCCACCGGAGAGGATCTCCTCTCCAACCGCAGGGGCATGGTACGACTGCAGAACAAAGTGCCATGTTACAACTGCCGCATAACATGGATTTTGATCCTGCACAAAATTGTCCTTCACATAATAATAATATTAATAAGAAGACTACGAAAGTGAAATTTATCACTCTCATCTCTAAATTTAACAAGAGAAAGATTTCATATTGTTAGTAAACTATTAATCCATTAATAATTTAAAAGCAGATTAATCTCGTTAGTTCTTAATGCTGAGAAAGATGGTTAAAATAAATGCATACCAAAAGTGGCAGGCAAGAACACAGACAAAAGAATGAGCTTTATAACATAAGTCATTGTTTGATTGAAAAAGAGAACAAGCTACAATTTTATTTTTTATTTTTTGTTGACAAAAACAAGCTGCAATTGTTAATTTGCTGTGAGAGCTTATTGCATTAGATAGTTCATTGCATGCAGCCTAATAGAGCTTTTGTTTTGCTTATGTGGCAGCCTAATAGAGCTCCACCATTTTTTCCCTTTTTTCTAGGCAAAAGTTGATGCATATGTGTCATTTCTCATATTTATATTTGATAATTGATAAAAAAAACTCATTCCATTGCATATTATTATTCCTTTGATTATGTGTCAAATTGATTCAATTTTCTAATTATAATAACAATAAAGAGGGGGCTTAATGAGCAAATTTTCAATTGATGAATGATGAAGCAGTTACGGTATTGCAGAAGTGTTATATGAATGTTTCTATTCCATTTATGTTACATAAGTTTTGTAAGTGCAATATGAATGTTGCTATTCCGTATGTTACATAACTTTTGTACATCTATTGCTATTCATATTGCTGCAATATTTTATTTGAGTTATGGAATAAAGGTTGCCATCTTTTTTTTATATATATCAGTGCTATATTCTTTGATATTCTATAATTTTACGAATTCTATAATTTTACAAAAGAAATATCAGCTTTAATTAAAATAAATTGCTAGAGCCATGTTTAACTTCTTCGGTTACAAATTAAAAATTAAAACAAGGAAGTTTTGAAGACAATATTATTGTGATCTTATTACATGAAACTGGAGGTATATATAAAGATAATCTTCCATTAGCTACTCATTGCTTGTTGAGAATATAATATAATTTAAGAAAATTTCCATGTAATATAAAGTCAATCTTCCATTAGCTACTGATATTATATTTGAGATAAATTTGTTTCTTTCTTCACCTTTAAATTCTTTCTTCACATTTTCTTTATTGCATCCCCCCTTTTTCCTTTTTTTAAGCAAAAAAAAATACATTAACAAAATCAAAATCCGAGAAGCATACAAATATGAAAGAAAAAGGTTATTTTACCTAATTAGCAAATCCGATACCAAACCCGAGTAAGATCCGACCGACGATCAACATCCAAACAGGTTGAGCAAAGCCATTAATGAGAGCACCGACAAGGAAAAGGAATCCTCCGAAAAGCATGGATAGTTTCCGACCAAATTTTCGAGTAACGGTGGAAGCAACCAACGAAAACAAAAGTGAAGCAAGATATAATGATGAAGTAATTAAACATCGTCAGTGTATCATTCGCTAAGATAAGGATTCATTAAAATATCTTGCAAATGGCAACATCGTCAATAAGCACTACAAAAAAATTGGAAAGCGGTGGTGGTGCATTTAGCGGCGGTTATAACCGCCGCCGCTTTCCATTTTTTTTGTAGTGAAGGATTCATTTGCTAAGACATAACGATAAAGTAAACATCGTCAATACTAAGTAAACATCGTCAATGTATCATTTTGCAAAAGTGCAGAATAATACATCTTTTGCAAATGGCTTTCTTTTGTTGGTTGAATATGGATTGTTATTATTTTTAATAACTTAGGTTATCATTTCTTTATCAATTATTGAAAAACTAAAATGTCTGCGTTTGTATTTATCACTAAACATATTCAAAACAATGTGAATCATTTATATATGTCGAAAAGTAAATAATAAAAATATAAACAACCAAAGAATAAAATTTTGACAAAAAATTAAAATATTTTTAAACTTGAATAAAGTTTTGACAAAAACTATATTAATCCACTATTTTTAGATGTAAAATTACATTTAAGGGCATAATCCTTTAAATATTATTAAACTTGAATAAAATTTTGACAATATGAATTAATCCACTATTTTATCCCAAAACAATTAAAATAGAAATAACAAAAATTTGAAAAGATATAAATCAAATTCAGAAAAGATGATTAATAAAAATAAGATTTTATTATAATACATTATTCAGTTGCACTTCTATTGATTTCTATATACAGTGGAATTTTAAAAGCAATTTTTCGTAATCAAAGAATAATTGAATACGGGTGTGTTTGTTTAAGCTTTAAAAAGTAATTTTATTTTTAAAAAGTTTAGAGATTCTATTTTAGATATTTTTTTAAAAAATCTGAAACTACTTTTTGTTTGTTTACTATAAAAAATCACTTTTTTAAAAATAGGAAGTTCATACACTTATGTTCTTTAGTTTTAAAATTAATAGTTCTTGAAAAGTTATTAAAAATAGCTTTTCATTTTGGGGTTCAAAATATTTTTTTTAGAAAATAATATTTTTAAAAATCTATAACAAACACCATCAAACAAATGCACCCATCTACTAAGATTATTAAATTTAAATACAACTTTTTATAAAGACACATTATAAACAATTGAGAAATGAGAAAAGTTGAGAGAAAAAATTGAGAAGATATTTTCTCCAACATTAGAGGTTCACTTGACGAGAAAAATTTTTAAAAATATTTTAAATGTCACTTTTTATAGAACACAACTTTACTTAAAACATTTTAATCAAATTCGTAAACGCTTTGTGTTATTCTTTTAAAGTCTAGCTCTAATATAAAATTTGACAAAATTGATTCTAAAGCTCTTTGAATGTATTTTTTATAAAAATTGTAAAATATTTAAATTGAATTTTCTTATATTTAAATAGTCTACTAATATAGGTTTTATATATATAATGATATTAACATAGAACATATTGAAGAAGTTCAAAATATTTTTATTCAAATATTTTAAATTGAATTTAAAAGACTATATTCAACGCATCTATCTAAATTATTATTCTTGATAATAATAATTTTGTAAATCTATTGAAATTCTATTGATTTCATATGTTATTCAGGTAGCTTTTAAGTTTTCAAAAAGTAGGGTTAAATATGACTTTAAACTATACTTCAAGATTTAAGAAACAACTTTAACTTTATTCAGGTAGATTTAGTGTGCATATTAAATTTTTTTAAATTGAATATCATATTATTTTCTTAAATAAACAAATTATGAAATAAAAAGTTTAATCAAGTCCGTGCAACGCATGGGTTTAATACCTAGTTTATCGAAGATAGAACTACCTAGCTAGATATTTTCTGTGGAAATATTATAATGCATAAATATCTAAGCAAATTAATGCTTTTATATTTTTCATTTCATGTTGACCCGCTAACTCTTTTAGGATGGAAACATCAATCCTCTAAAAATTATATATATAGATCTAGAAGATACGATATTGTTATGTAGGAAAATACTTGATTAGGCACAATTACAAATCTGATATGTTCGGCACAGACACATAAGAAAAAAAATTAAAAAGAAAATAATTAAAATAATATTAATTGATGCAACTTTTTTTTTAATAACTAATATATTTAGTCTATATTATAAATCAGATTTTTTTTTAGTTGGAAAGTACTGCTGAATTTCCATTGGTGTTGATTTTTTTTATTTAAGATGTAAAATAAATAATAATTTTATTAATGTTTTACATTTAACATTGCTGTTGAAAAGGTACAATTTTTATTTCGGTTGAGATAAGTCCTCAATGTGAAAGGTATATCAAGTTGAATGATAAATATTTTTTTACATTACTGAAAAATATAATAGATCGCCTATATGTACGTTGCGAAAATTCTCTTGAAAACGATGTAAAGAGTCTTTTTATCTGAAAATAGTATGGAGTACAACCATTGAATAGCAATGTTTACCACGATATACACATAAGATATTGGAAAAAATACACTAACCTCCCATAGACTATATATCTCACATCCCCTCTCTTTTCTCATAGGACACAAACTTCCCCTACTGTGTTCAACACCGTCAAAACAAAAATTAGAAACCCGAAACCCTTGTTTCACGAACAATTAGCTCTTCTCCTTCCCCTTCCCCTTCCCCTTTCCCAATCTGTTTGTTTTTAACACTTATTTTAAAATTCATTTTGTCTGCCATCGCGATATATAGAAGATTCAGTTCTTGACCTCATTTCATCCGATCTTGATTTCATTCGTCATTTTTATTGTGGCAAGTGTGAGTGTGTAAGTCCCACATTGCTTAGAATAGTGGAGGTTGAACTCTTTATAAGTGAGAAGACCCATGAACCTAACACCTTAAGATTTTGAGTAAGAGTGTGGTGTCCAAACTCATTTGTAGAGTTGTTCTTAAGCCCAATGTGGATGATCCGGCCCCCTGGTTGTCCCCTCATGGTAACCCAACAGTGGTATCAGAGCTGATGGTTCGACGAAGGGTTCGACCGGCTCCTTGTGTCGAAATTCTTCCTGACAAAAAGGTGGTTAGACGGCGGATTCCGTTGAGTGCAAGTGGCACAACGGCGGTACAAATGTGGATTGAAGCTTCCGCTTGAGGGGGAGCATATCCTAGAATGGATGGACTCACACTTGAGGGGGAGATTGTTGTGGCAAGTGTGAGTGCATACTTAAGGGGGAGATTGTTGTGGCAAGTGTGAGTGTGTAAGTCCCACATTGCTTAGAATAGTGGAGGTTGAACTCTTTATAAGTGAGAAGACTCATGAACCTAACATCTTAAGATTTTGGGTAAGAGTATGGTGTCCAAACTCACTTGTAGAGTTGTTCTTAAACCCAATGTAGATAATCCCTCTGGCTGTCCCCTCATGGTGACGCAACAATTTTCGATTGTCATATTTAAAACGAACAATAAAGTTTAAAACCAAAACAGTGAAACATGAAAATCGAAATGAAAAGACACATAAGTTAAAGTTAAAGTCACTTTCTGAGATTGAACCTACTCAGCTAATTGATGGGAAAATTTTGCAACTAATTGATGAAATTTTGCGTCATAAATTAATTTAGGCTTAATTCATACTTTGGTCCCTTATGTTTATTTTACCTCTCAATTTGGTCCCTTATGTTTTAAAATACTCACGTTAGTCCCTTATGTTTTGAACGTTACTATTAAATGGTCCCTTCCGTCAAAAAAAATTTAAACGTCGTTAATTTTGGCCACGTGTTAGACGGAAACGGGCTTAATTCATACTTTGGTCGCTTATGTTTATTTTAGCTCTCAATTCGGTCCCTTATGTTTTAAAACACTCACGTTAGTCCCTTATGTTTTGAACGTTACTATTAAATGGTCCCTTCTGTAACACCCCAACTAAAATGTCTAGAATATTTAGTCGGAATATACATAAATGGATCCGAGTACATTAAATTACATAAGAATTAACTGATTGATACATCAGTGCATTGATAACAATAAGAAATTCAAAAAAGTAATTGACGAGAGAATTTTTAATCAAGATGAGGAAAATAATTTCCTTAGTTTTGCCACCGAGAAACTTCTCAAACATTTTGAAGATTTATTTTTTATAGGGTAAATAGGCTTATACCCCCTATAAATTTATTTTTTTGTGACTCGCCCCTTGTATTGTTGAATTTTTTGGACTCGCCCCTTAGATGCACTTTTTAAATCGGTTATTTTGTTCAAACTGATTTAAAAAGTGCAAATTCCTTGCACCCAAGGGGGAAAACAAAAAAAAATTTACTTTACAAGGGGAAAATCACAACAACAAAAATTACAGGGAGGAAAAACAAAACTTGCCTATATTATAGGGGGTAAAGACCTATTTACCCTTTTTTATATACAAGTGAGTTTCAATTGTCCAAATGAAGAGAGGATTTGAGAGGGTGTTTAACAGATAAGTTAATTTGTTAAGAGGTGTTTTTATATATTTGAAGTAACTTTAGAGAAAGTTAGTGTGAATAATAAAATTAAAGGGGATATTTGTATCATTTAAAGAGACCTTAATGAAAGTCGGTGTAATATACCCTAAGATATTTGAAAGAATGGGCGGAAGCATCAATTAAAGTAAAAACCAAATAAATATAGGGGAATAATTAGATCAGCATCATATATAACATTTATTTTAGTTCAACTTCCATTTGCATACATCATCTCGTCGATAAACAAAGATTTTTTATTTATTTTAGTAGTAAATAGATCCGTGTCCATATAATCATAGATTTTTGCATATCAATATTAAGTTGGAATCTCCCAGAAGTTATCTTTTGTGAGTTTAGATTTAGAGAAAATTTTGAAGATTAAGTTATGTGCCTGAAAGGGTGTAGCCTTAGAATATAATGAAACAGTAGCAGACACAAAGAATGAATGAAGATGTTGTTTGCACTAAATTCAATAAATTGGTTACAATCAATGATTAGCACCAAAGTTTTGTGGAAAGCAATAATAAGACAATGATTCTCAGTACAGAACAAGGAATAAATGAAAAGGGACCTAGAAGGGGGAGGGAGAAATTCCACTCTTCACTAATTCCATGACCACACTCTCTGACAGCTAGCCCTTTTATTCTCATTCCTTATCATATTTTCTGTTACGTGTCCTCTCTCTCTTGCTATGCCTCAATTCAACATTCACAGGATCACTCTTTTTTGTCTTTTCTGCAGCTGTATTTGCCACGCTGTCATTACTTAATTCATTAGGGGTATTCTCATCCATAACAATACTGCCCCCATTGAAAATAACCTTGTCCTCAAGGTTAAAAGAAGGAAAATTGAGTTTAAATTGGTCCACATCTTCCCAAGTGGCAGCAGCCGTTGACATGTTTTCCCATTGGACCAAAACTTGTGGAATGGTGTGACCATTGCGCAGCAGAACCCGACTGTCTATGATGTTGTCGGGGAGCAATATTGGACCTTCTTCAGTAGTAATCAAAGGTAAGGGCCAGTAGGGTTGCTCATGGTTTCCTTTGCAAGGTTTGAGGAGAGAAACGTGGAACACGGGGTGAATTCTAGCATGTGGAGGGAGCAACAGCTTATAAGCCACAGAACCAATCTTTTCTATAACAGCAAAAGGACCAAAATAGCGCCTACTAAGTTTTTGATTCCGATGTAAAGCCACTGAGTGTTGTCGATAAGGTTGTAACTTAACCAGCACCATGTCTCCCAGCTGAAATTCCAATGGCCGGCGTTTCTTGTCTGCGTATTTCTTCATATTAGCTTGGGCTTTGGCTAAATTCTGTTTAAGTTGTTCGAGAATTTTATCACGGTTCAGCAACAATTCCTGTAGTCCGGGTTGATCATTGTGACAAACTTCGTACTTGATCAATGTCGGCGCATCTCTTCCATACACCGCCTTGAATGGTGTCATGCCAATGCTACTTTGAAACGAAGAATTATACCAAAATTCAGCCCAAGACAGCATTTTGGACCACTGTTTCGGTTGATCGACAGTAAAACAACGCAAAAACTGCTCTAAACACTTGTTTAAGGCTTCGGATTGACCATCAGACTGAGGATGGTAAGAAGAAGTCATTGCTAAAGTAGTGCCGCTTAACTTGAACAACTGTTGCCAAAAAGAGCTAGTAAACACCTTATCACGATCAGAAACAATCGAATTCGGAAACCCGTGCAGCTTAACCACGTTGTGAAAGAATACTTCAGCTACTTTAACACTTGAAAAATCTGCCTTCATGGGGAAAAAATGACCATATTTAGATAATCTGTCAATGACCACAAAAATAACAGAGAACCCATTGAAATTTGGAAGTCCCGTGATAAAATCCATAGCAATATCCTCCCATATTTGAGTAGGGATGGGTAGGGGTTGAAGCAATCCGGCCGGAAGAGTTGTGGCATGCTTTGTTTGTTGACAAATCAAACAATGCGTGACATAGTGATAAACATCCTTTGCAAGTGAAGGCCAATAGAAGAGACTTGCAATTCTTGCCTTAGTTCTTTTGATACCCGAATGTCCACCTATAGGGGAGGAGTGGAATTCGTCCAAAAGCTTCTTGATGAGAGCTGAATCTTGTGGAATGACCAACTTGGATTGGTAGAACAATGAGGATCCTTTAAGTTGGTATTGGGTGTCGGCAAGCATACCTTGAAGGTACTTTTGTTTCAACTCTTGGATAACAGGGTCATGCAAACTTACTTGCTCAATTTCCTGCAGTAACTGAGACTGATGGGAAGATAAAGCCAACATGACAGACCTTGACAAAGCATCTGCTGCGACGTTGTCCTTGCCCGGTTTGTACTCAATTGTGAAATTGTATCCCAAAAATTTATGTAACCATAACTGCTGCTCTGGCGTCTGGATAGCTTGATCATTCAAAGCTTTGAGGCTCTTTTGATCCGTCCGAATCACAAACTGATGGCCAATGAGGTAGTGTCGAAACTTCGCAATTGCTTCTGAAATAGCGTACAATTCCCTCACATAAGCTGATTGCTTTTGCATACGTGCGCTTAGCTTCTTAGAAAAATATGCAATAGGATGTTTTCCTTGGCTAAGGACTGCTCCAATACCAAACCCCGAAGCATCTGTTTCAAGAATGAAAGGTTTGGTGAAATCAGGAAGCTGAAGAACCGGTGCTTGGGTCATAGCCTGCTTCAATGCTATAAATGCGACATTAGTAGAATCATCCCACAAAAAATTATCCTTCTTGAGTAGGTCCGTTAAGGGTGCCGCAAGGGAAGCATATCCTTTGATGAACCGTCGATAATACCCGGTCAAGCCTAAGAAACCTCGTAATTGTTTTAGAGAGGTTGGAACAGGCCACGCCATCACAGCCTGTACCTTGGAGGAATCCATCTCCACGCCATGGCCAGAAACAAGATGCCCTAAGTAATCAACTTTAGACAAACCAAAACAGCATTTCGATAATTTTGCAAACAACTTATGTTGACTCAACAGTTGCAAGACTTCTTCTAAATGAGATAGATGTGCCGACCAAGAAGGACTGAATACTAGAATGTCGTCAAAGAATACCAAAACCGATTTCCGTAATTGGTGTTTGAAGACTTCATTCATGAGACTTTGGAAAGATGCAGGAGCGTTAGTGAGGCCAAAAGGCATGACAAGCCACTCGTAAAGCCCTTGGTGTGTTCTAAAAGCAGTCTTGTGAATGTCTTCTGGTCGAACTCGAATTTGGTGATAGCCGGAACGCAGGTCCAATTTCGAAAAATGTGTAGCGCCAAACAACTCATCAAGTAACTCGTCCACAGTAGGTATGGGAAAACTGTCTTTGATTGTAATAGCATTTAAGGCTCGATAATCCGTGCAAAATCGCCACGACCCGTCTTTCTTGCGAATTAACAACACCGGTGAAGAGAAAGGGCTACTGCTGGGTTGTATAATACCCTCTTCAAGCATGTCCCCCACCATTTTCTCAATTTGGGACTTCTGGCTATGAGGGTACCGATACGGGCGAACCTTAACAGGATTGCTGCCTTGAATTAAAGGAATAGAATGGTCTTGCAGGTGCGGTGGTGGTAAACCTGAAGGTGTAGCAAAGACATGGGCGTATCGGTTCAGCAATGCATTTAAATCCGGAGGTAAAGACTCATCAATGGAAGGAGTAACAGCAGGTTGCATCTCTTGAAATGATATAGTGTAACATTCATCTATTCCCTGATTATGAGAAAGCCTCTTAATGTGATGAAACTGAGCAGTGCTAGGTAGAGTCGGTTTATCACCATGGAGAGTGACAAACTTATCCCCTAAATAAAATTTCAAAGACATGGCGCTATAATCAGCGATGTGAGGGCCCAAAGTAGCCAACCAAGGTGCTCCCAAAACCAAATCTGCTCCTGTAACTGGCAATAAATACACAGGAAGTTGCAAAGTGTGACCCTGCACTTGAACTTGCAGATCTGGAATACTTCCTTCTACTGTTAAGCTGTGGCCATTTCCCACTAAAACTTTGAAAATATCAGATGTAACAATAGGAATTTTAAGGCAATGAGCAATTCGGGGTTGAAGGAAATTGTCAGAACTACCACTGTCTAAGAGGATGTGAACAGTGATTCCTTGAATTTGACCCTGAAAGCGTAGGGTGCCTAAGCCTTGGGATCCTTTCAGAGCATTGAAGGAGAGGTGATGTTCTAAAGTGGTTGGGTCTGGTGGTTGGAGGTTGGTATCGGGAGGGTCGAGTAGGGGAATAGTTTCATCCTCGTCATGTGAGAATATAAGGTAAGTACGGTTGGGACATTTGTGGGTGAGGGTGAATTTTTCGGGACAAGTATAACAAAGGCCTTGGGCGCGACGGAGCTGTGCTTCCGCCGGCGAGATTCGTTTCACGTGAGGGGAACGGCTGGAATTCGGTGGGTTTGTTGGTTTTGAGGTTGGGGTGGGTAACAATGATGGGTTATGGTTCTTTGTTGTTTGGGTCGGGTTTATATGGTAAGTGGGTTTGGAAGTGGGCTGGGTTACATTTGAATTGGGCTTGGGTGTGTATTTTTCTTCAAACAGTTTGGCAAGGGATATGGCTTTAGTCATGTTGTTAGGTTGTTGGGCTAAAACATCACGGCGTAAATCTGGTTTCAATCCGCTGATAAAACAGTCGAGAATGGCATCTGGAGTCAGGCCCTGAGCGCGGTTGGCTAAGGCGGTGAAGGTAACATAATATTCATGGACGGTGGTGGTCTGGGTAAGTTTGAAGAGATGGGCTCTAGGTGAATCGAACGGAGATGGGCCAAATTCCAATTCCAAAGAACGCGTAAACGCGACCCAAGACTGGAATGGGTGGTTTCGGGACAGCATTTGGTACCAAGGAACAACATCCTTGTCCATGTGAACGGCGGCTATGGTGAGACGTTGGGTATCAGGTGTGTTATAATAGTCAAAGAATTGCTCAGCTTTAAAAATCCATTGTAAAACATCAGAACCATCAAAGCGTGGAAAATCAAGCTTAACATTACGAACCTGAAACAGAGGAGGAGGTGGTGGTTGTGAACCCGGCGTCGACGACGGTGAACCAGTCAGTGAAGCGGCGAGTTGTAAAGATCCAACGTTTGCTTCCATACGCGTGTTGTCCATCGAACGGTGGAGTAAGTACTCCTCATGACGAGCCTCAGCTAGCTCGAGCATTTTTTTGACATCAGCTTGAAGATCCTTCAAACGTGTAGCTTCTGCCATGGAGGACAGAACAGATGAAAGCACTAATGAAAGGGTGTAGCCTTAGAATATAATGAAACAGTAGCAGACACAAAGAATGAATGAAGATGTTGTTTGCACTAAATTCAATAAATTGGTTACAATCAATGATTAGCACCAAAGTTTTGTGGAAAGCAATAATAAGACAATGATTCTCAGTACAGAACAAGGAATAAATGAAAAGGGACCTAGAAGGGGGAGGGAGAAATTCCACTCTTCACTAATTCCATGACCACACTCTCTGACAGCTAGCCCTTTTATTCTCATTCCTTATCATATTTTCTGTTACGTGTCCTCTCTCTCTTGCTATGCCTCAATTCAACATTCACAGGACCACTCTTTTTTGTCTTTTCTGCAGCTGTATTTGCCACGCTGTCATTACTTAATTCATTAGGGGTATTCTCATCCATAACAGTGCCTCAAAATCAGATATAGAATCAGTACAAACACCATATTCCAAATTAGATTTAGGAGAACGAATACAAAAGTTCACAATTCCCTTATTCTTACATTCAGTGTCATCTTGACATATGAGATTTTCTCCAACTATCTTCACAGCATCTTTATATGATATAGGGAAGCATACACCATCACCGGTAAACCATTCTAGATGACATTCACAATACTTGGGGCATGCATCAGGATGGAATTGGTTACAAAATCCCAAACAATTTGCTTCTACTTTCTTCATCGAGAACGTTACTGTAAATGTGGCAAAGCCAATAAAAGTTTAAACAACATACATATAATATTATTAAAAAAAAATATTGTGATCAGTTTTTTTTTACAATGAAATTGTGATCAGTTTAGAGATTAAGGAAAGTGAAATTTATTACTTTCTTCATCCATCGGTTGCCGTAATTTTATTTCCTTCCACTTTCTTTTCAATACTAGTCTAAGTTAATCAATCGATTTTTGTAATTTTATTTCCTTCAACTTTTTTTCCACAAAACCAAACAAAGCCTGAATTTAACAAGAGAAATTAAGAAGATTCCATATTTAATATATTCAAAGTTCAAGCATATACATAATATTTGGGTACATAATTTAGTAAAAACTATTAATCCATTAATTTTGATGGAAGTAGATTCACATTCTTAAATATATGATTTGATCAATGCAGGGACGGTATAATGATGATAAAGATGGTTAAAATATATACATACCAAAAGTGGCAAGCAAGAACACAGACAAAAGAACGAGCTTGGCAAAAGCCATTGTTTGATTGAAAGAGAGAACAAGCTACAATTGTTAATTTGTTGTGAGAGCTTAGTGCATCAGATAGTTCATTGTATGCAGCAATTTATAGAAGATAGAACTAGCTACCTAGAGATTTTGTGTGGCAGTATTATAATGCAGCAATTTTTAAGGAAATAATTAAATATAGTAAAATATAATTTTAAAATTTGTGTAGTTATTCTTTTCAAAATATATAATTTATTGATTTATAACATTTTCGAGATAATAATTCATTGTAACACCCTAACTCTTTTATATTATTTAAGTAATTTAAAATCATACAAACAATCAGAGTACTACATAATCAAAATTCACTTAGCATGCATAAATATTCATTTAGATTGCAGCGGAACATCATAAGTTACTCAATAAACTTATATCATTGCATGCATAATAGGTAACCAATTACAAATTTCTAGTATAATCAGAATGAATCGTACTCATACATCATCAAATCTCATAATAAATAAATAGCAAGGTCATATCATAATTAGACAAAACAAACGAGTTAAAATAATATATCCCATAAATCCCGGTATTACAAAATATCAAAGTATCCCTATAGATGCTTATTATCCATTGGTTTTGTCACATAAACTTCACATGGACTACATTTATTGATTCAAATCTATCAACAATCCCAATAATATTTTAATTACATTTAACTCTCTCTCTCTCTCTCTCTCTCTCTCTCTCTCTCTCTCTTATCCATTGGTTTTGTCACATAAACTTCACATGGACTACATTTATTGATTCAAATCTATCAACAATCCCAATAATATTTTAATTACATTTAACTCTCTCTCTCTCTCTCTCTCTCTCTCTCTCTCTCTCTCTCTCTCTCTCTCTCTCTCTCTCTCTCTCTCTCTCTCTCTCTCTCTCTCTCTCTCTCTCTCTCTCTCTCTCTCTCTCTCCTCTCTCTCTCTCTCTCTCTCTCTCTCTCTCTCTCTCTCTCTCTCCTCTCTCTCTCTCTCTCTCTCTCTCTCTCTCTCTCTCTCTCTCTCTCTCTCTCTCTCTCTCTCTCTCTCTCTCTCTCTCTCTCTCTCTCTCTCTCTCTCTCTCTCTCTCTCTCTCTCTCTCTCTCTCTCTCTCTCTCTCTCTCTCTCTCTCTCTCTCTCTCTCTCTCTCTCTCTCTCTCTCATGTAGGGATAGAAAAATAATATATGGCATAACAAATAGCCTCAGAGAAATGTAGGATCTGCATAATGCTACCGAGTGTCCCGGGGGTACTTTTTAAGATCTTAAATAGCTAGTAAGTATTTTATATAACTTTTATGAGAATGCGTGAAGTCAATATATTGAAAATTATAATGTTTAATTTTTAAATAAAAAATTTCTTTAAATAAAATGTTTAAAAAATGCCCCGGAGACACTCGTTAGCAATACTCTTTTAAAATATCAAGGACTAATCTCAACCGAAGTAAAAATTGTACCTTTCACAACACACTATCTTCTATAAACCGATATAAAATGTAAGACATTGATAAAATTATTATTCTTTTACATCTTAAATAAAAGAATCAACACCAATAGAAATTCAATACTTCCAAAATAATAAAAAAATACATATTTAATTTATAATATGTATATTTATCAAGGTTATCTAAACCGGACCGGCCGGTTCGATCGGTTGGACCGTGAACCGGACCAGTATCCGGTCCGTTTTGGCATATAAACCGCTCTGTCAACGAACCGGGAGTTGAACCGGTGAACCGGCCGGAAACCGGGAAAACCGACTAAAATCGGCGGTTTGGTCGGTTTCGTAGATTGAACTGCGTTTGTTACGTTTTCATCCAAATTAATCAAAACAACAACGATTTTGAGTGATTTCGAATTCAGATTCACAAATCTTGAGTTATTTAGAATAAAAGAAAAAAAAATGAGAAATAAAAACGCAGAGAAGAAGGGAAGAAGAGATCAAAATATAACTTTAACATGAAATTGGATTCAGAACAAGAAAATTGAGGTTTCCTGTCAACAAATAAAACAAGCAAATGGAGGTTGAATCTTGTTAAAAAAGAAAGAAGAAGAAAAGTTGAAGATTGTTGAAATCTGAATGAATGATGTTGAGTGACACTACTGGTACGTTTCTGTCCTTTTGTTTTTTAGAAAATACGGCTGCTTCTCTTACACTATGATTGGAATGGAAGAAATAGCAACGAGAGAGAGACATGCGATAGAAGTTTAAGAGAAAGTCAGAATTTCTCCTGATTGGAAGTAAGAGAAATTGAGGCGACAGAAAGAAACATTATGGGACCCACATGTTTTTTCTTTCTCTTCAAAGCAGCGAAGAAAGTGAGGAGAGAGCAACAATATTGCACTATTTCCTTTTTTGTCCTTCCTTTTTAAATAAAATCATATTTTTAATATGAGGGTATTTTTGTATTTTTATAATTAAATACATTTCTCTCTTCTCTATTTCTCTTCTCTTTCTCTTAAACCAATCAATATATTAAATTTACTCTATTTCTTTTATGTTTCTCTCTTCTCATACTCTTTCTCACATCTTTCTCTCTTCTCAAATTCTTCTCACAACCAAACACACCATTAGCAAAATTAGGGTTGGTTGATAGTGGATTGGGCCTGTTGAAATCACCTTCTATACTACTAGCCCAAATAAATAAATAAGAACCTAAATATATTATGCATTAGTAATTTACATGAATTATAAATAATTTCATACATAAAATATAATAATTAATAAGTATGAAAATTGTTGAGTGAATATTATTTTTAATAGTATAAAATATGAACATTATAGTATTTATCATTATATTATAAATATATTATATTATTTATTGTGTATTATTTCTTAATATAATTATAATAATATATTATATTATTATATTCAATTTCTTAATATCTGTCAAAAAAAAAGTATTTATCATTATAAAAAATATATTATATTATTTATTGTGTATTATTTCTTAATATAATTATAATAATATATATTTAATTAAAAATAGTCCAATTCGGTTAAACCCCGGTCCAACCATTGAACCCTGAACCAGTGAGCATGCCGGTTTAATATCCGGTCCGGTTTTGATTACCTTGATATTTATGTATTTATGAACGGAAGGCTTAATAAAAAAGAATCAACACCCTAACAAAAAGTATTTATGCATCATCTTGAATGATACATAAATACTGTTTTACATTGGTCAAAAATTAATTGATGTAAATTTCTTTCTCACCCTAGCTTTTTACCAAGTACGAAAAGAACTAATACAATAGATCGCCCATATATACATTACTAGGGGTGTAAGTGGATCAGAAAAATCCAATTGAACCGATGATCCAAACAAAAAAAAACCGACTTTTTTGGTTCGGATCAAAAACCGAACCGAACCAATTGAAAACCGATGTGGTTTGGTTCAGTTCTCGGTTCCGTTTTCAAATCCATTGGATTGAACCGAACCAAACCGATACCTATAATATAATCAATTTTAACCTATATGTGACTAAATTAGCAACCAAACATGCGCTGATTTAGTTTTGATTTTGGGTTTTCAAGTAATTGTTATATAAACATAGTGGGAACAACAAGTATTGATTTTTAAATTTTTAAAAAGTGAACACAGTTTTTGCTTGTATATGTAGATTTCTTGATCTGGCATGCCCTAAATTTAAGCTTACAACTATGTTAATTTAAGTTTTTGTAAATTTAAGTTTTAATCTTTTTAACTATGTGAATATAAATTTTTGTAAATATAAGTTCTTGAAAATTTTATGAGTTTCGAACATGAACTGTGATTCCTTTTTTATTGTGTATGATTATATTTGATTATGTATCGTCGAAAAAATAATAGTAGACAAAAATAATAGTAGGAAAAATATTACAAAAAAAAAGCATTACAAAACTGATCAAAGTATCCGAACCAAACTGAACCAAACCAATTAGTTTGGTTCGGTTTAATTTTTTAAAAACAGGACAAACCGATCCAAACCGAACCAATTAAATACACATTGGTTCGGACTTTGGATTCATCAAAAACCGATCCAAACCGGTCCAATTACACCCCTATACATTACCTAATTAGCAACCGAGAGAAAAATACTCTTGAAACACATGTAATATATTTGAAAGAATGGAAGGAAGCATCAATTAAAGTAAAAACAACTAAAAATGTGAGAATATATTAGATAAGCATCATAATATTTATTTTAGTTCAACACCCATTTGCATACATCATTTATTAGAAATTCAAACAGATACCCACGGATTTTTTTATTTATTTAAGTTACTAGTAAATAGATCCGTGCATATAATTGTAGATTTTTGTGAGCATATCAATATTAATTTGGAATCTCCCAAAAGTTATCTTTTGTGAGTTTAGATTTAGAGAAAATATTGAAGATTAAGTTTTGTGCCTCAGATATAAAATCAGCACACACACCATATTCCACATCAGATTTAAGAGAATGAACACATAAGGTTTCCACTTTTCTTGTTTTTACATTCAGTATCATTCTGACATATAAGATTATCTCCAACTACCTTCACAGCATCGTTATATGATGCAGGGACGCATAAACCGGTAGGAGAAAAAACTGGTATATAACAAGCACATACTAAGTTTGATTCCAATGGTGGGTGGCATGGTAAAACGGGCGAACAAAGTCTCGCACATTGTATTTCTACTTTCTCCATCGAGAACGTTGCTGTAAATGGCAAAGCCAATAAAAGTTTAAACAACATACATATAATATTATCAAAAAAAATGTGATCAGTTTTTTATATAATGAAATTGTAATCAGTTTAGAGGTCGAGGAAAGTATAATTTATCACTTTCTTCATCCATCGATTTTCGTAATTTTATTTTCTTTCACTTTCTTCCCAATACTAATATAAGTTTATCCATCAATTTTCGTAATGTTATTTTCTTCCACTTTTTTCATCAACCAATGTGTCAAATTAAATTTGATATCAAGTCCTAACCATCTATTATAATTTAATCTAAGGCCAAAAATATTACTTGGTGTACCTAGTCTTTATTTCCTTTTTTGAAAAAGCAAAACAAATCTTTTTTTATTTATTACATGATCAAACACATTTTCAGATCGACCTCCTATTTCGTTCTTTCTTTCAACTTGTCTGTGCAGTAATGGTGATGTAAAACAAGTCTTTGGATGGTGGTAGCTAAATGTCCAAAACCCTTCTCTAACACAAAGTTTTTTTAATAATAGAAAGAAAAAATAATAATAATTAAGCACTTTGATGAGTCGAAATCACATTCAAATAAAGATAAATTGCCGAAATGTAATTTGTTTGCCTACTAAATTTCTATGGTGAAATTTGTAATTGAACCTTTTCTAAATGGGTTAAGAGGATGGAAAATCCCGATGCACTATTCTTCACAACTTTTTTAATCTCTTTAAAGCTTCATTGCAATCATTTTTTTATTAATTTGATGTGTTTTTGTTTTAATAATGGTTTAAATATTATTTTCGTTCCTATGTTAACGAATTTTTTGTTTTAGTCCATGTATCTTTTTTTGTTACAAAAAAAGTTTTTGAATGTATAAAAAATTTTGTTTTAGTCCCTAAAATCAAAATCTGTAGGAAAATCTTTACGAAAACTGCAGATTTTCTTGCGGATTTTGATTTTAGGGATTAAAACCAAAAAAATTTGTACATTCAAGAACTTTTTTGCAAAAAAAAAAAATACAGGGTTTAAAATCAAAAATTCGCGAACATACAGAGACGAAAATGATATTTAAGCCTTTAATAATTTATCTCTTACAAGCACTTTTTTGTGGAATTTGATGAACCAAATATCTCCTTTTTACATCTTATTAATATTAATTTCTGCACCAGGAACAAATACGATGAATTGTAAGAGCTTTATCATAATTGCATGTCATATATACATGAACTTTTTCATTATAATTTCTCAATAAAAAAAAGTTTTCCTTATAAGACAATTATTTCATGAAGATCCATGACACAAGCACCAGGTAAATATATACATACTTCCTTCCAATTTTCGTTGTAAAAACTATTAATCCGATCCATTAATTTTGAAGGAAGTAGATTCTCATTAGTTCTTAAATATATGATTTGATCAATGCAAGGACGGTGTATAATGATGAGAAAGATGGTTAAAATATATACATACCAAAAGTGGCAAGCAAGAACACTGATAAAAGAACGAGCTTAACATAAGCCATGGTTTTGATTGAAAGAGAAAACAATCTACAATTGTTAATTTGTTGTGAGAGCTTATTGCATTATATAGTTCATTGCATGCAGCAATTTATAGAAGATGGAACTTGCTATATCTAGAAATTTTGTGTGCCAATTTATAGAAGATAGAAGGAAAAAAAAAATTAATGTTAAATTTTTTTTTTTTTACATTTTTAATATTTTAAATACATAAATTCTAATATATATTCATATGCTTAACTAGATAGTGAATCGGGGACACTGTTTAGCATTTTCAAACAAATTAATGGTTTTATATTTTTCAATTCAAAGTTGAGTCGCTAACCCTTTTAAGATAACAAAATCAATTCTCAAAAAAATTACATCCAGAGACTTATGAGACACAATATGGATATGCATAACCCTTTGAATTTTTTTTAGAACATTAGTCCTTGGTGCTTGGAGCCAGGCTGTCAAAGGCAAATTGAATAAAAGCATGTTGATTGTCAAAACGTATGATTTCTCATTAGGGCCGGTCCCGAATTTTTGGAGGCCATATGCAAATAAAAAATGTGGCCCTTTTTTAATAAATAGAAATGCAATTTTTTTTAAACAAAATTATCCCTGATTTAAATTGCAAATAGCATAAAAAAATAAGCATTCTTGTAATTAATATAAAAAGATTCATAGTATAATATAATCAATAACAATAAAATATTTCGATCGGGAGGGGGCAGAAACCACTTGATGTCAGAGTTGACCCCCAACCAGATTAAACTAGTGGTGAAAACAAAAAAATAAATAAATAAAAAATTCCTAATTACTCAAGCTGACTCATTTTTCGAATATTTTTTAAGTGAATTCTTTAATTAAATAATGTATTAAATTTTACGCCCTTTAATTTATTAATACTACTACTCGGTAAAAGAGATTATGAACCTAAACAATTGGACATTTGCAGTTTGCTGTAATATATTAAATTTTTCATCCCTTATTTACTAAAATTATTAATATATAAAAATATTGAGACTTTCGTCTTTAGGAGGTCCGATGCCACAGCACATGTTGCACATGTGTTCAGACCGGGCCTGTTTCTCATGTTTTGTCAATTTGCTTGAAGCAGGTTCGTAAATTGTTTTTCCAGTACCGTAAAATACATAGTCAAAAAGTATCAAATTCCCCTATATTGACCAAATCAAGAAGTTCGCAGTGCCCCTTAATTTCTTCACATATATTCCCTAGCGCCTAAGAATATTAAAAAGAACATCCCTAATCAAGTCATGTTACCTATATCAAAACAGAAGAATTCATATATTTTATTTCTAACCAAAAGAATTCACATTCATTTCCTACTATTTATTTCTAAGGTTGAGTGCTACTTACAAAGTTGAGTGCTAGCTCCATTTCTCATTCATACTCCAATTTTTTCAATTAGCTACACTGTGCAAAAGCGGTCAGTAAGAGTAAGATTTTTAGTAGTGAATTTTAACTAATAGTTTACTTGAAAACAAATTATTTAAAAAAAAGAATTTTTATTTTTTTGACAATAAAAAAATAAAATTAAACACATATATGTGTGAATTTTTTAATAACAATATTTTATTTTGAAATGGCTAATGCTAAATATTAGTTGTTAAATTAGTATTTTTCTCATTTAAGGAGGAGTTTGAACAAATGACCTTCTTCTTAACCCTTAAGCTAATGGCCACCCCACCACCCAACTATTACAAAATTTGTTACCATTACCAAATAGTATAATAAAATACTCCCTTTGACCTAAAATAAGTATAACAAAAAAAAATAATTAATTTTCTGTTTCAAGAGAAAAATACAAACATTAGACTTTTTCAAGAAAAATTTTTGCTCATTATCATATTAAATGGAACTTACTTTCTTATTTTCTCCGTAACTAATAACCAATAAAAATTATTCCTATATTTTTCCCTGCATTTATTCAAACAAAAAATACAAAAATAATAATAATTGTTTTGATTTTTCTTAATAAGTGTCATTTTTTGTCTTATAATTTTGTATGGAGTGGGCATGGAAATAGGCCGGGTGGGGATGAATTTGCCTTTCCCAAATTCAAATCCATAGAGTTCGGTTGTCTTTACTCTCGTTCCAATTCTCAACGGGGATTCAAGTAGAACCTCAAACTCATATCCAACGGAGTTCGTGTATCTTCATTCTGCTTCACCTCCTTTTTTATTAAAAAAGGAGTAAAATTCTAAAACTGTTTTGTTTCAACACAATATTATTTTTTTAAACAAAGAATATAACTAAAAAAAGAAACTTTGTTTAATACTCAACTTAAAAGTAAAAACAAACATATATGAATATAATTTAAGAGTTTGCTTAAACTTTATAATTTAAAAGAGAGACAAAATGTAATTAGATATAAGTGCGGCGGGTTCGGGATGGGTATCAATGTCCCCATTATCCGTCCCACTCCCGTCTTTTAAAATCGAGGAAAACCCAATCAATTCAGTTTTTCCCGTCAAAATCAGGACGGGGCGGGCAGATACCCTCTGGTATGAGTTACGTTGTCATGGCTAGTATGGAGGAAGAGAATAAAATTTCATCAATCTCAATATAAACTAATAGTAATGTGACAATACATCAAATTAATGGTTTTGCCCATTCATTTGAAAATATTATAATATTCCCTCCGTCCCAAAAATAAACAAAAAAATGGATCAGAAAAAATTAATGTATTTAGTCTAAATGTTATGCCAAATAATTAATTTTTATAAAACAATTTTTACTTATATTTTAAGACGAATAAACTACTCAGTACAACACTAGTATTTTGTGTGTCAATATTATGATGCAACAATTTCTAGTTATACCTTAACCATATTATTGCCTCTAAATAACTAATATCATTAACCATATTATTGTCACATTAAATTATTGTTAGAGACTTAGTTACCTTTTAAACCATTAATTAACCATATTATTGTCAAATTAAATCATTAGGGATTTAGTTACCTTTTAAACCGATAGAAGGTTCAGTGATGAAAGATTTAGGACGTGTTTGAAATAGTTTTTAAATACTCTTTTTCAACTTTAAAAAAAAAAAGAACTCTTTTGTCCAAAAAGAAACATGTTTGAAAGTCCCCTTTTAAAAACTGTTTTTAAAAATGTTTCTAATTTTATTGTTTTGATAACTAAAAGACAGAAACAGATTATAGGTGTTTTGAGTTTTAAAAACTGTTTTGAAAATCTAATTTATAATATACATTTTTAAAATTAAAAAATAAAACTATTTCAAACAAGCCCTTAGTGCGTTGTCTATTTTTTACATGTTGTTCGGTTGTGTAGTTTATAATAAACTTTGTTGTCAATCTTCTAATTGTGTAGTTTATTACAACACTAGTATTTTTTGTGGCAATATTATAATGCAGCATTTTCTAGCTATACCTTAGCTAGCCATATAATTGACCATATATTTCCTCTTTTTAACTAATATCATTAACCATATTATTGTCACATTAAATTATTGTTAGGGATTTAGTTATACCTTTTCTAACAATAGAACGTTGAAGTGAGAGATTAGTTGTCTATTGTTTACATTGAGTTGCCAGTGGGGGCTATTCATCGAAAGGAAGCAACCTGACAGTCTTTCTTGGATACTTTAGTTAAGTGGCTGGGAGTCTGGAAGAATAAGTATGTAAGTCTCGAAGGTAGGGTGGTCTTACTGAACGATCAGTTCTCAATTTCATACCTATCTTCTATCTTTCTTTCATGCAACTGCCTGCTAGAGTTTGGAAAAAGATTGTTCAAATTCAACGAAACTTCTTATGGGGGGCCCTAAGAGTGCTAAAAAGATCACTTGGATTAGTTGAGCCAAAGTGTGTAAGTCAAAGAATGAGGGAGGGTTGGGAGTTAAAGACCTTCGAACAATGAATCTAGCATTGCTTGGTAAATGGAGATGGAGACTAATTTCAGGAGGAGTGGGTCTCTGGAGAGACATAATGTTGGCTAGATATGGCTTTTATTTCTGTCTCCTCATTTGGGAGGGAGGCTTGGGGTCTGCGGAGGGCCTTTGGTTGGTGGAGGAACGTGTCTTTACTAGGCGATCCTATGGATGCTAGTTCAGATTGGTTTTCAGATGGGTGACTAAAAAGGTCGTTAATGGCCTCATGACATCTTTTTGGTTTGATCCTTGGGTGGGGGAAACCCCTTTAAGGACGAAATTTCAAAGGCTTTTTCAAGTATCTGAATCGCTGATCAATATCTGTAGCAGATGATTCTTGGCTTTGGAAGCATGATTCAAGTGGTTTCTTTTCAGTAAAGTCAGCTTATGTAGTTCTCTGTCGCTCCATAGCTGATGGAGTAACCTTCTCTTAAGATGAAACAAGGTTACTTCCAAAAGTATGGAAAACTTGGGCCCCTTCAAAAGTGGTAGTCTTTTCTTGGCAACTTCTTCATGATAGGTTTCCGATTCGTCATAATCTCTGGCAACGGGGAGTCATTAGGGATGTTAGTGCTTCTAACTGTGTTTTATGTGGAGTAGGACATGAATCAACTGAACACTTATTCTCTTCTTGTAGCCAAATCTCACATGTCTGGTATGATATTCTTCGGTGGTTAGGTTTTGAGTTGGTGCCTCCTCGTAGTATGTTAAGGTTGTTTGAGGGTTTTTTAGGCATGGGTAAAAGTACGAAAGATAGAATGAGGTGTTGTTAATTTGGCATACTATTGTGTGGACAATTCAGAACTTTAAAAATGACGTATTATTTTTGGATTTGACATTTTTTGTCGAGTGTCTAGTTGAGAGGGTGAAACTTTTATCTTAGAAATGGATTTTAGGTGAAAATCCTGATAACCTGTGTTCCTTTTATGAGTGGGATATTCATCCTACTTTTTGCTGGAACCGGTAGAGTTTTGTTGGGTGTGGATTTAGGTCTCATGGTTGTAGTTGATTGGAGGTCCTCTTGTTGCTTTTTCTTACCTTGTGGTTAATCTTATCTTTCTCTTTCTCATTGGGGTATTCATCTTGTAGTGGTTTTGTTGAGTTGCTTTAGTTTATTGTTTGTGTGCCTTCTTTTTGTTGTAGGTCCTTATTTATTTTTCTTGTTTTCTTAGAGTGTACTTCTAGTACCTCTTATTATGACATATCTCTTGTACTTTCTCTTTACTTTTATATATAATATATTTGTCATTCCAAAAAAAAAAAAAAAAATTTGTCTATTGTTTACAAGTCGTTCGGTTGTGTAGTTTATTATAAACTTTGATGTCAATATAAATCTTGTAATTACCCTATTCTCTTTACATTTGCTAATTGATTCAAATCTTATTTGTAATTCATAGAATAGTTTATGGAAAATTGATTTTTTGGGAGAAATTTTTGTTAATAACATAAACTCGAGATAATTTTTTTCAAAGAGGTTTAAAAATTTACGTTAAGAAAAGAGAATTTTTACTTAATAACTCATTTAGTAATTCTAGCAAATCCAATAAATTTTTATCAAAGGAAATTTGTTCACTGTGATTTATTGAATATGATGAAAGAATATATACTACAAATCTTAATTGACTCAATTTGTATGGATTAAGCTATACATTTGTGATTAGTTATTTGTTCATAGATGGAATTGAATCGATGTTTGTATTGTTAAATCGGGATGAATTTATAAACAAACCTATCAAATCAATCAGTAACATTTGAGTCAAGTGTTTTGACGATCGATGTATATAATTTAAGATGTTTGGTCGCTAAATATGTCAATAAAGGCAAAATATATTTTTTTTTGAAACGGTAAAGGCAAAATATATTAAAGTGAATTTTAATCACTAGGAGCTAATAATGATGTCTAAATCAGAATTTTCCTATGAAATTGCTTCATTTAACATTGGTAAACAAAATTAAATATCCAGCTAACTAGCTAGTTCTCCCTTCTATAATATACTATCTTATAAATCTTAATAGTTCTCCAACTTCTATTTTATTAACTTAGTCAATCAAATACTCCCTCCGTCCCAATTTATTTGAGCTATTTAGAATGTTTGCATTATTCATATATTTTGTTTTGACCATATTTTTCTCTCAATAAATAAAAATAAATATTAGCATATAAGATGTCGTTGGATTCATCTCGATGAGTATTTTCAAAATATTAAATTTTTATAATTTTTACTATTATATAATTAAAAATATTAATCGTCAAAGTTGTGCATTGATATGCGTGCTGAAGTCAACTGGCTCGAATAAATTAGGACGGAGGGAGTATTGTTTTCGCTCCAAAACTCATTAACTCTCCTATTTAATACTTGACCATTCATTGTTCACATCATTCCAATTTTTTTCACAAGACTCTTTTTTTCTTCCTTCCTTTCATCCAATTTTTTTTGTTTTTATTTTTCTCAACTTTTCTGATCTATGTGATTTGTTCTAATAATTTGTATATCATTTGAATTTTAAAATCTGTTTTTAAAATTTGTCAAAAAAAAAAATCTGTTTTTAAAATCTAATTTATAAAATACAATTTAAAAATTAAAAAATAATATTGTTTCAAACAGGCCCTTAGTACTATACCTTGTCTATTTTTTACATGTCGTTCGGTTGTGTGGTTTATAATAAAGTTTGTTGTCAATTTTCTAATTGTGTAGTTTATTGCAACACTAGTATTTTGTGTGGCAATATATTATAGTGCAGCAATTTCTAGCTATACCTTAGCCATATTATTAAAAAAATGTGATTTAGTTTAGCACCACTAAAATACTGTAATTTGGTTATGGAAATTAGAGAGGGAGCTAAGATTCCGTCACTAATTAGTGATGGAAGTACAAACTATGTGTTTATTTCCCGTGTATAATTTAGTGATGGAATTTAAAATTATTGTATATTTCATATCAGTGTGTGACAAAATTGAAATTCCCTCACTAATATTTTGCGATGTTGAAAATATTTATGGATTTTAAGGTATAACAAATTCCGTTGTTAAATAGCTTTGTGACGGAAATTGAGTGCATTAGTGACGAAATATTTCTCTAGCTAAATATAATTCCTTTACTCAAATTATTTAAGGAATAATTCCCTCACTAGTGTGTTGGAACTTTTGTAGTTCCTTTACCAAGGCTAATACAATAGCAAATTTAAGAGTACTCCCTTCATTTCTTAATATATGAGAAAATTTACAGAATTTAATGTATCTATATAATATAGTCCAAATACATTAAAACTCATGAATCTAAAACGTAAATTTTTTCTTATATTAAAAAATGGAGGAAGTATTATATTATTCTCATAACATGAAGGCGGGGGACTGAACGAAAGGTGGTCATGAAGGCAATCATAATCATAATTATTAGAACAGAAGGAACAAAAAGGGCTCTTAAGGGAAGAATAAGAAGAATGGTGGATCAATGAAGAAGGAGGAAGAATGTAATGACCCTTTGCTGCCACCTAAGAATTAATGAATCAAAAGGAAAGAAGAATGGTGACTTGTGAAGATAGTGGAAGAATGCCAATGATCTTCTATCTTTGACAATAAAGTTATCAACATGAGAGGTGAAAACATATTGTCAAAGATCATGGATTCATCCACTTTCTTCACTAAGCCACCATTAATTCTTTTTATTATTCTTCGTTTTCCCTTTTGAGTCGCTCTAAGGTTGCAACCAATGATCATGACATTCCTCCTCCTTCTTCACCGATCCACCATTGTTTTTAATCTTTCCTTCACCTTCGGATCCCTTTTTGTTCCTTTACATTTAATAATTTTGATTGTTTTCATTACCACGCTTCCTTGTTCGGTCCTTATTTTTATTATGAGAAAAATACAATACTAACAAAACTCTCAAATCTAAATTTTGCTATTTTATTAGCCTTGGTTAGTCTAGATCCACAAAATGCAACTATGGTAATTTTATCAAAATTAGTAATAACTGAGATTAGTTTTCGAAGTTAAAAATATGATTCAAAAATAAAAATAGTATACGTGGTTTGATTTTGATTGTATTGGTTCCTAAAGAAAACATATATAAATTGAGTGTGGTTTCAAATGAATTGGTTTGTTCAATTTTTATCAATATACAATTTTGTATTTTACCAAAAAAAAAAATTATTTACAAGATAAATATAATACCAACATATTTAATATACAAATTAACATAATAATATTACATCCTTCAAAAAAAACAGAATAATATTACAAAAAAAATATAGTAATTATATTTGAAATATAAGAAATATTAAATTGTAATTGTTGTAGTACTTACCTCCCTTGTAATTGACCAAATTATGAAAATAGTAATTATATATGTTTATGCTTCTAATTACCCGTGAAGAACATGTTAGGAGCAATTTGACTAAGGTACTATGAGATGATTTGACAAATTTGATTGGAAGGAAGTAATCATATGAATATTTTTGTGACACTGCCAAAATGGAGATAGAAGGAGAGGATTTATATCGGAATTGATGTTAGGGAAAATGTGGTGTCACAGTGTTAAGAGAATTGGGAAGTTTAAAAGGTGGACCAAAGGCAACAACAGAAATCCAATATATAATAAAGTTTTTTGATGAAAATATAGTAAAAAAATTTTTTAAGAAAAAAATTAATAAATATTTTTTCCTTTTTGACCAACATATCTTAAACAGATTTTTTCTTTTTTGACCAAAATGAAAAAGAAATATTTTTTCTAAATTTGATAGATAGATTTTTTTTCTTTTGACCGAAATGAAAAAACAAATAATGGTGGAGATTTGTTTATGCACCATGCATAAGGAAAATCCTTATGCATAATAACTCTTCCCCATGGTGCATAAACAAATCTCCACCATTTGTACTCCAAAGTACTTAATAATATCAAAACCACTTTGGAATACAAATGGTGGAGATTTGTTTATGCACCATGCATAAGTAAAATCCTTATGCATAATAACTTACCCCCACACACCAATATATAAAGAGAATACACTTTTTTAGTGTAATATTTTTTATTGTCACTTTTTTTCCTTCACTCTATTCATATATTTGTAAAAGAAATATTTGTATATGTTAAAAAATACTAACTTTCACACAAAAATTTGTTTTCAATTTTTTTAGTAAATAAAAAAATATTTCTTTTTTTTTTTCTTAATAACTAACCACAAAAAAAAAGGTTAAGTAGTTATCATCATCATCATCAATATATCATCATCTATACTAATCTATATCCATACTTCTATATAATCTATCTTACTAATATTAATATTTACTAATCTATAAATTACTTTACTAATCTATAAAGATAATATCCTTTTGGTGTGAATTTTTCTTATTGTCACTTTTACCCTTCACTTTATTCAAATACTTGTTGAAAAATAACTTCCACACATAAGTTGATTTTCAATTTTCTTTTCTTTCTTAATAACTAAGCATAATCAAAAAAGATGTTTAGTAGATATCAATTAACAAACATATTATTATAAAAAAAAATTAACAAACATATATATTCTTATAAAAAAAATTAACAAACATATTTTTTATAAGAAACGAACGTATTCTTATTAAAAAAAATTAACAAATATATCTATACCAATATATCAAGAGAATAATCCCTTTCGTGTAGACTTTTTTTATCGTCACTTTTGTCTTTCACTCTATTCAAATATTTGTATATATATGTTTGTTAAAAAATATCTTCCACACAAAAGTTGGTTTTTAGTTGTTTTTTTTTTCTTAGTCAAAAAATAAAATTTACTTTTTTTTCTTAATAGTAACTAAGCACAATAAAAAAAGAAGATAATTAATTAACAAGAAGGTAATTTTCTTTTATTTTCAATTTTCTTTTCTTTTTTAATAACTAAGCACAACTAAAAAAGAGGTTTAATAGTTATCAATTAATTAACAAACATATTCTTATAAACAAAATTAAGAAATATATCTTTTTTTGAACTGGATAAAACCACTATTTACGATAATGGGCACGGAACGATAACAAAATAGAAAAGGCAGTCTGACGGGCACAAACGACAGTATATATAAAATTGTTGTATAATTAATGTATATAGTATAGACCAGATACATTAATTATACAATGAACCTGGGAAATGTATTTTTGGTTATAAAGTGTTACGGATGGAGTATATAATAATTTGAATAATGACGTTCTGTGTTTTCTTTTAAATATATTTTATGGAAAGATGTAAAATGAATTTTCAATAGTTGATGATAATGGGGAAAAGAAGAGACGGTGAATTAAATGCAAATTGAATTTAATTTTATGAGAGAATAAATAAAAATAAATTTTAAAAATGATAAAATTGGAACAAAATGAATATTGTTTGAGTTCTATTGTTGTCGTAAAGAGTTTAGGGGCGTTCATAATTTCTAATTCAATTGAAAAAATCGATATATTTAGGTCAGCCGCCTTCAATGAGTTCAAATTCTAGATCTCACAATTGCATTTGAGTTTTAGCGGTATTTATCATTTTATCTACGAAAAATTAAAATTAAAATAAAAAAAAGTATTGTGAAAAAATTCAGCGGACTAAAAGTCACCTTGGTGACCAAAATTGGATAATTATATCATATATATTATGTCTCGATATATAGTGTTTAATGAGACAATATTCTCTTTAAAATGATGAAACAACATGATATTTTTTTATCAAGTAGTCTAGCTAGTGACTAGAAATTCCACCTTTAGGTGAATAAGTTGCTCAAAAAAAAAAGTTGAATAAGTTGGATATTTGAGGTTCGAACTCTGGATCCTACATATATAATGTGATGTGCCTACCAATTGAGTTAAGTTTACGGGAACGACAACATGATATATTTAATCCTAAAACTAATCATATATTATCTAATGAATTATTTAGCAAGTGTACTAAATTGTCTTTCAAGCAATAATATTTATAATAAGTTTGTCTCCACATGAATGAATTGCTTATTTCAACAATTCAACTAAAATAGATATAAGATTAATGCAGTAATTTGGGGAATTTTCGGATTGATTGAGTAAAAATAGCAACAACAACACCAAAGATAAATTTGTTTGAATTCATTTGAGAAAATCGATTAGGTTATATCAAATCTCTTTCTATTACTATTAGGTAATTGCGGTCATACATTACAATTCATTCTTTATGACGCTATGAACTAACACAAAAATAGTTAAGACCAATGTCTTAGCTAACAACACCTTAATGTTTTAACTAGACGAGTCCAAAATTATTGAAAGCATTAAAGTACGTTAATTCTAAAGTCACAATCAAAAGTTTGATGTGTCTACCTAAACTACTTGGTTGAACAATTATCTCAGTTCCAATACCAAATAAATGGTTAGTACTCATTTGGTATCTTGATCAATTCACGAATACGTGTATACTAATGAGAAGTATTAAACACATGTGATAATTCAATAAAAATAAAGACTGAATTGTAATAATATAATCCTCTACAAATTAAATGATTTCAATAGATTCAAGAAAGATCAGTTAACAACCTAATCTGAATAAGTCATAGTAATAATAATCATAACATAAGAATTTTGAGAATTATACATGAATAACTGTAGAAATATGGAGCACAAAGGTGTTACTTGTAACACCCTAAACCTCTTTGCTAATTCACTTAACATATACTTTTCTACTTACTCTAGGCCCAACTAACTTAAGCCCACCGATTACATTATCATCTATTAATTATTTGAAATTTGCTATCCAGGTCCTCCTATTTGCTCCCAGCCCCCCAAAATATCCTTGAGTTAGTGAATAAAAAATTCGTCGTTTACGTAATGAATTTGAAAATATTCGGTACACAGACGACGAAACGATTGATCTGAACAAAATTACCAACATTTCGTTGACTACACAACGAAAACTGTGTCTTCATAAATTGTATGACAAAACACTCAAATTCGTTGTCTAGCTGACGAATACGCGTGTTTTCGTTGACTACACAACGAAAATCAGTGATATGAAAAATATGCAGACGGATTGAAAGTCATAACAGTAAAAGCGTTAGGGTTGATTTGTTGGACGAATTATGGGCGATTTAGGGGTCATTTTGATCAAGCAACATCTCCAAACGTTTTTCGTTGATCATTGAACATAAAGGAAGCTTTAAAACATTCTCAGTCTCGTTGTGAAGGTTTTTGTCACTTAGACAACGAAAATCAAAGTAAGAATTTGTCAATTTCATTTATTTTTTTATCAATTATTGGTTTTGATTTAGTTTCGTCATGCAGTCAACGAATTTGTTTTTTAATCGTCGCCTACTTAATGAAATTCTTGATCAGAGGCATTTTTGTCAGTTTGGAGGGCCTGAGTGCAAAGATGAGGGGCCTATATAGCAATTTCCTAATTATTTACTCAAGCTTCCAACTTAAGACTAAAACTCATAAATATCCAAATATTCTATTTTTGAAAGTTACGCGCCAAAATTAAAACAAACACAATTAATTCAATAAATACTAATAAATAAATTTGGTCGTAACAACTTAAGAAACATGCTTTCATACCATTTGCTTTTGACACGTTTGGCTTTCTAGCATCAGAGGTTGTGAGTCTTTTGCAACGAGTTCAAAAGGTTATGAATAGCAATGTTGTGTCCCTTAGAGCTAAGAATATTATTTTTATCCGAATTGGTTTTGCCATTCAAAAAGGTTTGGCGGCGCAGCTTATTGCCCATTTGCCTTTAATTCATATGTAATTACTTATATATATATATATATAAGATTTACTTTAAAAAAAATTGTGTCATGATTGTTGTTTTTCTTATTATCCTCAATCAAACTAAATTTACTTTAAAAATTGTGTCATGATTGTTGTTTTTCTTATTATCGTGTAATTATATTCCCTCCGATCTCATATATAAGAAACAGTTTGTTTTTTAGATTCATTGTAAAATAAATGTATCTAGACAATATTATAGTCTAGATTCATCCATTTTACAATGAATCTTAAAAGTAAAGTTTTTCTTATATATAAGACCAGAGGGAGTACGTAAAACTTACTAAAATACTATGAAATTACTATTAAAAATATCATATGACGGAATATCATCACAACCCTCAAACTCAAATTGTTGATTATCCTCAAGTAACATGTTGATCAAACAAAATCATCAACGAGTTATTAAATTAATTTGAATAATAAAAATCTCATAGTCTTTCTCTTCATCCAATAATGTAACCATCGATTTTCACTTTAGTGATCATGCTCAATCAACAATCTAGCTTTTAAGATTTCAATCAAATCCAGTCCAACAAATATTTCACAGGATGTTTCGAACTCAATTTTTTCTCTCACTCACATATTCACTCGATTTTTTTAAAAGAATATTCCCTCAATCAACATGTAACTACCATTTTGCTATAGAGTTGAAAACATTTTAGACAACTTATCAAAGTTCAAACAAAAATACGCATTTTAAAGGTCTTTAATAATTTAGAAAATACACATCTAAATATATCCATATCCTTTTTTCTACATAACTAAATGGTGTGCCTATTAAATCCTAATCTTGTCAAAAACCTCTTGTAGATGACGAAAAATACGAAGGCAAGCTACAATACAAGTAGTAGCATTTTCGCACTTTGTAACATCAATCAAATATATTTACAAAGCCAGAGCATAGCACATCCTTGCCAACTTATAGATTCTGAGACCGGGCGTATGATCCGAAGCACAATCACAATAAAATAGTCAAACGTTAAGCCCAACAAAAATAACCAAAGAAAAAAACAGAGCACTAGTCAAATATAATTATCTATATTTATTTACTGTTTTGTCTTTTTTTTAATCAAATTTATTCTTTTGTCTTTTTAATACATAGAAGAAATGACAAATTATCATAAACTCACATATACACAAGTGAAGGAGTCTGGGTTTGAACCCCTAATCATAACATTCAGCCTAATAATTCCCGTACAGTTTTGTCTGTCGAGCTGAGACTTGTGAACCTCTTTGTTTTTAGTAAAAAAAAAAATTCTTATTAATTTAATAATAAATAATAAGAGTTAAATATATTTTTTTATATTAATCATTATAATTTTTTCGATTGAAATAATGACTTAATTGATATTGATTTTAGTAAAATAATACTGTAAATAATAAAAATAAAAATATAACTCATATTTAACTGACATCAATCGTATTATTTTTTTAGCTGTGAGAACTCATGACTTTTTTATTTTTAAAAAATATTACTCATAGTCATTAAAATTTCTGATAATTTTAAACACTAATCTATAATAATCTATCTATCTATCTATCTATATACTATATGTAAAACAAACTATTTTTTGCTTATGTGGCAGCCTAATAAAGCTCCTTCTATTTTTCTTTTTTTTAAGCAAAAGTTGATACTTACGTGGCATCTCTCATCACATTATGCTCATGTGTCAACTCTACTTTTTATATTATTGAAATGAAATGTTGCAATCCTCTTTTTCAATAATTATTATCATAAATTTTTTTATTGGGTTAGAAGTTGAATAGAATCCTATTAATGTGTATGTTACAATATGGAGAAGAAAAAAAAGGTTTACAAGAATAGTAACCAAATAAAAAAATTGTTTGCAGCAATACAACGATTTTTGAATAATAAGTTGGATAGTTACAATTTTAATTAATTTCTATTGTTCAATTTATATATATTTTTTTACAATAATTATGATATTTTATTTAAAAATAATTTTATCATACCAATCTTTGAACTTTCTTTTTTCTTTCTATATCTAACTGTTGTATGTATAAATATATAATTTTATTTACAACTACTGCATGTCTATAGTATACATTTTGGATTTTGATCTTTATCACTTTCTTCAAACAAATCTTGAGTGATACCTTTTCAATCATGTATGGCTGTTTTTTCCCCTCTTTCTTGCATGTCTTATGTCTTGACTCTTCATTGGTTACTATGACATGATTGATTAGATCTCAAGTTACTCTATTATATAAATTGGACGAACATAATTAGCCATACTTTTTTAGTTGCTATAACAAGACCTTTGTTATGCTACTTTTCTAACTTCCTTATTTTCTTTAATCATTAATATTGATATGATCATTTTCGTGTCAATTAGGAGAAGAGGATAAATGAGGATTCTATTTTCACTTTTGATGCATCCTTGCTATTCAAGAAGTCTATGAAAATGGTGTATATAGTTTGTGTGAATATATATATTTAACGCTAATATTTATACAATGATTTTTTATTATTAAATTAAAAAATTTGACTATTTCCTCGCTCATTCTTAATTGATTTGTTACAAAGAAAATATATTTTATACACCAAATTATTTCAGAATTTTGGAGTATTGTCTTTTGTCTTTTCACATAGAGAATGTAATTTTTTTTTGAAAATTCTGCACATAAATTTAATTTATTAATTAATTATATTATGTTTTAGATAATTTTTATATGTTTTTACTTATATTTCAAATAAAATTGTGTGTATTAAATAAAAATTTACAAAGATTGTTATATCAAATTTATAAATGGTTTTTATCAGTCTCTAAATTTGATAAAATCAATTAACAAAAATGTATTGAACAAAAAACAAAATTATATGAGCATATTTTAACCCATGCAAATAATAAGTATCTACCATTTTTTCATATAAAATAATAATAATGAGATTGCACTATAATTAAGATAAAAATAGACGTCAAAATTTGAAAATTGAGAATTGAGAGATACTGAAAATGATAGATGTAGAGAATATATTAAAAGAATCCACTATTTTTTTCCTCAAATACTAAAAATATATTAACATTAAAATAAAAAATTAGACTAATTAATTGGAAGAGATATAAATCAAACCCAGAAGAAAAAAAAAAGATTAATAAACCAAATTTTTAATATAATATGCTATTTCGCTAAATTTCTATTGATTTCTATACACTATGAATGATAGTTTAAAAACGTAGCTTTTAGGGTAACTTCTAATGATTTCTATACATCTGATTAATTTCTATTACAATTCTATTAATTTCATATGCAATTCAGGTTTAAGTCTTAAAAAAGTAGAGGTAAACACAACTTTAAACCATACTTCAAGATTTAAAAAACAAAAAATAATTATTTATCAATGTGTATATTAAATTTTAAAAAATTGAATATCATGTTATTTTCTTGAATAAGCAAATTATAAAATAAAAAATTTAATTAAGTGTTTCACGGGTTTAATAACCAGTAATCTATAATGGACAACTTGGGACCATTAACGGTAGGTTCTTCTTTAAAAGAAAATATGGTTGGTAGGGTCCACAAAGAGCTAATCTAACGTGGAGGTCACCAACATAAAAGAGCAACCTTTAACATCATAACACCATCGTGCATCCACGTAACCCGCAATAAGGTCGGTGACATTATAGAGAGAATCACATATTTTTCCTCTTCCTTGTTTTATTATTCTAGGTGGTAAAAAGTAAATACGAATAACTTGATAGCACAAAATTTTTGATTAAAAGGTGACCCATGAATGAATTCCAAAGTGGCATATTAGGTTTATTCATACTTAGGGTAAAAAGTATAGATGATGCACTCTTTGGCAAGTAAATAAATAAATATAGGATAAGATAAGATATTTTTATTTTTTCTTTATTCCTTTTATAAGGTTTCTTTCAATTTTTAAGAGTGTCAGTTATTTCTTTATTAACATAACTATAATTTAAGTATTTCTTTTACAATTTATAACAAACACTCTAAAAAACATTAACGCATTATTTTTTTTGAAGAATAAAATTGTAAAAATAATATTAATTATTAACAAATTTAATGTGATAAATCACTTTTTTAATCTCCATAATATTTTTAATGGGGTTTTATATTTAGGAACCGAGATAGTAATAGTTTATTTTTAACTATTTAAAATTTGTTTATTTTAAAGATTTTTGTGAACTTCAAAGTCTCTTTTTTTATGATATTTATGGGGATTTTTTTAAAAATGTGCTTTTAATTTTAGTGTTTTCTTTAGGCCTCTCGCCCTCTATTGTACAAGGTGACCCATAAATTTAATGTATTAAAATTTTAAGTGAAAATATTGTTGAATTTCAATTGTAAGTGATTAAATCTAAAATTAATTATAAATGAGAATAATGTTTGAAAAAGAGATGACAAATTAACTTAATATATATCATAAAACTTTAGGCACAATAAAGTGTTTCTCTCTTATAACTTGAAATATTGATCAATTATTACTATCAGTGCTTTTTATATAAGCCCCATACATTTTTGATAATTTAGAGGTATTTGTTCTACAACAAATAAAACATTGAACAAGTGATATGCATGTGAAGAAAAAATTGGTTAAAAATTAGTTATGAGTATTACGTGTAAATTTACTTCATTAGTTGTTGGAATATAATACCTCTAAATTATTAAAGGGTAGAATAATTCTCACCAACATAAAAAGCTAATAACAAATAATCTAGGCTTAATTCATAATTTGATCCCTTATATTTACTTTAGCTCTCAATTTGGTCTCTTATGTTTTAAAACGTCTATGTTAGTCCTTATGTTTTAACGTTACCATTAATTGGTCCCTTCCGTCAAATTTTTTTTAATTCCGTTAATTTTTGACATGTGGCTGTCTTTAATTTTTGACAAGTGTACGCCACGTGTCAAAAATTAACGGAATTAAAAAAAAATTGACGGAAGGGACCAATTAATGGTAACGTTAAAACATAAGGTACTAATATAGACGTTTTAAAATATAAGGAACCAAATTGAGAGTTAAAATAAACATAAGGGACCAAATTATGAATTAAGCCAATAATCTATGTACTTCATACATATTATCTTTGGTTGGGAGTTAAACTTAGATCATAGTGTAAATAAATTAAGTTGTCATCAACATAACTTAAATTGATATATGATTTTTCATTATATATTCTTTTTGAGAGTTAAAATCCTATCGCAAATACAAATTCACAAACAACTTATTTCTAACGAGAAACTCTTTGTTTGTGAAGCAGGAAGTCCCTGTGTCTGACACTATGAAAGTCATCTTCTTTGAGGCAGAAAATTCTGATGAGATCACTAGGTGGAAATCCTCTTGTTTAAGGTAAGGAAATATAAGTTAAGTTTATCTTAGTAATTATAATTGTGGATTAGAATTGATTAAGTCCTCCTAAGACTAGAATAAAATGTCAATCTAAAAAGGGAGTTTCAACTAATTTAATAATTGAATAGTGAACCAGTATAAAAATATTGGTTGTATTCTTCCTGTATACCTTCTCTATTTTACTTTGTCTAAGCTCTTTATGGTTTTTTTTTTTTTTTTTTTAATCGGCTAAATTTTATTAAAGAACAATTCTTCAACAAGAAGTATAGGAATTGTTGAAAACGTACAACGAAGGGTAAAGTGATAGAACACTTTAACCAAATAACATTACACCGAAGCGGCACCCAAATCACCCCTACACCAATAAAGATTCACTAAGCCCACCAGAGAAACCCCTATCCAACCCTAGGAGACACTAACTAGACACTAACTTTCGAACTCGAATTAAAATTACTCGGCCCATCAGGATCTAGAGAGCAGCACCATAGGTCGAAGATTAGGGACACCGGTAGAAAGAGAACCGACAATCAACACCGATGCAGTAGAAATCGACCAAATACCAGAGACCTGCAAATCTCAACAGATTTAAACACCCCTCAGCGACTCAAAGAGTCTTGCAAATCTCACCAGATTTGAAAATGGTCAGAGACTCTAGTATCGTGGAGAAACTACTCACACTCGGCATTAATCATCCAACACCTCATCCGAACACCAACCACTACCCCAAGACACCTCCTCTGACAATCCCGCCAATAACAGGGCCTCCTAACCCTCCCACACCAATACGTCCTGAAGGTACGATAAAACAACCACATCCGTCAACACGGAGTGTCTATGCACCTCGCCCTTTCGAGCACTCCAAGACGCAAACCCCAAAACCAAGTACGGACCCAAAGCAGCCCCTAAACTCCGGCACATCACCTCCGACCACACCACCCTTGCACGAAAACCCCTCAATCCACACCAAAACAGCAGCACCACCTCTCCTCCTCCTCCATGACCACGCAGCTCCGAACTGCATCGCAACCACACCAACAGCAACTCACCCACCTCCACCAAACACCACTACACCTCCCTAAAACCTGAAACCAAACACCAAGACAGGCCGCAATCCAAAGCAAGCCGGCTGCAGACACAGAAGATGACCGGAAGCCAAAACGAAGGAGGAAAAAATGAAGCCACAGCCACCACCTAAACACCGCAGGCTGCACAGAAAGCAGAGCAGCACCCCCAAAACGCCAGAACAAACACGAACAGAAAAGAGAAAAAACCCAGACCATCAGCCACCACCGCCAAAACCAACGAAAAAGCTCACCACCAACACCAAGACCACACCAACCTCCAGATTCATGCCAAAACCACCACCTTTGCTGGAAGAAACAACACCTATTCGCCGAGAAAACAAAAAACAACCAAATCCGGACCAAAACACCAACCCACCGGCGAGGAGAGGAAGCAGCAGCGAAAACCAAGAGGCTTAGCGGTCATAAAAGATTATGGAAAGAAACCTCGTCAAGTCAGATCGGTCGATTGCAGACCCAGACTTCCAAACATCAAACACCAAAGACCGCCGGAGAAGGAACCGCCGGAGAAGAAAACAAAAGCAAAACCCACCCTTCCGGAACAGAACACGAAGCAGAGAGATCGAGACCGGCCGAAAGAAGGAAGGTAACGGTGAAGCAGAGATATCCATGTCCGATCCGGCCGTTTGGGTAAGCTTTTGGAAATTTTGGGTTTGGATTTGAAAAGGTAGAAAATAATGTAGATTTAGTGTAAAAAGATTGAATTTTTTAGTAATATAGAGCTCCGGCGCGGTGGCGCCGCCGTCCCGGCTCCGGCGACCACCGCACCGGTTGGATGAACGTGAAGCAGAGACTCGGAGAGTTTAGAGAGAGATGAAAGAGCTAGAGAGAGAATGCGGCTGGTATTGATGATGTTTTCAACTAAGCTCTTTATGACTGATTTAATTTCTCTTATTATGTTTGCTTGTTAAACTGGAGTTAAATGGTTTAATAAAAAAAGTTAATTTAAATAATAATTTGAAAAGATAAAAAATGAAAAATACAATTAAATCTCTCATTTCTTATGTTTCCTTACGCACCTTCATGCAGTTTGCGTTAAATTACGATTCAATCACTTTCTACTTTCGCTTCATCTAACTAACTTATTTTATAAGTACATTCACCACTATAAATAGGGTTGGGAATAGGCTAGGCCGAGGTAGGCTTTGCCAATCCTGAGCCTGGCCTGTGAAAAAATCGAAGGCCTGAGCCTGGTCTATGGCATGTTATAGGCTTATTTTTTAGGCATGAGCCTGACCTTTTGAAAGCCTGACATGGCCTATTAACCTACTAGGCCGGCCTATTTCTCATGAACATATTTAAATAATTAATTATATTTATTTTTAAATATACTAATGAGCTAATAAACCAATGAAATTAAACTTCTTTTTTATTTTTAACATGATATTTAAAAAAATTTGACTATATATGACATCATATTTTAATTTTAGTTTATAATGATACATTTATATTTGTGAAAAATTAATTTACATTAATAAACTTAAATTACTGAAAAAGTTAATAAATTTATAATATAATCAAAGTATAAATTTTAATATATAATAATAATAAATGTAAAAATATTACTCATATTTATTTAAATAAGCCGGCCTAGTAGGCCTAAAAGGCTTTTTTAATGGTCTGAGGTCTGGCCTATTTAACTAAATAGGCTTTATAAAAAAGTTTTGGCCTACTCTGTTTAAAGAAATAGGCTGGCCTGGCCTGAGCCTATGTAGGCTAAGCCGTAGGCCCCTGTAGGTCGGTCTGGCCTATTCCCAACCCTAACTATAAACCACCACTCAAGAACATCTATAACCACTTCAAACCTTGCTCCTGCCGGAGTCAACTAGTTATATATCTTTTAGAGCACGTATTATGTCTTAATCTCCTATTTGTTGAGCCAACCGGATCTTATCATCATGTGAGAATTATCTTAAACACAAGGGCAAAAAGACTAATATGATAAACAGTCTATTGTGTCTTATTTCACAATTTGGTAAATTAACAAGATATGATGAGCCAATTTTATTACTCTATGATCCGTAGTTTGTAAGGAAACATCCAAATAAGTGTTTCCATTTTTGCGAGGACTGGTCTTTTCTAAAAGAAGTTGGACGAAATTTTACCATTTTCTTGCATATACTAACAAAATAAATACTGACATTTTCAAATACATTATCAATTCAATCACCATTTCAAAATAAAATGACTCTCAATAATGCACAAAAAAGAAAGACTCTCAATCATAGTTTACCATTTCACTATAGCTTGAAATGGTTTTGAAAAAATATTACACTTTTTTTTATTATTAGGATATAAATACAAAGTTTATACCAAAATATTACAATTTAATATGACGGTAAATATCATTGAATTTTTTTCTAAAAGCAATTTATATGAAAAGCTTTTACTTTTGTCTTGATTTATACCTAAAACTTGTTTAGAACTATACCATTTTTTTATATGTAAAACTCACCTTAAGAATAAAGAGGAATGGTCTCTTACTCCTGCATATATATGGTAAAATGTTTGGCTTTATTATTAGTCGTTTTTAAATGGTAGTGAAAATTTTATACTGATAATATGATAATTAAAAAATATTATAAAATTATAAAACTCTAAGAATCTATTTGTTTAGATTTTGAAATAATTGATTTAAATGGGATTGCCTCTTAAAAAAAATTAAATTAAACGGGATAATTCTTTTTTTTTCTGTTGATGAAGAGTTCATGCACAAATGTTCAAATTGGTCGGCAGATTTTGGGACATCACAACTCTTTTTTATTTTGTGGTACTTTTTTTTAGGTACAGTACCTTCTTTTATAATTGTACCTTCTTTGATGCAACGTTTAGTTGAAGTTTGTCGGTTTGGTTCAATAGTTATTACCGAAAATAAAATGAGTAAATAGTTTTTCTTTAAAGAAAAATAAATTTAAAAAGATATCTTGAAATTACGTTTTGATAAATTACGTTTAAATAGTTTTTTTTAATGTATCTCATGAAAATATTTCAACCAAGAATTGTGATACTATGATTTGTGATTACTTTCTTAGATATATTAAAATTAAAACTTTGATTATTTTTTCCTCTAAATATAGTTTAATTAATAGCTACTCTACAAATATTATTTGGAGAAAATGAAGTTCAACTCCGAATGTTCTACATTTCAACCTACTACTTCAACCAAAAAACACTTGATTGTATTTTTTTTTTTTACTAACTAAAACTTTAAGTTAATTTATTCTTTTTGAATTACCATAAATTTTGGTATGAAACTTTCATCGCCTTTTGAAACAATTAATCTTTTAAGTTTATTGACTAACTAATATATTTTGTCTATAATATAAACGAGCTACATTAATTATTCAATGAAATTAAAATATCAAGTGTCTCTTATAAAAAAGAGAAATTAGAGTCGAACTTCGACGCATCATTAGTTAATAGTATAAGATTCTTTTTTATGCAAGTTAATAGTACTAAGATAAGAAGAAAATAATTTAAATTCATTTAGTTCAATTTATAGACTAAGGGCCCGTTTGTAAAAAATAGATTTTATAGTATTACATAATTTTGTGTAAAAAAAAATTACAAAGAAACCTTTAATAAAAGTTTCAAATGAAAATTTGGTTTAAATATTCTTAAACTGTCATTTTAGGCATTTTATCATTTTATTGAAATTTTTTTGGATGTCAAAATTTTTTTAAAAAAATTATTGAATTTAAATCTATTTCAAATAAATTTTCATAAAAATCATTTTTGAAATACAACTTTTTAAAAAAATTGCAATTTTGATTATATTTTGATCTTCAATAATGTATGTTTATGTTATATGATGTTAACATTAGTGTTTCAATTTAGAAAAAATGAATAAGAAAAATTATAATATTTTAAAAAACAGTATTACAAAATCTATTTTCAAAAATACAAAGAAAAAATTAATTTTTTTTTCGGTTGAAACAAACGCACCCTAAGTACATCAATAATTAATTTATTTTTTGGTAATAGTACATCAATAATTGAATAAACCAAAAAAGTTATTTTTTTATACTAAATTAGAGGAAATACCAACTGACCGGAATCTCTCCATCTAAATTTTTACTCCTGAAAAATACCAAATAGTGTCTTCTTTATTTACGCATACTGAATAATGTCTCTAGAATACTAATTAAAAAATTAAATAAAATTGTTAAAAACAAAGTAAAAAATTATTGTAAAATTTATTTTTTATAAATATATAGAATACTCTTTTCATAATATAATACTTTATTTTATTTTGGATTAATAAATTTTTATCCTTACAAAGTAAGCAAGTTTTGTTTTATCCCTATAATTTATTTTTTTGAAAACATCCTTTATAAATTTTTGTTCGTAGTTCATTTTATCCTGGGTAAAACAAAACAACATTACAAGAGGTAAAATGAACTATGAAAAAAAAAAACAAAACATTATAGCGGATGTTCTCAAATTTGGGTCATGTTAATCGGTGTTTCCGAAATATTGATTAAGAAAATCAAAAATAGAAAATTCCAAATTCAAAATAACACTCTTTAGATTAGTTTTAGGAGTTGATTACACAAACTCTAATGTCATATTACTATATTTGCTTTTTTAAACAATGTCTCGCGGAGCAAATTTTTTTATTTTTTTTACAGTAAATGAGATGATCATAATTCAAACTTCAATACTTCTAAATATATAATATAATATTTTATCAATTGAGCTAAGCGGAAGCGATACACAAAAATCAATTTTATCAACTCAAAAACATATATTTTGACTATCATTATTTTGCATTCGGACAAAAAGTCATATCATCATAACATAAATTTTCCTGGCGAATAAAAAGATCCCAACCACACACGTGTCACGTTACGTAGTTTTACCAACTTTACATTGTAGAATTTTCAATTCATTAAAAAAAAAAAAAAACTCAACTCACACAAATTCACGAGATATTTGGAAGGAAAGAACAAAGCGTAAGTGACTGAAACAACAAAAAAACTTGACTGTTCCCACGCTTTTTAGCGTACAATCCGCCACACTCTATCCCCGCCCATCTAACGTCTGTCTACAAAGTTACCAACCAACGAACCAAACAGCCGCCGTAAACTGCCGCCGTTTCACGTCACTTCAACCAACTCTCTCTCTTATCGGTGTCTCTATCTGCGGCACCGTACCGAAATCGATACTCCAACAAAGTGAAGCGTTCCATTTTGATTGGATTGGATTGGATCTCAGAAAGCGATATACATTTTGCTTTCTTTTCTCACCTCAGGTATATATAAAAGCGACGCCGTTTTGCTTCTTCAAGAATGCAATGCTGTTTTATTCCGATCATCGTTTTATTCATTGATCTACGATTTTTGGTTAATGCTTCTCTTAATTATCTCAATTTTTGTTTTAATCTAGCTGAATTGTGTTTTTTCGATTTCAATTTTTGTTTCTGGTGGATCGTTTCAATCTCGGTGAATTTTGTTTTTTATTTTTTTTTGCTCAAGGTGTTTTAGATTCGAATGACCTTTGAATTTTGGTTTTTTGTTCTTTGATCGTTGCATCATGTTAATTTTTATGATTGATCTAGTGTTTTGGTTTATTTGGGGATTTGATCCAGCTGAATAGTGGTGTTTACTTGTGTTATACTGTGGAATGTTCTAGTTTTTCTAGAGTTTGCATTTGTTCTTGAGGGATTTAATATAGCTGAATATGCTGTTGTGATATGCTTGAATTAATCGTAAACTTTGAAGCACCGACATTTATGATCGAAGGTGTGTCTGGTGTCTGACACGACACTGAAACATGTGATTACATTCAATTAATTCATCTTTTAAAAATATATTTCTGGTGTCGACTGTGTCGTGTCCAATGTTAGTGTTTCATAGCTGGTAAAAGAAATGTTGAGTTTTTCTTCTTAGTATATTCTATCATTAAATGTAGTTTTTGCTTTCTCGTTGTGCAGAGGCAATCTAGGTGGGAATTGTCTGCGTCTTGAATAGAATGCAAGGTACAAAACCTATTTGTTATTGAAATGTTGATTTGGTTGTAGATATCTTTGTTATTCTGTTTGTGTTTTTGGATTGTTTTGGTGACTGATGACTGTGGTTTTAGGAGATGGATTATTAGTTCAAGAAGATGAGAGGAGTAGAAGTTTAGAGCCTGAGACCTCTGAGGATGAGTGGCGCAAGTCTCGAGCTAGATCTCTTAGGAGGAGAGCAATGACTGCTTCAACGAGACTCAGTTATAGTCTTAGGAAGCGTAATAAACGTGTAGCGGATTATCAATTTAATTCAATTTTCATAGAAGATGTTCGTGATGCCAAAGAGGAAGAAGCTGTGAATTCATTTCGTTTGGCGCTACTTACAAGAGATCTGCTTCTAGATTCCCATGATAATTATCACACAATGCTGAGGTAATTCATTTGTTGAAGTTAACGTTACTAATGATTATGCAATTACTCTTTCGATAGCCCAATTTTGTGACTTCAAATAAATGGAAATATCGTTGGTTATACTGTTCGGATCTCGTTGATTCATATGCCAAAGGTACAACTTTTATTTTACGTTAATCAAGGAAAATTAATCACACAGAGTTGCAACTTGAAGCACATTTCTGGAGAGACATTGTAATTTCTTCCTCTCTTTAATACTGCAATGATTTTGCTTTCAATTTGGAGTACTCTTCCTCTTTTATAGTAGTAATAGTCTAATAGAGTTGGATCACAAGTTTAATTTAATGGATTATTTATCTAGATTGCCGTCCTTTGATATTATTAAAACTTTTTCCAGAAACTTCTGTCAAAGAGAATTGATTTTTCTTTTTTGACTAAACGAGGAGAATCCATAATATTGTTTTACTATACAAGTTTTTATGCAAAAAGAAATGCTTTACACATGAAGTATGTTACAGGCTGCTGCTGTTTTGATGTTGCAGGTTTCTGAAGGCCAGAAAGTTTGACATTGATAAAACAGTCCAGATGTGGGCAGATATGCTTCATTGGAGAAAGGAGTATGGAGTCGATTCTATTTTACAGGTATTGTTTGGTAGTAGTTGGTTTTTCTTTTACTTAATAGGAATGCTAGTTTTTAGTAATTTGTGCACAAAGGGTAAAAGAGCTTATCTGAGTTTTAAACTCTAAACAGCCACCCAATGCATGTAGTTGTAGTGAGGAAACATCCTGTGTAGTATACCGATATAAGATTTTTCTCAATATTATTTGTTTGATCAAGAAGTATTTTCATCTGAAGGAACATTAAAACAATAAATAATGTGTAGGATTTCATATATAAGGAGTATGAAGACGTTCAGCGTTATTACCCTCATGGTATGCATGGTGTGGACAAAGAGGGGAGACCAGTTTATATTGAGAGACTTGGCCAAGTTGAACCCAACAAATTGATGAATGTCACCACAATAGATCGATTTTTAAAATATCATGTTCAGGGATTTGAGAAAATGTTTAAAGAGAAATTCCCAGCATGTTCTATAGCAGCAAAGCGGCACATAGATAAAACAACGACAATAATTGATGTACACGGCGTGGTAAATTCTATGCTTAAAACAACATTTCAGAATAGCCTAAATAACAATCTGTGGAAATCGAAGTTTATTGCTACTTTGTATATTTTGCAGAATTGGTTGAGCTTTAGCAAAATTGCAAATGAACTTGTTATGCGCATGCAAAAAATTGATGGTGATAACTACCCTGAGGTAACTAAATATTGTAGGAAGTTGAATTTATCTTGGTAAGAAAATCATAGTAGTGACCTTTAAAGTGGCAATCTCAATAATTCAATTCGGAGATTCTTAAAAAGATAAAAAAAATAAAAATGCACGCTGTTTCTATTCGTGATAGCTAATAGAATGGAATTTAGTTCAAATTAGGATTTTAGTGTTCATGTTTCTTTTGTCATTATAAAATTCATATTGTCATGGATACGTTGACATGGGTGCATGTATATGCACTCAAATACATGTCAAAAGGAACCTGAATTAGACTGCAAACGAAAGTTTCCTTTTGTAATTTTTGTACAAAGATGCCGTGCACTTCTGAATGTGCTCTTCTTTTTTCCAGACATTAAACCAGATGTTCATTGTTAATGCTGGTAGTGGATTCAAGCTAATATGGAATACAGCAAAAGGCTTTCTTGATCCAAGGACCACAGCCAAAATAAATGTATATAATATCTTTTTGTGCTTTGATTTGACTTTAGAAAGGAATGAGAAGAGTCTAAATGATTGGTTCTGGATTTACAGGTTTTGGGCAACAAGTTTCAGAGCAGATTGTTAGAGATTATAGACTCATGGTTTGTGTTGGTTTTGTACTGTCTCAGATAATTAACTGCTTCTATGTCTGTAATAATGAATATTTTACGAGCATTTCCTTTTGAACAGCCAACTTCCTGATTTTCTGGGTGGAAGTTGTTCATGCCCAAATGATGGAGGATGTCTTCGATCTAACAAGGGACCTTGGAATGATCCTGACATTTTGAAAGTATGGCATCATTAGGATTGTTGCTCTTGTACTTTAATTCTATCAAGAATTATGGCTCAAATCTACAGCTAATACTCCCTTGTGCTATGTCCAGTTGTTAAATTCTCGAGAAGCAACTAAGCTAACGAAATTTGGAAGCTCTTCTGTTGCTGATAGATTAGACACCGAGTCATATACTAGCATGGTCACTCACAAATTGGTTAAGTTTCAGTGCTACTACTTGTTTTCTGCACAACTCACGAGCCACATTCATACTGTTTTTGCATGATGTGATGCTTACTCATGACTATTTCTTCACAGGTTACAAGCACTGAAATATCTGAACCTGGACCAACATCAGAAGCAACATTGATTCCTTCTACCTTTACGCAATCAGTTCCTTCTAGTGAGAATGTGAGCTGTCTTTTTTTTTTTGTTTTTATCTTTCTTATACATGTAGAAGTTATAGGGTTCAGGTATAGAGAGAAGAAATGCTGGAAACAAACTAAGAAATTATATATTTGGGGAAATGCTGGAAACAAACTCTTTCCAAATGCTCTATTATTGGGATAGATTTATGTGGGTCCCATTCCTTATTTAGTCGAACATACTTCCAAGTATTTGGGACCCACATGAATTTCACCAGATAATGAAGAATATGTTGGATTGTGTTGTTAGCATTTTTCATTTAAATCATATAGTGTGAGTGGTATATTTTACCATAGAAAACAAAGTACTGATCTTTATTTATACCAAGACTGCTATTAATCCTCTTTAGTTAAACATGATATATAAAGAAATATGAAAAGCAATCCTCAGAGATAATTTGTTAAAGAAATATGTAAATGGTATGATGTTATGTTAAATATTTTATTAGAAAGAAAGTAACAATGTGAGACATTTTTCTAGACATCCTAACAATACATCTCATATGAGAGTTATGAAACCCGGACACTAACATGAACACCAAATACAACACTGACACATGCAATGTCTAAAATATAGACCATCAGGATATAGTACACACTCACATGCATATACGTGTACATATAGGAAGCATATTAGTTGTCATGAGAGGAATAAATCTCCACTATTCACTTGTAGATGTATGGTGGAGAATGAAGGTTATCTCCTCACATATACTCATTTGATACCCCCCCTAAGTATATACATTTGTGGAGCGCAAAGTATGATAATGTAAGAAGTTTGCATAAAAGAAATTTGACAGTCAGACCATATCTGGAAACGAAATTGAGGACCAAAATTACACATACTCTAAATTAGAAGGATCAAAAGTGTTATTAAAAACAATTATTTTCTTTCTCTTGGAACATCTTATTTTTCACCTGATTTTTATCTAGAATTTCTCTAAATAAAGTGAAACACTTCTTGGGTCCACACTGGCTAAAGTCTGTCATTATTTTCATGAAAATATTGGTCGCGATACTTTTGTTTCCGAATTAAAAATTTGAAGATACTAAAACCAAGATAAAGATATCAAACAGAATTGGAAGTTTGTATAATATTTAATTTTTTTTATCTCAAATTTCTAATTATAAATCAACAGTGAATGTGTAACCTTCTTTGGCCCTGCACGGCTGCACCAACTCCGACCAACATGTAGGTTGATTGAATTATGATTGTGAAATACCATAGATGCCAAATTTTAAACTTAAGGATATAAAGAAACTTAATGAAATGAAGAAAAAAGTTTTGGAATAAAACTGAAAGTCAATTAAAAGTAGTTAATATTTTCATAATATTAAGTAGATAATTAAAAGTCAATTTTCAGTAATTTTTATATTATGTTTTTGCATTTATCTTGTCACTTTGTTTATAATATTGAATAACTGCAACTCATGATATGGAACTATATTGCAGAAAAGGATGAGAGACTGTGGACCTATCTTCAACCTAGTTGAGCCAAACAATAATGCCAAAGAAGTTGGTGATGTTGATTTACCAAGTACGTCATCCAAAAGCATGTCCTGTTATATTTAAGGATTGGTTGTGTTCAATTATTGCGTTTATTATGTTTAGTCCCCAAAATATGGTAAATTTTGTTTTAGTTTTGAAACTTGAAAATGTATATTTTTTGTCCACTTCTTGAAATATGCTATTCATGATCCACTGGTCCTTGATGTGAACTATGTCTTATTAATAATCGGTGACGTCTTAATGGAGTGACACCTCAGTTTCATGCAAATAGTTAAATAATTATTGGGTGCAGATGTGTTTAAAACTCCACCTCACCTGGCCAAGGTATTTCTGCAATATACCTAATTGAAAATGAAAGCCTACTCTTCCTCACTTGTTCTTCTTCCTCGTCAATCTAACAGAATCCTACTCTTCACCTGTAGAGTTTGAGCAAACACAGTAGTGATTTAATCACCAATATGAACCCCCCATTGGATCAATATTCTCAATGAAATAAATAATAACATTATCAACCAAATTCCTCGTAACCTCAATTTCATATTCTTTTTAATCAAAGAGTTTCAATAAAAACTTGATCGGTGAAGCTAACACCCAACCTAGAGTGAAGATCAGCCCAATCAACTGAAACTCTCCAATTTTATTGTCTATTCGGTGCTCTTATCGGAAGGTGGGATCTTAATCTCAATTTGGTAAATTGGGGAAATTATGTGGTTTGGTGAGGTGAGTTATTTTAAACACATCACAGTCCACGGGTATTATTTGCCAGTACAATAGGTCAGAGGTGTTATCCGGTTTGACACATTAGCTGTTAATGAGATGGAGTCCAATGAGAATAATGAATAGCACATTTCTGGAAATGGAGGGTGAAAAGCTACTTTAAAGTATTTATCAGAAGATGCTCATGTTATGTGCTCCTTATGATAATAATAGAGTATGCAACATAACCCAGCTTGGATTACATGACTTGAGTCTGGAGAAAATGAAAGGAGGAATTTGATCTAGTTTAAATTTATTTAGAAAAGCATTTCACTTGGTCCAGACTTACCCAAGTCATGGGACATGTGGTCCTATGGCCATCCATGTTTTCAGAACAAAGTGGATATTTATGGATTTATATTTCTTTCTCTGCCAGAGAAGTTCAGTTTTTATGCTCTGGATTGTAATATTCTTTGTTGCTGAAGTGATGTATCTGACAACTTTATTAAGTGTTTGAGCCACATTGACTTGTTTCCTTTTCTAGTTAGGAGAATTCTGTATCCTGCATTAATTATACTTTAAAAAATGGTGTGCATCTAACAGGTGGTTCAAGCAACAATCGCTCAAGAAGACAATCAAAGAAGCTAATTACCTATATCACTAGTACATTGGATCTAGTCATAGTCAAAGTGTTAGCTTGTATATATTTAGTATTTGCAGCACTGGGGAATTTTTTTGTGGTTCGCTCGGCCACCAACGAACCAGGAAGCGATCAGAAAATCCAGCAAGTTGAATCCAGCTCTCTGCAACAATTAATCACTCCTGCAATAAAGGAGCCAATTTGGCAGAGGTTGCGGAATTTGGAGGCAGTAGTGACTGAGATGGCTAATAAACCTAGAACAATTCCTCCTGAGAAAGAGGATATTCTTCAAGAGTCGTTGAGTCGTATAAAAGGAATAGAATTTGACTTGCAAAAGACAAGAAAGGTAGTGCCATTTCCTGTGATAAAATTGATCCCTTTGAAGGACACATTGTTTAAAGAATTCAGTGTTAATTGAGTTTGCTTCTTCATTTTAGGCACTGCTTGCAACTGCTTCAAAGCAAGCTGAGCTTGCTGAGTCACTGGAAAATTTAAAGGATAATAACTTTGATGTAAGTCACTATTGCCTCTCATCTTTTCAGTTTCAGAACTTGATTTATAAGCTTTGTTAATCCAAAGATATTGTTTCATAATGTTGCTATGTTTAGAATGCATGCCTTTCTTTCCAAATTTTGTTAATCATAGAATTTCACTTGGAAGATTTTTCGACATATATATCAAATTTTTGTCGTGACCTAAAGGGGAAAATTCATCATATTTGAACTGTGCTCATTTGTGCAAGGCTGGTTACATTTCAATGTTTTACTTGATTTTTTTGACATGTCTTTCCAGATGGAATGTATGTCCTATCTCTTCTCATCTGGTATTGTTTAATATATTTTTAGATGTTATTGTCTTAACTAATTTTGCAACACTTTTTTCCTACCAGAACTTCATTCTTTGTGTATACTGATATGATAACTTTCTAAAAATACAGGGCACAAAATCATGTTGGCGTAAAAATAGTAATTACTATGCCTCTGGAAGATGAGTATACCTCTACTTTACAGCATCAGTTTGCAAAACTTGCCAGTATATTGTTTTTGATACTCTGCGGCTGAATTACCACCGGATCTAATAAACTACTCTTGACTAATATAAAGGATTTGCTCTCATAGGTGACTTTACTTCTGTGCTATATGGACGCAATTTTGTACTTACACACACACCCTGAAAGAAATGGAAGTATCTTGTAATACCCATTCTTTTCAGGTTTGAGGAATGGGATACGGAGGAGGTTACACGCCGCCAATCTATTCAAGGCAGCATGAAGTTTATATGAGGGCACAGGACTCTTGAGTTTTTCCTCTCAATAGGTATTATTGTGTCAACCACATTATTTTATTACTACCTGTACAGAGAGTCTATAGCTACAAAAAAATGCTACTCAAATTCAGATGTATTTATATTAATACTAGTAGCATTTATGCACAAAAAAGAAACTTTTTCAGGTGATACATAATACATAGTGAGTGTTTTACATACATAAATTGATTGATTGAGTGTTACTTTTTAATTTATCTCAACATCCAAAACTTTGTTCTTTTTGTCTTCATTTTGAAAGGTTAAGAATTTAAGCTGTTTTATAATACACGATAAATTGTGTTTTTCTATTTGTGTTCTGATTAATATTTTAAACTTAAGTCTACACATAAAACATAAATTTCGAGTAATGCTTAATGTTCTGACACAACTTGCACACGAATTACACAAAGCCTTTTTTTCTTTTAGTTTAAGAATCAAACAAACCTATCTCTCTGTACGTCGGTGTAGCTTTGGTGCTCTGCAACTCTTAATAGCATTGCTGTTCAACTTCTCTCACTTTTTTCATGTTTCTAACTTTTTTAAACCTTGAATTGATTCATTGAATAAAAAATTCATGATCCCTCACTTTTATCTTGACAAAAGCAGTGGTTCATATTTTAAAAGAGAGTGAATATCAACTTTGGAAGGGAAGAATGAAATAGTTTATGGGTTGTGTGTGTATAAAGCTTTGGCTAAAAAAACCATCTAATTTTCAAGTCAGCGTCCTGAATTCCTCCACAATACTTCTTTCTTGCATTTCGTGAGTACTATTCAACTAATGTCAAAAACACAATCGTACTTTTGACATCATTTCGTTATACGAATCTATACATAAATTGGATGACAATAATGTCAAAAATACGATCTATCCGACTAAGAATTTGCGGCCAGCTATATGATGGTAAATGTTGGCAATGTTGCTGCAAGATAATCCATATTGATCAATTTTCATTTGGAATATAAGTTTATATGGGTGAGGGGTTGTGCGTTAGACACCCGATGTTGGAGCAAAAGAGAAGTATGACACCTTATAAGCTTTTCCTTCAGTGATTTTGAACTGAAACGAATACAACAACTGGAGTTGGAGAGTTGCGTGAATTTTTAAACCCTGTATAAGTATAGCAACTAAATAGATAAAATACTCATAATCAAACGACAATCAATAAAAAAATCTGATAGCAAGAATTACCTCTGAGGGGGCTGAAATCACTTGATACTAGAATTGACCTCAGAATCAGATTAGGTAGCAAGAATAACTTGCATCTTATAACTCACTATCAAGTTCAGCGTCAATCACCGACACTGTTTCTTATAATCTCCTATTTGTATCTAATAATAATCTTAGGAACCAAAACAGATTAGTGCTATGTTTGGTTCAGTTTTTAAAATGATAGACTTGCCTTGCCAGTATATTTCCATTATTATCCTTTATTTAATACCATCCTCAATTGTTTTGGAGTTATCTTCTTTAAATTTTTTAGTTAGCATTAGTATTAGTATAATCATAAAGGACCAAAATTGTACCCAAATAGTCATCTTTTTTAAAACTGGAGAAGTATATTCAAAAGTGTCATTATTATTATATTAAGTTCATTTTGGCAATTTTAGTGATATCATCTCACACACATATCATATAAAGTTCATTATGGTATCAATTTTTATCCTTTATTTATTACCATCCTCAATTGTTTTGGAGCTATATTCTTTAAATTTTTTAGTTAGCATTAGTATTAGTATAATCATAAAGGACCAAAATTGTACCCAAATAGTCATCTTTATTAAAATTGGAGAAGTATATTCAAAAGTGTCATTAATATTATATTAAGTTCATTTTGGCAATTTTAGTGATATCATCTCACACACATATCATATAAAGTTCATTGTGGTAATTGTATATTAAAAATTAATTTTAGTAATTTTAATTCAATCTTTATAAAATCGATTTAATCAAAACTCATATAGACACTAATCTATGCATGCGTTCGCATGGGTTGAACACTAGCTTTAGATACCAGAAAAAAACACTCATAGATCCCAAAAATCTAAAAGCATCCTTAAACATTCAATCACAGGCTTTCGAATACATGTCAGGTTGCACTTTATATACTATCACTTCTTCAACATTCAATCACTCATTCTATCAAAAGTTTCAACTTTTGTATTAAATTTGGGTCTCAAGTCATCATTATTTCACTCATAAAATTCATCAATTTAATCACCATGTTAAAATAAATACTAAATGGGTAAAATTCATTAATTTAATCACCTACAATTCTGGGACTAGTAAGTATAGCAAATAAATAGATTACAAGCCTATTTGTTAAGCATCAAATTTCTTAAAATCAGGGAATAAAAAATATTTAAATGTAAAGGTTATTATTTCTCAAGACTACATCTTTTCAAAGACAAATATTTGTCTTGTTCACGTTTCTCTCCAAATCTCGAACTCTCCCTTCATAAGACGAGAGAGAGAGAGAGAGAGAGAGAGAGAGAGAGAGAGTAGAAAAATGAAGATGATCCGAAAACAATTCATAGACAAAATGTATTATGCAAAAGACTGAAACTTACACAATATGCATTGTCTAAAATTTGAAGTGGAGGGTTTTGAGAGAGGGATTTTGGATAGAAATAGTTTATCTAAGCCCTCCAACTTTCTTCAATTCACTTGGAGTTTATCTAAGCCCTCCAAATTTCTTCGATTCACTTGGAGTTCCCACAAATTAGGGAGATTGTGTATTATAGAGAAAAATAAACTCCCCAAAACCCTCACCTCTCAATACCCTTCATTCCTTCCACCCGTTGCCTTTTCTTTTTTGTCCAAAGCTCTACCCTCCCTACCCTAAAGAATCTTGAGCATACAATTATGAAGAAACATTGTTCATAACTATCATCAATCTTAAAATTCGGTTCATACAGATCATCAACTTCGAATACCAAGAATGTACTCATTCAACAGAATTTGGCGTATAGTTAGTTATCAAACACCAAAATCTGCTTCAGGACTTGACAAGTGGTACCTAAGATAAATTTCCAACACTTCAAATAATTTGAATCAAGATTTCCAACTAAACAGCCAACATTATTACATCAGAAACAGACTGCCATTTAAATCATCATAAAATACTAAAGAAAGCATCTATCCTACAATAGGAAATTCTAGTGTGGCTGTTAGAGATCATGTTAATGCTAATAGATCGTAACAGACAATAAACAAAATAACTCGTTCTTACCATACTGACTATATTGACCGTCTAAGCATCTCACGGCAACACCTTTCTGCTGTTCTTACTTCTTACAGATATCAAAGCAAAACCTCATTATAGTTTTAAAAAATATGTTCCTAATGTGAGGTAACCCAATTACTAAAAAAAACATCAGTGTCATATGTAAATGAAGCTATTGAAAAAATACAAGCATTTCATCAGAACAGAACCCCCTAGAAGGAATTTAAAGTACCATCTCCACTCAAGAATAAAAAACAAAGTAGAGAAAGTTGCAACTCAACGGCACCTTTTGAAAACATCAAAGAAATACACATATCATACCCAACTTCACATCTCCAATCTTGTAATAATGATTCCAAATAGAGCAACTTGCTGACATCTGCATTTTGAACTAAAACGGATACCATTACTATACAAAGGAGTAAGATAAGGTTGGACTTTCCAGATATCACATTTCAGAAACTGAAAAGTTGTGAACTTGTACTATCAAAAACCCAACAGGTTCAGATAGAATATTGAAAAAGTAAACACTATCCATTAGTGCATATATCAGAAATATTGTATTCACAAAACTTTGAATTGGCTTTTGCTCATAAAAATGATTGCTACCCAATCATCTAACAGGGTATAACAATACATAATCTAAACTAACGGAACAAAAAAGTGTTCTTCTGCATGATGGCAGGGAGAACAAGAAAAATAAAAAGTACATGGAAAGAAGAGACGACCCTGTACACATACCTATCTTCGTCTCTTTCCAAAAAATAAAAATGGCAGAAAACCCTCTAAGAACAGTGGTAATATACAAGACTTTTGAAACAAGAATTAAGCATGTGATGATTCCTACCAATATAAATTTTGTTAATCATTTAACAGGACCTGCAGTAAACAATGGATTTCCATCTCCATATTCAAAAGCCCACATGAATGACCAGCTTCATCTGCACAAAACCGATAAGTTTATTAAGTTTTCTCCTATTTTGATAGACTAATATTTCAATATGACAATATATCAATACAACCAGAAAAGAGTGGTCAAAAGCATGGATTTTTCATACTCAAGACAAAATCCAATATAGCATTAGGATTAGGATAACGTAACAAATAGAGCAAATTTCATCAATTGATTTTAACTGGGAGCAAATGTAATCCACAATCATTTGGATTTTTCTTGCAGATTTTAGACTGCCTGCGAGTGTGATACCTAACGCATCCTACTTCTATTCCTCTTTGTGCATCCACATTGAAGACATGCAGCAAGTATAGGATGAAAACAGAAATCATATGGGGCCTATATGGGACGTGAAACAAAAAACAGTCTTCTTAAGCATTCACGGAAGGTGTGTAAAATGTAAATAACGAGGGCCGTACAAATTTGAACTATTAGTCAATCTAAATTACAATAGAAATCGACATTTCATGTCTACCTGATGGAATAAATATTGTATTAAAAAGAACAATTATGAGAAGTTATCCCGTTAAAAGGAAAATATTATTTATAGGTTACCACTAATTAATTTATTTGAATGATTGAACTTGTTTCCAAGCAAATCCCAGATTTCTATCTAGTGATGGCTACTAGACTACTAGGATGTATGGCAAAACATCCCCTAACCCCAATTTTTTCGTTTTCCATCACTAACAATGCTGCTTGTTTAAAAAGTGGATATAAACTACTAACTGTTGAGATTACCATTCTGAACAAGAACATCCACCGACATAAATTGCAAAAATCCCAAAATATGAATGATTAGTATACCTCCAATACACAAGTTACATTAATTTGCCCCATCCCTCCACAAAAATGAAACATATGTGCAATTCAGCATTTGTTAAATTAAATATTCATATACATGGCACAACAGAATATAAAAATACCTGTACAGTGCTGACAAAAGGGCCTACAGATTTCTAGTTCTGACAGAACCGAGCATACTCACAGCTCCTCCATCCATCAGAAATCATTATTCCACTGTAGAGTTAGGTGGACGGATATGCAAACTGCTCTGTGCTGGTTGTAAATTTTGTACTTGTTGATGTTGCAAGGCCACGTCTTTGGGAAAATCTTGCTCCTGCTCCTGCTGCTGCGGCTGATGTTCTGGTTCGCATGACTGTTGAGACAGATTTGGTTGCAACGATGACTGTTGTTTAAGAGGCAAAGACTGATGCTGCCACTGTGCCCCAGAGTTATGTGCATGAGAAGGCAAGTTAGCCGATAACTGCCGTGGGCCCAGCCCATGATTAGCAGTTGGTGGCTCAGTTGCAGCTGAATTTCCAACAGATGTGTTCTCCAAAGAGCTCACTTGAGTAACCGGATTGGGAATGGATGAATCAAATGATGGTTCTGAAGTTTTGTTCTGAAAGGACACAGGAGAAACTGCTAACGCACTGGCTGAATCCATAGATCCATGAGACATTGAAGTGCCTGTACTGACTTGAGAAGCACTAGTTCCAGGCTGTTGATCAATTTTAAGTGAATCTGCTTGCGACATGCTTAACGACTCAGAATGCACCTGACAGTTATGTTGCAATGTTTTCTGAACATTTGGTTGTGTTTGATTAATTTGCTTAGACTGCGCCTGAGATTGCAACTGCGGTGGATAATGGTTGGGAGAAACAACAACCGGCTGTGTTGTGGTCATGTGACCTGAAGCAACCGGTGAAACCTGAACTTGTATGTTACTGTCAGAAGGAGATACTGATGGCTGATGTTGCTTCGATGAAGAACTGGTAGATCCAGAATGTAGCTTCTGCTGCAATTGGCAATGGTTAGAAGGATGAGCAGGACCTAATGGCTTGGGTGGTTGATTAGGATCTAAACCAGATCCAGGATATAAGGATTGACCTTGCATCATTTGCGTGACTTGATCCCCTTTCTCAATAGGTTGGCTTCCAGGCGCTGCAGGTAATCCATTTATTTGAGAAGGATCCACAGGATTGTTCTGATGGTTCAACATGTTTCCTCTTCCTATTCCCTTCAAAATTTTAGCCTGCTGTTGAGGCTGTGCATGCTGTGGCTGGTTAGGATGCTGCCTAGCAGGCTGTTGATACTGCCGCTGTTGCGCCAGTCGTTGCCGTTGCTTCACTGCTTGACTGGTCACATTAGAACCAGGGTTTCTACTAAATCCAGGTTGTGGCAAATGATGTTTCTGCTGTTGGTGCTGAGATGGCATTGGAGCCAAAGGAGATGATGGTGTTGCAGGGGAATGAGATACTTGCTGAGATGAATTTTGTGATTGGGCCTGGGAACTATTTTGCTGAGGTGGTGATATAGGAAGTTGGGCCTGTGTCTGACCATGTGGATTCAAAGCATTTGATGCAGAAAGCTGTTGCTGCTGCTGCTGAAGATAACGCTGCTGCTGCTGCAGTTGCCTTTCCTTTGCCAACCGGATTGCATATGCTTGTTGTGAATTTGTAGCGTGATTCGGACCTTGAAGATGTGGATGGGAATTGCTGAGATGAGACTGTTGCTGAGATAGTTGATGAGGTTGCTGGGCATGTCCTGGGTATTGCTGAACCGATGGGGGGGTTGTCTGACTATTAAAAGCAGTACTTATCCCACTAAAAGCGGGAATACCTTGGCTGTTCCCTTGGGTGACCTGCATTGAAAGTTCCGGAACCATCATTTTCCTTTGATGTCCTTGATTATGACCAGGCTAAAGAAAGTGAATGGAAATATCATCATCAATAGAAATAAAATAGGAACACCATAAATGATAAAACATAAAAGAGAGAGCTGATATAAATATAGAGTTATGTAGTTATTGCCCAGCAAAATTCACAAGACGATATATGCCTTGTTTAATGGATATTAAGTTTCATAGTTAATCTGGAAATTCAAGCACCGTTGCAACTATGGTACCAATTAAACCCTAATAAAGAATAGGAACACGTCTTACCCTCATCATATGTACATTATCACGAGGTCTCAACATTGAGTTTCCTTGTCCGGCACTAACTCCAGAGTGCATATTTGCAGGGCTTGGCATCCCCACCATACTAGATGAAAGCATGCCCCCAGAACTAAGCATAGATGATGATGCCATTCCTTGAAATCCTGGCCTTGCCATTGCAATGCTTCGGTTAATCCCACCCATCATGCCCAAACCATTTGCACCAGACAGCATCCGAACACCACGGTCACTTCCTGAATGAGACCCAGGAACAGACATGCTAGACTGTTGCATGTTTCTGCTGGATATCAACTGATTATATTGTTGTAATCTCTGCTGTTCATCAACTGATAATGGTACACCTCTAGGAACTCCATATCTACTATCCCTGTAAAAAAAATGCAGTCCCCAGCAGTTACATCACTAAGGTTATCAAGCATACACACACACACAAACACACACTTGCACAAGAATATCCAGTTATAAAATATCCAAACCTGACAGAGGCTGCCATTGGACCAGATGGCGATGACAAGTTGTTGCCAAGACTCATACCAGAAGGTGGTGGGTTGGAAGAGCTTAACCCAGACGAGGGAAGAGCTGATGGTACAGAACCATGATTTGGCAGTGCTAAACCAGCAGCATGAGAACCTTGATACCCAACGGATAGCACATCTGGGCTTGTTGCGTTTGTATCACAAAGATCAAGTGGCCTTCAACCAGAATTCAAACATTATTAAATTACTTTCGCCAAACAAAATATTGATATACATAAAAATGTGAAAATAACTATGTAAACCTAATTTCAGCTAAATAAGTACGCAATATTTTTCATAATTATGAAACGTATGTTACAATGGATACATAAATACACACACACACACACACACATATGTATGTATGTATGTATGTATGTATGTATGTATGTATGTGTATTAAATAGAACTTACGTCAAAAGTCCTCCATTCAAGTTGTTTGGGCAAACTTGGGAGAGAGCAATCACATGAGAATTATGGACAGGTGCTAGTTGTTTTGAATCCTGGTTATCATTCTACATTCAAACAAAAGATTTTCAAATTAGCTATGCCATATAAACTAGAAAGAAGATGGGGACAGGTGCCATATAAACTAAGAAATTAGCTATGCCATATAAACCTGACCACAGCTCATAACCATACTATTGTAAAATATAATCACATCAATCAACAGTGTACCAATGCAAACCATACAAAATCAGAGTAAAATTCCATAACAAGAGGTGTGTTTGCTAGAAAATCTAATCTTATATAGAATAAAACATGACAGAAAAATGATCAAATGCCTAACTTTTAACTAAGACTAGTATTGGAATCATCCAAGAGTTTAACCGGATATGATGATAGAGTCGGTGGCAGACCCAGGACCCTGGGTCAGCGGGTGTGAAATGTGGACTGAAATTAATAATTCCAAATATGTCAAAAAAGTATAATAATAAGTGGAATAAGATGGTTATATTAGTTTAGTTCCTAAAAATTTATGAAATTCACTTTTAACTTTTGATTTTTAAATTTGTCAATTTTTTATCTTTTGATTTTTAAATGTCGAAAAGAGAATTAACATTGTATGTGTAAAAGAAAAATATTGTTTTTTTTTTGTTACTAGACTAAGAAAGACAAAAAAAGAAAAGCGAACACGCAAAAAAAGAAAAATATTGTTAGTCAAACCCATAATTCAACGCATCAAATGTCTCTACGATTTTTACCATATAAACACTGAACATGTCTTTTTTAGTAAAAGTCTTTGTGTGTGCAACACAAGGAAGAGAATAAATTGTATGGATTATAAGAAATTCAAAATGGTTATTAACTTAATTATTTAAATGTATATCTATGCATGGTATTCATTATCCTCAAGATGAAAATTTAAATTATGTGATATATAAAAATAGAAAATTTTCACAGCAATAATTTTGACTTGGTGGTAACCTGAGTAGTATTTTTGGCATGTATAAATATGAATTTAAGAGAAATATTATTATTTCTCTATGCAATTTAAGAGAAATATTAAAAATGAAAAGACAATTGTTCAGTCAGTCTGCCCTGAAAAAGTAAAATTGGATAGAATTGGTCGGTGTGTGCAGCACCGAAAATGAAATGAGACAAAACGGCGGTGCAAAACTTAATTTTCAGGGGGTGAAAAATTCAAAAATACATGATTATCGGTATAATTTTTAAAAATTGAGGGTGTGCAAGTGCCCACCCTGGGCTTAACCTGGGCCCGCCCCTGGATAGAGTTCAATTTCTAAAAAGGAAATGATGTTGAAAAAGAAGGATACAAGTTTGAATAATCATCACATGAAAGGAAGCACTACACGTAGATTTTTTTTAAAAAAAAATAGTAACTAAATTAAAAGTTTGAACAGAGACAGGACACGGATTTCAAAATTATAATATCACGACAACTAGTTAGTTAAGGCTGAAAAATATTCAGCCAATGCTAAAATACAGTAGAATCTTATATTTATTTTCATACAATTGCAAGCATTTCATACTATTGCAAGCATCACTCATTTCCAACCACTAAAGTTCAACTGTTCCTTATTTAAGTTAACTGCCTGTCATTGAACTTAATAATAATCGTCTGACTTAAACAGTAATAAAAAAGGTGGGTGTTAATAAATACCACATTTAAATGTCATTGCATATTAGAACCCACTAAATAAAAGATGTTTCTCCATCAAACCTGATTCCTATGGTAACGTTGCTTCTGCCCAATCTTGATAATTTTATCAAAATGGGTCTTTAGTGCATCCTCCTCCACTGGCCCTTGAAGACGTTGAAACAACTGTCTGGCACTACCCTGTTAAAGATACCCCAAAAAATATCCAACCATCAAAAGCTGCAAAGCTTAGGTCAAGCATGTGGATACATTAATGTTAATACATACCTTTGGAATTCCAGGTAGTGTTGATGGGTATGACTGAGAAGACCCTGAATCTTCAGCACTATCAGCACCATCACCAGCACTTTTGTCCATTAAAATCTTGTGACGCTCCTTGCATTCTTTTGGTTTCCGAAAGATACACTGGAAATATGGCAAAAAACATATGCCTTATGTTACAGACAGAAGAGGATGAGAACTAAGTGATAAAGAAGAGAGAGAGAGAGAGAGAGAGAGAGAGAGAGAGAGACAGAACACATTTTTGTGATAGTTGATTCATAATAATAACAAACAGAAAAGGAAGCAATATCTCCTTCACACGGCATCCTATACAACAGATGGTTCCCCTTTTTATAAATGAGTGACTGCTCAATTTCTCAATACTAAAATCTGAATGAATCTTCTTCAGCTGCTCTCATGCTATTTAAGCTTAAGCCCTTAGTTCCTGTTCTTATTAACTCTAACCACCTAAAAAATTTCTGTAATAACTACTTTTAACTGATTTGTCTTATTTTCCATTGTTTTATATCATAGCTCCTGTCAATGAAATCCCCCTGAAATTCTGCGTTATTTGCAGGGAAGTAATTTGGGAGTCATCCTGGATGAGTTTATAAGGGGAAATGTTTAAAGTGCACGGAGCATTGTACATTGGTTTGTATTCATTCAAATTTTTAATAAAATAGCTGATCAGTTCTACAGTAAGCTTCATTTAGTTATGTTCTGATCAGTAAATAACAGAAATAGAAGCTTGTAGAGCCAGCTTCTGCAAACATAAGTACTCTGTAATTCAGAGACCCTAACTCATGTTATAAAATTTTTCTTCGGTACATAAATTAATTTTCTCTATCTGGGACAATTAGACTTTCGTTCATTTGCTTTAATTTCTCAGAAGAACAATCCTAAGCTTTGTCCACTGCACCTCAGTGAACTTGCGCAAATAATCCAACCCATACAGTTTTTGTCTCATAGTTCTCCAATTCTTTCTTTCATATTCAGGACATAAATTCATAGAAGAACTCAGAATCATTGTATTGTCACTAGCTTTCTCTCCTTTCAGTCATGAATTTCTTGTCATTATACCCCAATTTCCTCATCCGCTTATCCAGTAAATTTCAAATTCCTTATACATCAAATGCATATTCCCAAATCAGCCACAATAGAATCCAAAGAATGTGATTTGAGATCCATTACTGCCGGTTGTCTTCCTTGAGTAGTTGTTTCTATATTGCAGCTGATGAGATATCGAATAAGTGGGATCAAAATTGATACAGACCCAAGAGTGAGAGATCTGAGAATGACAAAAGAGTAAAAGAATAGTTCTGTAATGGTCGATTGATAGACAATCCAAATAGAATTCTCTTTCCAAGATTTACACGACAACAAACGGTTTCCCTTTGACAACTAACTACTACTTGGTTTCTCAAAACAAGTAAATTTGAATAGATCATCTTCGTCCCCTCTCCTACAATTATGCTAAGCCTTGAGCAGCAGTTGTCAACAATTTTAATCACCAAGCGAACAGTATAATAACAACTTTAGCTGCTTTGTCTCATTTTCTATGTTTTTCTATCTTAGGCCCCATTGTATTCAGAGAAAACCTAAACAATCGACTAAATAATTTTTTCAATTAAAAAAAATCCGCATTTAATACTTCATAATAAATAAGATAACAAAGTTCCAAGAGATATTCCACATTCATACCATATTTGGGCATCATTACCTTAAATTGTAAAGTACTGTTAACGGCATCACTTACAAGCTCCCAGTTAGGACCCATATCATGAACCAGGACGACAAGAGCCTGTGACATAGAAGAGAAAAGGGATAAGCCTATTCCACAGAGTAGTCGAGATAGAAGTTTATTTATTCTAGAGAAAGGGCCATATAACAAAATTTTAGATCTCTAATGAACAACAAAAACCTGATCTTCAAATAGTGTCCAAGGACTTCCAGAACCAGGCTGTCCTCCAGCAGAATTCTATATGAACAAAAGAAAAATAAGTAGGATGACAAGGGAAAATTTGCTGCAAGACTGTCAATCCACAAATTCACACCAGAATTACCTTCAGTGGTTTGGCTTTCCTTCCCTTATCTCGTCCAGTAATGATTCTAATCAATTTATTTGGATTGGACATGTTACTCATTTGAGAAGCCGCTGGGGAGAGAATAGAATTATTTATCGGAGAAATATTGTCAAAAGTTTCGAGCAATTGCTTTGTCATCTTCGGCTTCTTCCCATTATGTTGGCCGTACAAACCTTCATAACAGAAGGATTAGTACATAAAGCATGGAGAAAATCGAAAATTAAGTTAACTTTAAGTAAAAAAAACATCTAAAGAATAAATATTTGATAAGGTGATTTACCACTATTTCCATTGGAGTCAAAGTGATGACTATCCAATCTCTTCTTGGAATGATCCCTCTGCATTATAAGCACATTAAGACATCAAAGGATAAGTATTGTGGAAATTATTGTCTAAAAGTATTAAGCAATACAGACGAAGGCTTTGGAGTTGGCTGTAGGCACAGAAACTGTGACTTATGATGATGATGTTCTAAAGTACCAACAAGAAATAGGCAGGAAGAAACGTTTTATATTACCAAAAAAACAACAAAACAAAACTCTCCAATGCATCCCCTATTACAGCATATCCACGCCAAATTACACAGAACTGAAGCATAGTTTATCATTTCGAAAGAGGTAGACAGATATCAAGACAAGGAAATGTTGAAGAAAGAAATCACCTGTTCACTTGGAACAACAGAATCCAACTGCCATCCCTGATCATATGCAGAACCCTGTAGAAATAATAGTTATTGTGAAGCAACCACAACAAAAATACAGTTTCCTAAAATAAATTAAATAGAAAAAGTAGCCACATGTTAAAAATTTTGCTACTTTAGCTGCGGCTTATATAGGTGAATCCATGGAAGTGCATAGACTTAGATACAAGAATGTATATTTTGATTACCATATTCTTGGGCTTCTTTTTCTTTGGTTTAACCGATGTTTCACCACAATCATAAGGTAACTGTTTTTCAAAATCTCCAACCGACTCTACCTCCATACTCTTCTGGAGCTGTGATCCGCCATGCAAAGTACTTTGGTCATCCTGAAAGGAATTGGTGTCCCCACTTGAAGCAGCGTCTATCTTAGCAAAAGCCTGTACTGTCCCAGCGACCGCCGAAAACGGACTCACAACTCTTTGCCGAGAAGCTGTACGTAAGCGTTTCGTTATTGTACCAACATTTAAATTAGCAGGCCTGTTTCCAAATAGTGTGGACGGATGAGCTCCAGTCGAATAGTGCGCATAAGGCATATCAGTTCCAATTTCATTGGACCTATGAGTGAATTTCATCCTGTGTTTGTGTTTCTTCTGGACCGGCTTCGATGATCTTCTACCTTCATAGGTACCAGGCAAATAATAAGTGCTGGTTTCTCCTTCATCTTCATCGTATGCAACCTCTTCACACCCAAACTCTAACAAAGGGAAAATATTGTGATTGATTCCAGACTGATCGACAAACAACTCATAAATGAAAAAATCTATATAGTCCCAATAGTACCTGCCGCAGTATCATATAAAGATGTTTCAACTTCTTCATGAATGCTACTACCAGTTTTCTAAAAAAATATTGTCGACAAAATGTTAGAATTTATATAAGATGTCACATTAAAACCTGTCCTCAAAATACTTTTAACCATATAAAACTTAAAATTTGAACATATATGATAATAAATTTACCTCGCACAATACAAAATGAGATTCAATGGATTTTCTGTATGTTTCCATTGCAGTGGGAGGAACTGTATAGAAAAGACTTTCCTGAAAATTAAGTATACAACATGTAAATGAAGTATTTCAGGTAAAACAATTAGTTTTTCATAAACTAATAGTAAAAAGTAAACCACAAAATAATCCATTAAACCATATTGAAAGAACCATATACTGTGGTGACTTCACAAACAACACTTACATTTAACAAAAGCAGTGAAAATAAACATGAGAGAAATGGGTCAATAATCTACAAAATTAATAAGCTAATAATATAAATAAATGTAACTTGATCCATACTTCTGTAAGATTTTCCTCCCATGACATGTCAACAGTACCAGAATCAGATATCTTATCAGGAGTTGCTGGTGCTTCGGCTTGAGAGGAAATTCCATGCGACCTACTATCCATTATATACCGCAAAGCATAGGAATGCACTTTGAGTCCCGATTTTTTCCTGGCATTTTGTCCCTCCAAGTAGTTGCTTGATTCCTGGCCAAAATCACCACCATTCAAGCATTACTAACAAACATCTCATAATGTCAACAAAAATGAAACCCCATAACTTAAAGTAGTGCAGAAAGTCAAAATTGACCACCAAAAAGGGGAAAACAGAATACAGGTATCTCAAATAACACACAGATCATGAGCACTCAGATCATGCAACAGGCATGAACCTCTGATTCAACTAACCACTGTACAAAACAGGCAGGCAAATTACACAAGCATACATCAACAAGCATTAAAACAATGTCCAAACAGGAAGGGGGAAAAAATGAGAATATAATAATCAAAATTAATAAACATAGTAAATAATGAACGGTTCAAACATATCTCCAAATAAGGCTAAAACATATACAAATCTTCACTAAACGTAAATCAGGTACAAACGTATTGCAAAATGTATTTTCCAGTTATAGGCATAAATAATACAATCAAATATTAACTTCAACCATAATTAGCTTCATCATTTTTGCACATAAAATCAACAATCAAACCATCAATAGACATTTTACAGTCACTAAATTCAGGCTCCCACAAAGCATAACATCTAAGTATGTTTACATACTACAAAAAAAACACATACACACACACCTTGCGGTAAAATCATTTGACTACAAAAGGAATGTTTTCTCATGTGAGTGACTAATTAAACAAATCCATATCCATATAACAGTTTAGTCCTATGACCACGTCGACTGAAGTGACGGCCATTGACCAATAGAAAAGGATAATTTTTTTAGTGGACAGAATAAAAGGTCAAAGAAAATAACCAGCACCATTTCAGAATTTTTCCGCTTATCCCTAGAAGCTTCATTCGAATCAACTTTCTCAGATTCAACTGCACCGCCAATACAGTTATGGTCAGGGACATCTTTGTCAAGTAGTAGCTCAACTGAATGCCAAAACTGCATGACAGCCTTTGCCATGGAGTGGCACAAAATTTTCATCTCCAGATTCTTGTTTTGTTTTTCAAATTTTAACCGAGAAGTAAAAGATGCCTGATGACAGAGTTGGGCAGCAGCAGTTGTTTTCCAAAGACGCTCCTACAAATCACATTTTGGTGGAGAAGTGATTTATTGAAAATCAAATATCCAGTATATTTAATTGAGGTTGTATTCAAAATGTTAAACGAGAAAGACGAACAAGGGTGAGGGTACGACAGGAAATCACGAATAGGTCTAGAAAATAAAACCTGTGCAAAATCATTTGCCAACCATGCCATTTCTTCTAGGACAAAATCCCAATGAGACTTTCGAAGGATCGGTGAGGGTAATGTGTGAGCAGATAACTCCATAATCCTCTTCCGCTTGACCTGTTTAACAAATGACGTCAGAAATTTATAGCTCACTAAACAAATACCAGAACTTTACAAGTACAAAAGCCGCTAAAAATAGAAATTAAATACCTCTATAATACGAGCCTCTTCCAAAATAGAATCCTCGTGAGCCTTGTCTGCTAACTTCAAGTGGTGCGGAGAACATGGTTGACGATCAGATGCAGCGGTAACCTTGTCAGCAAGAGTACTTTGAGGATTTGTAGAAATTGACACATCCTTAGAAACTTGAAGCCCTTCACAGTTGTCATCCTTGGTAGAATTGGAACGATCTGCCTTGACAACACTTTCCCCTTTATCAGCCTTCAATACAGTATTGTCATTGTTATGTCCTCTAATACTAGAAGAATCCTTCATCTTGTTTTGCATGCTAGAACTATTCATATTGAAGTCTTCATTTTTTATGATACTACCACAACCAGAATGGTTAACATAACCAGCAGTATGTTCATTCTTAGCAGTAGTAGCACTTTCACCAATGTTTATCTTACTCCTTTCTTTTACAGCTTCAGAAGCAGTTGAACTGAGTTTCTTCTCAAATAAAGTTTGTTCCAAAGCAGTTCCATTTGCATCGGCATTTTTTGTATTAGTACACATATCAGTATCATTATTTACATCTCTAGCTAAACTAGTTTGCGCACAACAGGACTCTGGATCAAAACTCTTCAGGCCTACTGCAACACTGCTATTTTGGTCTTCGGTTGGTGCACCTTTCCTGTCCCCTTTTATGTTGCCAAAACCATTTGTCTGACCAGGACAGGATTCATCTACAGGTTGTACAGCAGCTACCCGAGGTGAAAGCTCAAGTTCACCTGAAGCTCCTGGGTTCCTTTCTCCACCTGCACTAGCTTTGCCAAAAGCCGAGACAAGTTGGTTATGTACAGTATCATCCTGAGAAGGTACAATACGTTGATCTTCTTTGAAGTTTCTATTCAACGTAATATCTAATTTGTCTGCAGCAACACTAGTACTAACACTATTTATTTGATGAGTTCGAAGACCCATAATTTCATTATCCAATGGATCATTTGTTGTTGGATCTTTAACAGATATCTCGCCATTTAAACTAACAGGCTTTGGCTTAGAAACAGATGGTACATTGTGATCCTTTTGTTTGTTTGTATCCGACAACAAACCCTTCCCATCCCTTGAACCCCCCCGAGGACCGTGATTTGGTCTGGATCTGTTCCTCCGTGCATATGGGCGGAAAATAGCAGAATCTTCGGTCTCTTTAGCATTTTGACTCACACCAATTTGAGAAGACTGTTCTGAAGGAGCAATATTATTTCTTCTATTTGAATGTAAGGATCGCTTTTCTCCTTCGGGCAACTCATTCTCACCATCAAAAAGTAAGAGGTTATCAGCAGTATTTGGCTCACTAATGGAAGGAGCGCCTGGTCTAGCACTGCTGTCGACAGAGTCACCATGAGGGGAGGCAGTCAATACAAAACTACCTTTTGCTTCACTGAAGAGGGGGCAAAAGAAAGAAGCAATATAGCATTATTAAGAAAATTAACATACTAACCAGATAAGTAGCATGTACAGATGATAAAATGCAGGAAAAACAAAATATGAAAGAAAAACAGAATAACAAACCTAGTCACAAACTGTTCTTGATGTTGATCAGTGAGTGAAGTGGATTGAACACTAACAGAAGCAGCATTCCCTAACTTGAAGTCCAGAGGATTCCCGCCCTGCAATTACAAGGCACAAGTGATGGTCATTTACATTGAAATTTTGTTTTAATAGAGTGCAAAAGATATAAATTTCCATACTTTTTCAAGAAATTCTAGCTCCCTTCTTCTTTCTTCACGAACGTCGTACTCCTGCCTGCTAGCAAAGAGCATGTGAGTTATTCTCAATGCATAAGAGTATAATAGTCCTTGAAACGAATGCTAAAAAGTCAAAGTAAACAAATGTTTTCCATTTCCATCACCTGAGCTCTGCCTGAGCCTTCTCAATTGCTACTCGGCGCGGAGAGGTTTTCAAACCTATACCAACTCCGCCGTCCACAACACCTCCCATGGAATCAACCTCAGCATTTACAACATGAGCAGATCCGGAGTTACATCCATGCATTCCCAACCTTAATATCTAAGAGCTTCACTTCCCATCTAATACAGAATCTGCCAGTTTTGTAATAAAGAGCGGGTCAATAAGGCAAGAATCTAATTACATAGCAATTCCTAGGACAGACTTACTCAACAGAAAACATTACAAATATTGAGGACCATTGAAAATAAATAATATTGCATAATACATAAACCGCAACTTCAAATTTACAGACACATCAATAATTCAAAATGTTCTTCCTATTTGAAAAGACGGTTCAAATCTCTACGCCAGGCTGGTATATTAGGATGTCAATATTTTGGATCTCCCGTACAATCCAAATGTAAACTACATGTTAAACAGTTTTTATTTGGATGGCTCAAATTTTTAAATTGAGTTTCAGATCCATTTGTAATCATAAAAATAAATTAACTTTAGTGGTTTAGATCGTACAGTTTCCTAATAACTGCACCTGCCTTGATCCAAAATGTCAAAAGTAACAATTTCACAAACAATGGTTACGTCAATTCACCATATGAATAAAATGATAGGAACCCATCAACCAGAAAGAAAAATACAACCAGAGTCATTCGTTGGTAATGAAAATCTCACATGGGCTGATGACTTTAGAACCAGGATACTAATTACTCATGTATATCATCAGTCAAATAGATGTCATTTCAATTACAACTAAGAAGCGGTAATCACTCGATCGAAGTCACATGTAGATACGACTATCAAAGGAGGTTTAACCTTTGTAGAAAGAAAGAAAGAAAAAAAAAAGTGAACTCAAACAATTAACAAGCATAAGAGTCATCTTTTTCACCGAATCCCGAAAAGCATTTCAAAATACATGGTAGCAAATTTTTTCAGTACAACAACCCCAAAGATTATCACACATTGCTTTTACTAATGCTTTTCATAAGTCAACAGATTATACAGTCATAGCAACAATATTAATGACAGCGTACATAAGACAAAAGAGCAATCCTTCCTTCCCCCTCCCCCTCCCCACCCGACCCGGGAAAAAAAAGCTTAAAATTTTTGCAAAGGATACAAAACCCACAACCAGAAAGAAGCATCATACTACCAGCACACTCACATACAATTCCAAAAGCTTCCAACTAAACTAATCACAAAAGAGTAAAACCAAGGTGTAGTTAATACGTAAAGTACTACTAACCATACATATTAACATATATATTTGGCAACTATAGCATGTATCAAAAAGTTGCCGCCAAGTATCCCCTTCAAACATTCAAACCCATAATCCCAAACCACATGTTTCTACTTCAAATCACTAGCTACACACTTAAAAGATTCGCATCCTAATTTAGTTTCCCAATAAACAAAAACCAACATTTAATAACACATCAATGCCATAGCCCACATAAAAAACACACTAAGCTAAGATAAAACAAAGTCTCAAACCCATTCCATTACACAACAATGCGTATCACAGTATCAACTAAAAAAAACGCACCACAATTCCCCCAAAAATTCAAAACCCTAATTCCAGGGAAATTTCCCCCAATTCGTACAATTCTAGGGTTTCGTGAAAATGTGAAATAAAAGAACAATTGAGCCAAGAGAAAACACCTGAACGTAAAAAATATTCGTTGAAATTGGAAACTAGGGCACAATTGAAGAAAACTTCAAACTCGAATTCCTTTTCTAGGGTTTTGCAAAAAAGAGGGATATTGTCTATAATGAACGAAACAAGAACGAATTAACCCTAGAATTGCAAGCCATGGAATCCGAAGGAGTATATGTGATGATGGAATCCGTGGCTAATTGGGGTTACGTTTAATTTCTCTCTCTAGAAGTTGAAGAAAAACGAAGGGTGATTTTGTTATTTGATGTTGTTTTTTGTTGTTGGTGTTTTTCGAGGTGAGAGAGAGAGAGAAAGAGAGAAACTATGCGAACTCTGCTAGAGAGAGAGAGAGTGTGATGTGGGCTTGAAGACGATGACGAACTAACAGAAAACAGGGCTTTTTGTCAAATTGGACATTTTATTTGGGCTTTTATTGTTTTTTTTTTTCTGTTGTTCTTAGATTTCGATTTGATTGATGTGGTGATGATTTAATTTAATCAAAATGAATAATTTCGGGGCGTGTTTGGATTGGTTTGATTTTTAGCTTATGTTAAACAATTAATGCAAATAAATAAGATTTTTAAAGTATTTTATGATAAATAGCTTATAAAAATATAAGATTTCTCGATAAAAACTTATGAATTAAAATAAAAGTATTCTGATTTGCATAAGTTATTTTCATAAGCTAAAAAATACGCTTAATTCAAACGGGTCCCATGAGCTTAGCTTATTTGATAGGGGCATTGCATTTTATATGAAGAGACAAGATTCGACCTTGGACAATTAATTTAGTCGTTAAGCTACTTGATTTTATTTTATTTTTGTTATTATATTAAGCTACTTAATTAAAAAAATGAATTTCACTTTTTAGGAAAATTAATGTATGCAACAATTAAAAGTTAATTTTTTCTTAAATATGTTAGTGTATTAATAATTAATGATATTGATAATATTTTTCGCTAAACTTCTATGGAAATTTTACTTTTTATATATAATAACATGATAAACAATGATATGTATCTGAGGTATTTTTATGAAGAAAAATATATATATGTTACTACCAATTAATCGTAATTTTTTTAGCCACCAAAAATTAATCATATATATATATATATATATATATATATATATATATATGTTAAAAGTAGTAAAAATGATGATTTACGATTAATTGAAATTTTGTTTACAAAAAATGATTAATTGACTTTTTAGACATGATAATCCAGTATATTTTTATTTTATTGATTTTTTTTATTTTGTTAATCTCTGTGAAGGTTTTAAACAAAATTCATTAATTGATAACATATTTTAATGATAACAAAGTATTAAAAGAATAATTTGTATTACTAATGTATGTTCAAAGTATTAAAAGAACAATTAGTATTATTAATGTATCTTCAAGTGTGCAGGATAAAAAGATAAAATATTAGTGCACAATGAACGTGCATAAGAGAAGTTGAAGCAAACTTTGGACAAAGCAACCTCTGAAGGTGTTTAGAGGCTACATCTTCAGAGTTTGTGTCTTCAAACTTTAGTGTCTCAGAGTCTTTGTCCAGAGTTGACAAAGAGGGAAGGATCAAGTACAAAGGTCACTATTCTAGCAGTTGTCCTTTTGTCGATAATATGCATACATTATTCTCTTCGTCAAAGGCATTGGAACGGTTGTTACCAAGTTTGCAGCAATGTCAGTCTACTTTCGCAGAAAGCAAACGAGTTTCAATGTCTCTTTCAAGTTTCTCAGTGGTCTTCTCAACAGATCTATTTCATCTACTAGAGTATCCAGTTGAATAAATTATCAAGACTACTAAACTCTGAAGTGCCAATACTTTGTCAAAGCGAAAAGTTGTCTGTAAACACATATTCTTACAAACTTTTATCTTAGAATTAAGTGTTAAGTCTTGAACTGTGTTTTATTTTGTAAACACATCTGATAGTATATCAAGTGTTCGTTATCCAACTATCTTAAATTTATTTTAAGTTAGTAGAAATCTCTTGCAACTGTGCTCCAGAAAGGAAGTCTTAGGTTAAACAACTTGAGCAGGAAGTCCTAAACTAGGTGTTTGGGCAAGGAAGTCCTTAACTTGAGTGTTTAAGCAATTGTAATATTGTGAAGATTATAGTGAACTCTCTCATTAAGTACAAGAGGACGAGTAAACCACCAAAACAGTCCCTGACTTTGAAAGACACTCTCAAATAGGTCCCTGACTTTATGAATATTTCAAAAAGGTCATTGACTCTGATAAATTTTATTCATATTAGTCCTTCAAAAAATAAGTTAGGGACTAAATTGAGAATAAGTGGATAAACTTAAGGACCAAATTGATAATAAGTTGTAAAATATAAGGATTTAATTGATATTAATTGATTAAAACATAGGGACCAATTTGACAGTTTAACAAAGTCAATGACCTTTTTGAAATATACATAAAGTTAGGGACCTATTTGAGAGTGTCTTACAGAGTCAGGGACTAATTTGACGGATTACTCCAAGAGGACCGGAGTATAAATAACTTTTATTAATTTTTTTTTTTTTATTTGACATGTATAGGAGATAAAGTTACAATTATATAAGTTATGTGTTTGTCGTGTTTAATTATAATTAAATATGAAATAGGATGTTAGATTTTAAAAATAAAAATTAAGCATGGTAGCTGCTTGACGGTTTCGTAGTGTTTAATTAGAATTAAGTGTGTTCATATTTTATTTATTTTTTATGTACAAAAGAAAGAAAAACCCAAAAAGAAAACAAATAACAAAATTAAGGATCTGGATTTGCTACAGTAGAAAAAGTCAGCAGTTTCACATTGTAATTGATCTTAACCACTGATTTCACATTGGACGGTTTAAATTATACAAACCCTAAAATAACTTTGATCATTCCTATAATATCGGACGATTGATGTTGTAACTATGTTGACACATTTGCAACAAAATACTTGTTTTCCTAAATTAATATGATATTCCTAGGCATGTAAACCCTAGAAATGTCATCAATTGATCAAAGGCAACTTTTGGAAGCTCATTAAGATGAGCCTCCAAACCAAATGTTTTCCAATGATCCATAGAAATGCAGAAGTTTGCAAGTCAATTACCACTCTTTTTTTTTTTTTGACAGAAATTACCACTCATATTTTAACCCTTGTTGGTTGTGACTTTTTAGACCACCACAACCAACAATCTCTTCTTATTCTTACGTACATGATCATTGTTAAGTTTGATCCAACTCTCGTGGTCGCTTCCAAATTGACTTTTGTGAAGAGCCTCCAAGTTGCAATCTTCAATATCTTTGAAGAATTATTCGACCTACGAAAATCAACTTCAAATATAGTTTTACTCCTCCACTTCTACAAATACTAGCAAGTCGTTGTGAAAGGTGGTCTACCATCCGAAAGTGTTTGTTTCAGCTTCAGCCCCTTTCTTGTTGGTAGTCTAGGAAGAGGATCCTTACCAATTATATCCATATTTATAGGTGTATTACGATATCTTTTCAAATTATCCATTCAGTTGGTTATAATGCTGTTAAGAAGAATAAAGTATAGACAGTTTAACAGAAGTATTCTCTGGTAAGTTTTATAATCAGGCTGATTAGTGAAAAATTCTTCGGCAGTGAAGATACTATATGTTGCTACAAGATTAAGTGGAGAGTTGGTATATATCGCATGAGCTTATCTATTTCACTTAATCTATTTATTTATTTATTTTAAAGATTTTATATGACATTTTTTCAATGAGCTTCTATCCAACTTAACTCTCTTGAAAAAGTTTTATTTATTCCTTAAAGTACCTTTCGCACTATCAAAACTATTTTTTAGCAACGTTGAAATATAGAGACAATCAACTTCCTTGGCACTTTCAATCATTCTCCTTGATGTCAAATCTTAAAATTCACACCCATTTGAGTTAAAAACAACACGAAAAGTCACGATAAGAGCTTTTGAAATGACATTGGATTTGAAGGTTAATTTTTAGAAAATTTATTTGATAGGAGAAAATGTTTCAGATGAATTCTTGGTGATGGCTTCAGGCTTTCTTAATTGTCGAATTGATAGGACCCCCTTCAAATATCTTAGCCTACCGGTGAGAGCGAATCCGCAGAAAATGTCAACTTAATGTTGAATGTGATCTGAGCGAATCCGCGGAAGATGTCACCATTATAAATTCTCTTATGAAACCCCACAAAGACAACAAGACCCATATAAACGTGTAATTATAATTTTTGTTTATAAGGGTATTAATGTCATTTAATACAAATTAACTCTTTGTTTCTATTGTCAAAAAAAAAAAAAAAAAAAAAACTCTTTCTTTCTGCTCTCATCCTCTTCTAGACTTCTACCAGACAACTTTAAAATCATTTTACTTTCTACTCACTTTCTTTCCTATACCAATCTTTCCATTAACTATCTTTCCTTCAAAATCCAATGTGATAAACCTTTCTCCCCAATTGGGATGCTTAAATCCGTTTGAATTCAACTTGCTACTGTTGCACATTATGACTATTAGATCTGACAAACCTTCTCAATAGTCAACGATGCGAATATGACAAATCCTTCTGTTTTGTTAGTCCATGGGAAACTAGAAACATGTGCAAGTCACAAAATTCATTTTATGAATCAAAGAAAGAAAAGCTTCAAAGAGTGTATAACTTTTATTTTGTATATAGTCATTGAACTTTGATGACTTAACCACAATATCATGTAACCTCATAGTTCATTTCAAATGATTCATAAATCAACAACAAACCTTATAACAAAAATAAAGGACTCTAATTATAGAGCCTTAGGAAATGGAGCAAAGCCGCTCTCCTAATTATATGTCGATACAATTTACATAAATAATAAGCTACAATCTACATCATGTTTTTGAATTGTCTTAAAACAAAATAATTTTGATAATATTTAACAAATGAGAATATACACAACAACGAGGCAATACAAGATTTATGAAGAAAGCCTACAAAAATATCAGTTGGAGCATACTACCCATAGAAAACAATGCCCCTACATGATAAAGAAATATCAAAAAAACCCAACACTAAATAAGTCAATAAGAGAGACAAGTATGCAAATGAAATAGAAAAGAGTACTATTGACATCTGAATTCCATTTTTCTTTTATCTCAAAGAAAAAACAAAAGAAATTTTTAGCAAAACCCCTAAACCTATGTTTCTTTTTCCTTCCTCTCTCGAAAAAAGTTATCTTAAACTTTATCCTGATTCTTCTGCCCTATTTTACTTCTGTCTCTTTCCTCTAAAAGTGTCTAACTATAACATACTAAGAAAAGGGGGAAAAACTAACTTAAAATGCATTGTCTACTGTCTACTCACAAAAGAGAGCCCTCCCTTCAAAAAGTTAGGAAGCTCAAAGACAACAGACAACCTACTCAAAAGTACTAGATATATTCACCATATGCACAAATAAACAAATCATAGACAGCCAAACATATTGAAGCAAAAAAATCGGTAGATATTCTCATCAAAAGTCAGGTTTGTTTCTTTCAAAAGGAGGTCTCTTCACTGTTGCGAGGAGCTCTCTAAGCTCCTTTACATGACTATGCATGCCCTTAGATGAATAAGCTTTAATCATTGTTCTGTAAGTTATGAAATCGGGTTTACAACGTTTCTGTTCCATTATATCAAGCACTCCCTTCATCTCATCCAAACAATCTAACCTCATATAAGCATCGACCAAGCAATTGAAGAATACAGTATCGAGTGTTACATCTGAATTATCAACAAAACGTAGGACACCACCAATTTTTTCAGGCTTACCTGCGTGTGCATAAGCCCTCACAAGTGAGCACAGTGTAACACAACTAGGTTTTATTCTTTCTGACCGCATTAGCCTAAACAAATACTCCATCTGTTTGAGATCCCCAGCCTTCCCAAAAGCATCAATCACAATATTGTAAGTCACAATTGTCCAAGAATAGTGGTATTTCTGCATGTATTCCATCACAGCACTCATTTTTGTGTAATCATGAGCCTTGCCGTACGAATCCAAGAGAATATTGAAGGTCTGAACATTAGGTTGGATTCCAGATCCCTGAAACTTGTCATAACACTTTTCCATTGTTTCTATCTGTCCTAGGTTGCCAAAGGCCCTGAGTGTTGAATTCATGGTCCATACATCAGGTTCAGAATCTTGGTCAGCAAGCATTTCCAGAAGTGTAGATTCCATTTCTGAAAACCTTTTAGGAACCATAAAATTATATTAAAAGTATGCTATTCAGTATGCTGCAGCTGGTTTCTAAAAGAATAAAACAACAAAGAAAGAACAAATTTTCATCACAAACAGGCAAGAAATTGGTATCATTAATGTCAATGCCCGGCTGTAGGCTGTAGCAAAGCAATCAATATGCACCTTCGATAGAGCTCATTTATGGAAATCATTAAGGTTAAGGTCGCATTAATCTGTCTATCTTTGCCCTGTCTTTTAAAAAAGATACAACCTCACCGGGCTCCCAATGGATGATAAAATTATTTTTTCAAGTTCTGGCAGAAACCAGACTGAGCATGTAGTATTTTCATAAGATACAGAAAGAAAGGTAAACATTTTACCTTTTTGACTTCCCATAAGCATCAATAAGGGTGTTATAGGTGACTGTATTTGGTTTGATACCAAGAGAGGCCATGTCAGATAATAGAATCTGAACTTTGTCGAAGGCAAAAACTTGTAAGCAAGATTTTATGAGGATTGAATAAGTCTGAATGTCTGGCTGACAACCAGGTGTAATCTTCATTTCCTCGAGAAGAGAGAAAGCTCTATCCAAGAGACCACTCCTGCCATAGGCAGATAACAGTGCGGTGTATGATTCACAGTCCAAGACACAACCTTCGTCAATCATAGCTTGAAAGAGTTCAAAAGCTTTCTCAGATTGCTTACATTTTCCAAGCATAACTATTAACTTGATGTATACACCAGCGTAAGGTCTATACCAAATCTGTTCACGTAGTAGTTCAAAAACCTGAAACACGAGAGCATGTTTTGATGATTATCAAGTCTTTCAGTAAAATAAACAGTTTCACAAGTGATGTGTATGAGAGAGAAACAGAGTGCTTAGCATAAAATTTCAACCATTGTTTTTAAAACTAATTTAATTATGCTTCAATACATGAAAATGAGATCCTAAATTGATGCCTTTCACAGTACAAGAAATCCTTAAAATTAAACAGCAGAAAATTAAACGCTCTCGATCAATTTAACTCTTCAAGTCTTCGTTCTATTGCAACATTTTTCAATTACATATACCATTTTATGTTCGACAATCTGTAGCTTTTGTGCAAATATGATTCCTTAAATGCTAACATAGGAACCTCATCACTTCACTTCCTCAAATGTAGGCAAAGGGCGAGATTGTCATTTAAATACTCTGAAGCTAGTTAAAACAGGATAAGAATTTGCTAGGACTATGGCAATGAACTATTACCACGTGCAGATAAATTAAAACTTTCTAGGTCACTTTGTTTCCCGACATTTATATACACATTAAGATTACATGATACACAAAAGGGTCCGTGGTTCAACCAGATCAAACTGTGATTTTCTCTCTTTTGTGAATTAGCTTACTTACTTCCATTCTTGTCCATCTAATTAATTGTTTGCCCAAAAGTTAACCAAAACCCAATTAATCAAATATTATCATGGTCAAAGCTACTCATCCATTTATTCTAACTTTCATTTTCCCAAGTTTCCAAGAAAATACAATGTCGTGCTGCAGAACAAATACCAAACTCATACTACCACAGCTAAAGCCAATAAGAAAATCCATATGGATTTGAACTTTTTTGAAGAGGCTAAATTAACCCACCAAATTGGCACCAGTGAGAACCAAACACTACAAATTCAATCAACTAACTTATCCACTTATGTGTCTCCTAGATCTCTAGATGTAGTATTTAAGATAAATGATTTTGCCACCCAAAAAGATTAGCAGCGCACTTGTTTTCCGGCCGTCTTTCATTCAAGTGTAAACTATCTTGCATATATACCAAAAATACAAGAACTTATCCACTATAAGCTATTATAAGGTATTCGCTATAAGTACATCCTCTATAAGGTAGTTTCTCAGCTATTATTAGGTTGATGATAATACACTACTACAATTTCAATTTTCAAGTATCAAATTGAAAATTTACTCAAAATCAAAAGCTACAAACCTAAACCAAACAATGCACAAAAACGCAACCACATTCAATTCATCCAAAAAAAAAAAAAAAATCCAAAAGTGAGAAAGAATTGAACCTTAAGAGCAGATTCCCAACGAAATGCAGCAATCCTTTCATTAAGCGCTTCAAGTACAGTTCGAGGCAAAAGCTTTTTAGAATTAACAGGACCTTTCTTCCTTCTCTTATCAATAACCGCTTTCGTAGCTTCTCTACGAAGTATAACAGAAACAGCTTTCTGCGAAGCTACTTTCTGATTCTTCATTTCCTTTCTCTCTTTCAATTCCTTCAATTTTAGCTTCTCCATTTCCTTCGCGATTCGCTTTGTTCGTTCATCGGTTACTGATAGTGTTGTGGTTGGTAGTTTTTGTAGTTCGGTGATGGAAGAAGGTGAGGGAGAATGCCTGTTGTCGGGATCGGGTAGGGTTAGGGATTGTGCTCGGATGGAAGTGGTTCTGAGACGGGAAGTTGGTAGAGGAGCGGAGTAAGCGGTGGTTATGGTGGAGAGTGAAGAAGACATTGGATTTTGTTGTGTTTGGTTATTTTGAGGCTTGAGGAGAAGGAGAAGAAAGAAGAGAATACATAACATCCAGTCATCCACTGATAATATCCACGTCAACTAAACAAGTGATTATTTTTTTAATAGGGAAGAACTTATAAATTAAACTAAAATGTTATTTATTTGTCTAAGTTATTTTGTATAAGTTTAAAAATAAGTCAACTTAAATGGATTTGAAATCTGGCAAATGAGTTGTTTTATCTAGAATTTGAACTTAATTTATTCTGAATGATATATTTTTTGTGAAACTGATTAACCATTTGTCTTTATTAACTAAAAATGGTTTTGATTTTAGCAAAATAATAATATCTACATCTAGGGGTGCTCAAATCCAATTCAATCCAAAAAAATAACCGCAAACCGATTCAAAAAAACCGATAACCGCAAAAAATCGAATAATTTTGGATGTGTTTGGATGTCCTTTTGTGAAAATCGTCGGATTGAATCGGATTTTGGATTGATTTTTCAAAACCGATAGAAACCGCATACATATTTTTTTATAGTTATTTAACTTTTTATTAGTATGATATATTCCATTAACATATTAATAATTGGTTTTTAAATTTCTTAATAATACTTATTAGTTCAATTCAATCTATTTCTTTTTACTATTTCATAGCTTTTAAATATAATTGATAACTTTCATTGCAAAATATTAATTTTTAACTTAATATATATTATATTTTACGTCAAATATATTATTTTACCATGTCTTTATAATATTAATATTTAATTAAAAAAATTTAATTTTAATTTGGATATTCAAAAACCGATCCAAATTAAACCGTACAAAATTGGATCGAATTTTTTTTAGTTAGCCATCCAAAATCGAACTGAACTGCGAGTAATATTAACTTTGAATCAGATGGATTTTTACTTCAAAACCGATCCAAACCGAACCGCGAGCACCCCTATCTACATCAATCAAGTGAAGATGACTTACCAAAAAAACCAAGTGAAGATGTATATAGATCCCACCAAATTTGTAAAATTTGTGTTAAGGTTTGTGTTGATTATTTGGAAGTTCGGTCAAAATGTTAAAAATAGATTTTCGATAAATTTGTTTTTATGTGATGTTTATTATTGTCACAACTTACAAGATTTACAATAATGTCTTAATTTTTTATTTGTTTTATGCTTAATTTTTTAGGACTAGTTTAATTGAAAATAATAGAATAGAGACGGAGACGAGGATCATTTTAAATAGTGGAGAATTGTGTGGCAAGGTACTTCTCGCTAATTCTCCGACCCGTTGACATCCCCACCAATGCTCCGCCCTATCGATAGCCATTGATGGTATTGGCTTCGTCTTGGGGCTATATATATCCTTCTCATGCAGAATGGTCGGATCATCTCATTTTTACTCTCTAAATCTCTCACTTCATGCAAACACTGTCTTGAGCGTGTAAGTGTCTTGCAGATAAACTCCTCTTTTCACGGTGAAAAACTATGCTGATTTGGAAACTTAGTTATGGAGCTTCAATAAAATTGCGGCAGAAACAATCTAGAATACAAGATTGAAGGCTCATTTGCGAATCCAAATTAGTCCTCAAATTTTGAGCATCAATCAAAATTGTTTCTGAATTTTGAGCATCAATCCAAACTAAAATGTGTTTCCTCCGTTAACTTCCGTCGTTAGAGGTTATGATTTGGCACCACTATCACACCACGTCTCCATAGCTTGTATATCTTCTTCTCTTCTTTGCTGAAGAAAATGAACTTTGGACATTCATAATCCCCAACTCTTCATTCTTCAACTTCCATGCCCTCCTCATCTTCCTTCTCCTCATCTATCTCCTCTTCCTCATCCTCCCTTCCATCTCCATAATACAGCCTTCCCTTCTTTCCCAGTATCGTATCCCTATACGAGTACCCATTGCCTCCATTCATCAGCATGTTTACCACATCATAGTAGTCTTTTGGAAGAGATGAATTCGTGGAGAAATTCTGATCTCCATTTTTTATTTTCTTGGTGCTACGTTCTTGTGAGTCTTCTTCATCTGTGGACTTTGTGGGGTTTGCATTAGGGTTACTAGTTTCTTGCCCCTAGCAGAGCACTAGAGCGAGGCATTTTTTTTAATCTAAACCAAATTTAGAAAATTAAGAAGAAACAAAAAAGTCATGCAAATAAAGTGTTATTATTAATGAAACATGAGTACTTCTAAAATGGCAATGTGCCCGTACCAAGTACGCAACAACCAGGTACACGTATGATACACACCAATTCGTATCGATTTTTATTTGCCCCCCTTCTTCTATTTCTACATCCAGGATCTAACTTCTATCATTGTCATTGTTAATACTAATAGGAAATGAATCATCATGGCAAAAAAAGTTTGATTGAGAGGGAGAAAAAGAGGCAAAAATTGGAACAAAAATATCATTTTGGTTGATTTGGATGATGAATACAGAAAAAATATATCGACGGTTGAAAATTCTCTTAAAATATTTTGATTTTTTATTATATTTTAGTTATATCTTTCACTCTGATGAAAATATATAGTTGAGATAGTGAAAAAAAATTCCAACGCATGATAATAATAATTCACCTAAAAAATATTTTATTTTATTTTATTAATGTACTTGTTCCTTAAATCTTTTAAAATACCGTATTTCGTACCAATATCTGTACTGGGTATCTATATCATACCCGCTCGTACGCAACATTAATTAACTTGTATGTGCTACTATCACCACCAACACAAGGAGAAATAAGAAGAGACAATAACATATGTGAAGTTAATAATTTGCTGTTTCAATTGCTGATATTTCTTTGAAGAAAAAATATAATTTTTTTAATTGGAGTCTTATATTTTTCATAAATTCAGGGATTATTCAAACTATTATGGTTCAATTTGATAAAAAAATAATAGCGGATAATTTTGATAATTTAGTTTATATTGGATGAACTTATAAAAAATACCTTATAATCTATATATATATAAGCTAGTTGATTTAATTTGTGAAGTTTGGTAAAATTAACGGTTATTAGTTTATTGATATGAAATGATATAGAAAATAAATATATTTAATTAATATTTTTTTTCCTAGTAAGAATTTGGACCAAAAGAAAAAGCTATAAATAAATTGAACTAGCTTATCAAAATACATGCACATACTGTACCTAGTTAAAAAACTATAAACTCATGAGAAAATATTGTTACCAAACAAGTCTTATTATATATATTAACATATAAGCCATAAGCTACAAACTCAAAATTTAACTTTATAAAATAGAGTCTAAATATGAATACACACCAAACTATAATCGCAACTTAAGATTAGTGAATCTCAGTGTATGTAGCAAGTAGCTAATACTTGAACAATGATATTGTAGTATATAGTTCAAAAGAAATATTGTATTATAATAATTAAAACATCCTTCACCCTTAATTAAACATAAAATATATAGGACTAGTACAAAATAAAATTGTCTTGCGCATGGGTTATTTTATAGGATTAGTAAAAAATAAAATTGTACAAAATAAATTTGTCTTGCGCATGAGTTATTTTATAGGATTAGTACAAAATAGAATTGTCTTGCGCATTAGTACAAAATATATAGGATTAGTACAAAATAAAATTGACTTACGCATGAGTTATTTTATTTCCATATTTTTCAGATTTTGTCCAGATTTGATTTTGATTATTACACTATTAATTATTTTTATGCTTAATCATTAATGCTCAGGTCACTTAAGAATTTCTCGTTTTAATTTAATAGACATATATTTTTTCTATAAATAGATGTTGATTTATTCATAGAAAAATAAGAGTGAAAAGAAAGAGGATTAAGATTTGCCGCCACAAAAGTTTTAGGGGTTTGGGCCAATTATCCTTATTCATGTGGAATAGAGAGCTGCTATGTACTCAAGAGTAGGTTGTTTTAACCGAACTGACTAAACAAATTCCTCGTGTGTTCTCTTTCTCGATGTTTATTTTCAATTTGGATTATTAATATCATCATCTCTATCCGCTTTATTATTGGTTGCTTGTTACGACTTGCCCCACAAGTCAAATTCTCATTGGTGTGATTTTAATCGAATTCATAGCAATCTTCCTAATGAAGTTAAGCAACTATGCATATTTGTTTTCTGTTTTGTTCATTTTGCTTTGCTATTTGTTACATTTTAGTATTGGTATAGACACGATTACATCATCTCAATTCATCAAGGACCCTGAAACTCTAGTCTCCAAAGATGGTAACTTCACCTTGGGATTCTTTAGTCCGAAAAATTCTACAAATCGATACGTTGGAATTTGGTGGAAGTCTCAATCTACAATCATATGGGTGGCAAACAGAAACCAGCCACTGAATGATTCTAATGGGACAGTCGCGATATTTGGAGATGGCAATCTTGTCGTATTAAATGGACAGAAACAAGTCATTTGGTCATCAAATGTTTCGAACATAGCATCGAACACAACTTCTCAGTTTTCGGGGTTCGGTAACCTTGTCCTTTTGGAGAGCATAACAAGAAAGATTTTATGGCAGAGTATTCAGCAACCGTCGGATACATTACTTCCTAGCATGAAACTATCAGTCAACAAAAGAACAGGTAAGAGTGTAAAACTCAGATCATGGAAAAGTCCTTCTGATCCATCGGTTGGAAACTTCTCTTCTAGTACTATTGAACGGCAACATATAATCGAAGTGATCATTTGGAATGAAAATCGAACATTCTGGCGCAGCGGTCCTTGGAATGGTGGGGTCTTTACTGGGATACAGGCAATGACAATGGCATATAATTTCGGTTTTCAAGCTGGAGACGATGGCGAAGGGAATATTGTTATATATTACACAGTACACAATGATGGCAATTCTGTGATCTATCATTTGAATTCAAAAGGAATATTAGAAGAAACACGGTGGGATGATGCGAAGAAAGAAATGCAAGTTATATGGACAAGTCGAGAATCAGAGTGTGATGTTTATGGTATATGTGGGTCATTTGAAAGCTGTAATTCATTGAGCACACCAATATGCAGCTGTTTGAGAGGATTTGAACCGAGAAACATACATGAATGGAACAGAAACAACTGGACCGGTGGATGTGTTAGGAAGACACCTTTGCAGTGCGAAAGAGTCGACAATAAAAGCGCAAGTGTAAAGGAAGACGGGTTTTTGAAACTACAGATGGTTAAAGTTCCAGATTTTGCCGAAGGTTTAACTGTTACATCAGACATATGCAGAAACCTATGCTTGAAGAATTGCTCTTGCCTTGCATATTCTCATCATGATGGAATTGGATGTATGTCTTGGACTGAAAATCTACTTGACATACGACTACTCGAAGCCGGAGGACTTGATCTGTATGTTCGTGTGGCCTACGCAGAACTTGGTATGCTCTACATGTTGTTTGTTAAAGCATTTGAAACATAGGTCATGAATGTGATTCCGTCTCTTAGGATTTAGGACATGGATTTAAATTTTTATATTTTAAATATTAAATTCTCTTATATACAGATAGAGGGAGAAAAAGGACGATCATTATTATAAGTACATTGATAATCGGAACACTCATAATCGTCATCTGTGCATATATCATTTGGAGAAGAAGATCAAACCACCCAGGTAAAATACATACCATCTTCATTTATTCAATTTGAGTCATAAAATTTGTTTTCTATTGATGATTAACTAAGGAAAGAAACTATGTGTTTTCAACTTTTTCACTGCAGCTAAATTGTGGCACTTTGTTAAATCAGCAAGGAAAAAGAACAACAAATCTAACAAAATTCTTAATAAAGGTGGATCACCAGAAGCATATGCTAGTGACAATGTAATTGGAGAAATGTCCCAAGTTAAACTACAAGAGTTATTAATATTTGATTTTGAAAAACTTGCAACTGCCACAAACAACTTCCATTTGTCTAACAAACTTGGACACGGCGGATTTGGTACAGTATACAAGGTACCTTAAATGTAACAGTTAAAAATATTTTAAAAACATTGTTTATAGTTGTCGTCACATAATGTTTTTTTTTTCTAGGGAAAACTGCAAGATGGTCAGGAAATAGCGGTTAAAAGACTTTCTAGAGCATCTGGACAAGGGCTAGAAGAATTCATGAATGAAGTCGTGGTGATTTGTAAGCTTCAACACCGCAATCTTGTAAGACTTCTTGGTTGTTGTATTGAAGGCGATGAGAAGATGTTGGTGTATGAGTACATGCCAAACAAAAGTTTGGATGCATTCATCTTTGGTTAGTTCTTTGAAGCCTCCTTTAGAATAAAGAATTGTTTCCTTTTCAGTGTGCTTTTCTTGGAAGCATTGCTTATTGAATGATTTTGATGACTTCACTTCATATTTTAAATTTATGTTCAACATAATATAATGCTATTGTTATTTTTTAGATCCGTCAAAAAATAAACTCCTAGATTGGAGGACACGGTATAACATTATAGAAGGAATAGCTCGAGGATTGCTATATCTTCACAGAGATTCTAGATTAAGAATTATTCATAGAGATTTGAAGGCAAGTAATGTTTTGTTATCCAATATCTCAGTAATTATAATTTGAGAACAAACTTGTATATGTTAATTAATGCAGTGGCTACATGTCTCCTGAATATGCAATGCAAGGATTATTTTCAGAGAAGTCAGATGTTTTTAGCTTCAGTGTTTTGATACTAGAGATTCTTACCGGGAGAAGGAACTCAATTTTCTACGACAATGAGCATGCTCTGAGCCTTTTAGGATTCGTAAGCCTCAACATACTATATTTTGGTTCAATTTATTTCAGCCATGTTTCTTTAGTTGTCACAACATTCAAATGTCTTATTATCTCTTTCTTTTTCTTGTATCTTATAATTTAGGTTTGGATAAAATGGAGGGAAGACAATATTTTATCTGTCATAGATGAAGGAATATATGATCCTAGTTATCATAATTATAGTTTAAGATACATACATATAGGACTTTTGTGTGTACAAGAAATTGCTGTAGATAGACCAACTATGGCTGAAGTAATTTCTATGCTTAATAGTGAAGCTGCATTGCCTTCTCCTTCAAGTAAACCTGCATTCATCCTGATGGCGAGTATGCTGAATTCAAAGTGGCCTGAAGAATGTCAAAGTGGTAGTTCCATCAACAATGTCACTATTACAGAAATTTGTGGCAGATAGCAAATTTGTGCCAAAATAAAATGCAAAATGTATATTTTTGTTGTTGCCTATTTTCTTATTTCATGTGTTCATCTAACAATTTGCAGCAAATTGTAAGAGACTGGTTTAGATATCTTCATCGTACATATTTGGTTTGCAGTACATCCTCCTCTCCCTTCCTCCGTTGCTCTTAATCCCTCCAGTTCACCGGAAGATATCTTGCGTTAATATAAATTCTTACTGGAAAATAAAAATATCTTTCAGTAGTATATTTTACCTATGTGAGCAAAACAAGGGGGTGCTATAAATATAATTGTTGATTACTCGGGTGCTACCATAGTTGAAACATTAGTTTATTATAATGATACATTTGGAGGACTCAATAAATTCATTTCATATTAGGGAAATGTCTTGGTAGGAAAAGTCCTAATAAAACAGCATTTGATAGAGCAATTTATCTCCAAAACTCGGCCCTATGAAGCAAAGAAATAAGTATCATGATATGATATTGAAATAAAAAAGAAAACACACACAATTGGTAATGAGTAGTGATGTTAAAATGCTGATCTTCTAGTTTGTATGATCCAAAATGTCTGGTTCTTCTTTACCATGTCATTTAATTCGTAAGCTGTCCATTGAATTTTGCTTCAGAAATTAATAGTGTAATATATGGATTTGGATTGCATGCAGGAGGACGCATGCAGTTTTGACTGCATGCAATTGGATCCGTAATATACCTCCAGAAGTATGCTTTCAGATAAGTTTATTTTAGTCCAAACTACACATAAAATGTGATTTAAAATACCGGTCTAGAACGACGCAGAGGAGCTTTAGCAGATTGGAAATCCTTATGGTAGATTTGAGCACCTCCAAAAGCTAAACATATACTTTGGTGGATTTTCCGTGATTGCCTTCCTAGAAGAACATAGTTGCGGCAACATCATGTCCAGTGCCCAGCAATTTGCGAACTGTGCAGAGGAGCGAATGAGGATACTTGGCACGTGCTCTTCGATTGTGAGGAAAGTAAGAACTGTTGGACTGCAGCGGATTTAAACAATGTGATAGCAGCTCGGCTGAATCATTTTAATGATGCAAAAGATGTAATTTTTGATATATGCAGTGAAGAAACTAAAGTGGTGGCAGGGAGAATGGCAATGGTGGTTTGTCTAATTTGGAATAATATAAATCAATGGCTATGGAACCAAGAGAAGACGAGTGCAGCACAATTGGGTGTACAAGCATCAGACATGTGGAATGAATGGTTTGAAGCTCAAAGAATCAATAACAGTGCGCTGATTAATGATCAAGTTCAGCAAGTTCATCAATGGCTACCACCAAGACAAGGATGGCTAAAATGCAACGTCAACGCCGCCTTTCATAACGACGGAAGAATCACAAGCGGAGGATTGTGTATTCGAGACCACAGTGGTCTGTTTATGCATTCAGGAACATATTGGATGAGTGGTGCTTACTCAAACATTGAAGCTGAGGCACTAGTTCTGTTAGAGGCCATGAAGGAAGCATGCAATATGAATATAGAGCACATAATATTTGAATCTGCTTCAATTACTGTTGTTGGAGTAGTACATGCTAGCCATGTTGGAGTCTCAGCCTTTAGTGTGCTTATTTCTAATATTAAGAGTTTGTTGCTTTTAATATCCCAACTTTGAGGTAAAGTTTGTAAAGTGTCAAGCGAATTTGGTTGCTCATAAGTTAGCTAGGGCGGCCAATTCTTGGGCTAGTCGCTGGTTTTTTTATTCGATTCCTCCATGTATTGAGAATCATTTAAGTAATGAAATTAGTTAAGTTTGTGTGTGTAAAAAAAAACACACCGGTCTAGAATAAAACTTTCGTAGAGGGTTGGTCCTCAAAATTTTAAGCATCAATCAGAATTGTTTTTGAATTTTAGAATCGGCAAATGTGTCCCTGAAACAGATATGTGTTAGTCAAAATGTTCCCTCCGTTAACTTCCATCATTAGAGGTTGTGATGTGGCACTTTGAATGCACATGTGACCTTTAAGGTGGATCACACATCAATGAAGCATCAATAGAAACTTATGTGGCCGGCACGTTAAATTCATGCATTTCATGCCAACTCCATGTCTGCCACCTCAGGATTCAAACATACAAATAATTTTTAACACTTAAATTTTATATGCAATTTAGTCCCTAGTGATGTAGTATTGATTTTGAATCTACATGTTTAGTTCATGTATGTCAATTTGCAAAAATTAAAGAACTATTTTGACTGATGCTCACAATTTTGAGGATCAATTTTCCTATTCCTTCATTTTTATTTTTATAGATTATAGAATCATTGACTTTTTTTATGGTTTAATTTACCTTGATTAACCATTTTATATTAAACTAGATGAAGTTGCTTTAAATATAAAAGCATGAATGATTCAAAGTCATAGTTATAGAAAACATTAGACCATTGGTATTATTTTACAGTTATGTGAGGTACTTACCTAAGGAATATTTGAATACAAAAATGATTCTCATATATGTGAGAGGATACAAGTTGATTTAATGTAATAAAATTGAGAGTGAAGGAAGAAAAAGTTAAAAAAAGTGATAACATAATAGCCTTATTAAATGGTGAAATGTCTCTACAATTTTTTAGTGTATCTGACATCATTAAATCAAACAATCTTAGTTATTTGAAGTGTTAGTGAGAAGGTTGATCATATACTATTCATCTTCCTAATGGTTTTCACCAACTATGCATATTTGTTGTCTGTTATGTTCATTTTGTTTTGCTATTTGTTACATGTTAGTATCGGTATAGACATGATCACATCATCTCGATTTATCAAGGATCCTGAAACTTTAATCTCCAAAGATGGTAACTTCACCTTGGGATTCTTTAGTCCAAAAAATTCTACAAATCGATACGTTGGAATTTGGTGGAAGTCTCAATCTACAATCATATGGGTGGCAAACAGAAACCAGCCACTGAATGATTCTAATGGGACTGTTGAGATATTTGGAGATGGCAATCTTGTCGTATTAAATGGACATAAACAAGTCATTTGGTCATCAAATGTTTCGACCATAGCATCCAATACAACTTCACAGTTTTCGGAGTTTGGTAACTTTGTCCTTTTGGATAGCATAACAAGAAACATTTTATGGCAGAGTATTCAGCAACCATCGGATACATTACTTCCTAGCATGAAAATATCGATAAACAAAAGAACAGGTAAGAGTGTAAAACTCAGATCATGGAAAAGCCCTTCTGATCCATCTGTTGGAAGTTTCTCGTCTAGTACTATTGAACGGCAACATATAATTGAAGTGATCATTTGGAATGAAACTCGAACATTCTGGCGCAGCGGTCCTTGGAACGGTGGGATCTTCACTGGGATACAGGCAATGACAATGGCATATTTTTTCGGTTTTCAAGCTGCAGACGATGGAGAAGGGAATATTGTTATATATTACACAATACAAAATGATGGCGATTTTGTGTTCTATCATTTGAATTCAAAAGGAATATTAGAAGAAACACGGTGGGATGATGCGAAGAAAGAAGTTTGTGTTACATGGACAAGCCGAGACTCAGATTGTGAAGTTTATGGTATATGCGGGACATTTGCAACCTGTAATTCATTGAGCTCACCAATATGCAGTTGTTTGAGAGGATTTGAACCGAGAAACATACGTGAATGGAATAGAAACAACTGGACTGGTGGATGTGTTAGGAGGACACCTTTGCAGTGCGAAAGAGTCAACAATAAAAGCGCAAGTGTAAAGGAAGACGGGTTTTTGAAACTACAGATGGATAAAGTTCCAGATTTTGCCGAAGGTTTAACTGTTACATCAGACATATGCAGAAACCTATGCTTGACGAATTGCTCTTGCCTTGCATATTCTCATCATGATGGAATTGGATGTATGTCATGGACTGAAAATCTACTTGACATACGACTACTCGAAGCCGGAGGACTTGATCTGTATGTTCGTGTGGCCTATGTAGAACTTGGTACGCTCTACATGTTGTTTGTTAAAGCATTTGAAACATAGGTCATGAATGTGATTCCGTCTCTTAGGATTTAGGACATGGATTTAAATTTTTATATTTTAAATATTAAATTTTCTTATATACAGATAGAGGGAGAAAAAGGACGATCATTATTATAAGTACAGTGATAATCGGAACGCTCATAATCGTCATCTGTGCATATATCATCTGGAGAAGAAGATCAAACCACCCAGGTAAAATACATACCATCTTCATTTATTCAATTTGAGTCATAAAATTTGTTTTCTATTGATGAACTATGTGTTTTCGACTTTTTCACTGCAGCGAAATTGTGGCACTTTGTTAAATCAGCAAGGAAAAAGAACAACAAATCTAACAAAATTCTTAATAAAGGTGGATCACCAGAAGCATATGCTAGTGACAATGTAATTGGAGAAATGTCCCAAGTTAAACTACAAGAGTTATTAATATTTGATTTTGAAAAGCTTGCAACTGCCACAAACAACTTCCATTTGTCTAACAAACTTGGACACGGCGGATTTGGTACAGTATACAAGGTACCTTAAATGTAACAGTTAAAAATATTTTAAAAACATTGTTTATAGTTGTCGTCACATAATGTTTTTTTTTTCCTAGGGAAAACTGCAAGATGGTCAGGAAATAGCGGTTAAAAGACTTTCTAGAGCATCTGGACAAGGGCTAGAAGAATTCATGAATGAAGTCGTGGTGATTTGTAAGCTTCAACACCGCAATCTTGTAAGACTTCTTGGTTGTTGTTTTGAAGGCGATGAGAAGATGTTGATTTATGAGTACATGCCAAACAAAAGTTTGGATGCATTCATCTTTGGTTAGTTCTTTGAAGCCTCCTTTAGTACTTTCTTGTATGAAATATTTAAGAATAAAGAATTGTTTCCTTTCCAGTGTGCTTTTCTTGGAAGCATTGCTTATTGAGTGATTTTGATGACTTCACTTCATAATTTAAATTTATGTTCAACATAATATAATGCTACTGTTATTTTTTAGATCCGTCAAAAAATAAACTCCTAAATTGGAGGACACGGTATAACATTATAGAAGGAATAGCTCGAGGATTGCTATATCTTCACAGAGATTCTCGATTAAGAATTATTCATAGAGATTTGAAGGCAAGTAATGTTTTGTTAGACGAGGAGCTGAATCCAAAAATATCAGACTTTGGTATGGCTAGAATCTTCGGCGGCGAAGATGATCCGGTCAATACTAGTAGGATTGTTGGAACTTAGTAAGTGTGCCTTCTTTATCCAATATCTCAGTAATTATAATTAGAGAATAAACTTTTATATGTTAATTAATGCAGCGGCTACATGTCTCCTGAATATGCAATGCAAAGATTATTTTCAGAGAAGTCAGATGTTTTTAGCTTTGGTGTTTTGATACTAGAGATTCTTACCGGGAGAAGGAACTCAATTTTCTACGACAATGAGCATGCTCTGAGCCTTTTAGGATTCGTAAGCCTCAACATACTATATTTCGGATCAGCCATTTTTCTTTAGTTGTCACAACATTCAAATGTCTTATTTCTTTCTTTTTCTTGTATCTTATAATTATAATTTAAGTTTGGATAAAATGGAGGGAAGACGATATTTTATCTGTCATAGATGAAGGAATATATGATCCTAGTTATCATAATTATATTTTAAGATACATACATATTGGACTTTTGTGTGTACAAGAAATTGCTGTAGATAGACCAACTATGGCTGAAGTAATTTCTATGCTTAATAGTGAAGCTGCATTGCCTTCTCCTTCAAGTAAACCTGCATTCATCTTGATGACGAGTATGCTGAATTCAAAGTGGCCTGAAGAATGTCAAAGTGGTAGTTCCATCAACAATGTCACTATTACAGAAATTTGTGGCAGATAGCAAATTAAGGGCTTAATGCAACATGTATTTGCCAAAATAAAATGCAAAATGTATATTTTTGTTGTTGCCTATTTTCTTATTTCATGTGTTCATCTAACAATTTGCAGCAAATTGTAAGAGACTAGTTTAGATATCTTCATCGTACATATTTGGTTTGCAGTACATCCTCCTCTCCCTTCCTCCGTTGCTCTTAATCCCTCCAGTTCACCGGAAGATATCTTGCGTTAATATAAATTCTTACTGGAAAATAAAAATATCTTCAGTAGTATATTTTACCTATGTGAGCAAAACAAGGGGGTGCTATAAATATAATTGTCGATTACTCGGGTGCTACCATAGTTGAAACATTAGTTTATTATAATGATACATTTGGAGGACATTCAATTTTGTGTTTTTAAAAAAATATTGATTAGGATTTAGACAATAAAGAGGACTCCTTATTTTGTTTAGACTGAATATATCCTTGTGTATGTGACAGTGTCAATGTTGTGATTTGTGTGTATACTGTTTGTCTATTTGTAAAATTAATTCAATCTGTAATAAGAAGGAATGTACTTGATTCGCTATAGTTTTGGTTTATGCTGTTGTTGAATTCACAATCAGTTCCTATAAATTAACGAGTATGAAATTGATTCTTAGTTGACGGTGGATGGCATTCATAGGACCTCCACTGGTATCACAGAATTTGGTTCTGTCATTAGTAGTATTGAACGTTTTATTTCTTTAAATCTCAAATTTGTGGTAAAGTTTGTTAGACGTCACGCGAATATAGTTGCTCATTTCCCTGCATGGGCGGCCAATTCTTGGGCTCGACACCAGTTTTTTGATTTCCCTCCTATTAAGTATTGATGCTATTTTAGTTAATGATGAAATGACTTAAGTTTGTTTTCCATAAGGCCAAATGCATTCGGGGGTTTTAAGTTTCGCGTTTGTAACAATTAGGTCTGTTAAGTTTTTCAGGTAACAACCAGGTCCATGAAAAAAGTACAAAGCAAAATATAAAATTGACAGATGACTTTTGAGAGGTCAATAGATATCTGGCCAATGCTAGATATTTTGTTAATCGATATGGCCTGTGCATTGCTTATTTTCTTATTGCTCGCAGCTGCAGATGACTTTTGTCTTGGATATATAGTTGTTTGTCGATAATAGTAAAGAAGGGTATGTTTGAAACAAAATTTACTCCACTCCAAAATTATATTTGAGACGGAAAGTTTGTCAGATAGTATACTTTCGGTCGACTCTTTTAAAACCCTCTCTTTATGTGTAATTTGGATTAAAATAATTTCATTTCAAATTATACTTCTGGTTGTATGTTACAGAAGGAAAAGTCATTCAATAAAAAGAGAGCAGAGATCACTCAATAAATTCATTTCATATTAGGGAAATGCCTTGGTAGGAAAAGTCCTAATAAAACAGCATATCAGAGCAATTTATCTCCAAAACTCGGCCCTATGAAGCAAAGAAATAAGTATCATCATATGATATTGAAATAAAAAAGAAAACACACACAATTGGTAATGAGTAGTGATGTTAAAATGCTGATCTTCTAGTTTGTATGATCCAAAATGTCATTTAATTAGTAAGCTGTCCATTGAATTTTGCTTCAGAAACTAACAGTGTAATATATGGATTTGGATTGCATGCAGGAGGACGCATGCAGTTTTGACTGCATGCAATTGGATCCGTAATATACCCCCAGAAGTATGCTTTCAGATAAGTTTATTTTAGTCCAAACTACACATAAAATGTGATTTAAAATACCGGTCTAGAACGACGCAGAGGAGCTTTAGCAGGTTGGAAATCCTTATGGTAGATTTGAGCACCTCCAAAAGCTAAACATATACTTTGGCAGATTTGTCGTGATTGCCTTCCGAGAAGAACACAGTTGTGGCAACATCATGTCCAGTGCCCAGCAATTTGCGAACTGTGTAGAGGAGCGAATGAGGATACTTGGCACGTGCTCTTCGACTTCGATTGTGAGGAAAGTAAGAATTGTTGGACTGCAGCGGATTTAAACAATGTGATAGAAGCTTGGTTGAACCATTTTAATGATGCAAAAGATGTAATTTTTTATATATGCAGTAAAGAAACTAAAGAGGTGGCAGGGAGAATGGCAATGGTGGTTTGGCTAATTTGGAATAATATAAATCAATGGCTATATAGCATCACACATGTGGAATGAATGGTTTTGAAGCTCAAAGAATCAATAATAGTGCGCTGATTAATGACCAGGTTCAGCAAGTTCATCAATTGCTACCACCAAGACAAGGATGGCTAAAATGCAACGTCAATGCCGCCTTTCATAACGATGGAAGAATCACAAGCGGAGGATTGTGTATTCGAGACCACAGTGGTCTGTTTATGCGTGCAGGAACATATTGGATGAGTGGTGCTTACTCAAACATTGAAGCTGAGGCACTAGTTCTGTTAGAGGCCATGAAGGAAGCATGCAATATGAATATAGAGCACATAATATTTGAATCTGCTTCAATTACTGTTGTTGGAGTAGTACATGCTAGCCATGTTGGAGTCTCAGCCTTTAGTGTGCTTATTTCTAATATTTAGAGTTTGTTGCTTTTAATATCCCAACTTTGAGGTAAAGTTTGTAAAGTGTCAAGCGAATTTGGTTGCTCATAAGTTAGCTAGGGCGGCCAATTCTTGGGCTAGTCGCTGGTTTTTTTATTCGATTCCTCCATGTATTGAGAATCATTTAAGTAATGAAATTAGTTAAGTTTGTGTGTGTAAAAAAACACACCGGTCTAGAATAAAACTTTCGTAGAGGGTTGGTCCTCAAAATTTTAAGCATCAATCAGAATTGTTTTTGAATTTTAGAATCGGCAAATGTGTCCCTGAAACAGATATGTGTTAGTCAAAATGTTCCCTCCGTTAACTTCCATCATTAGAGGTTGTGATGTGGCACTTTGAATGCACATGTGACCTTTAAGGTGGATCACACATCAATGAAGCATCAATAGAAACTTATGTGGCCGGCACGTTAAATTCATGCATTTCATGCCAACTCCATGTCTGCCACCTCAGGATTCAAACATACAAATAATTTTTAACACTTAAATTTTATATGCAATTTAGTCCCTAGTGATGTAGTATTGATTTTGAATCTACATGTTTAGTTCATGTATGTCAATTTGCAAAAATTAAAGAACTATTTTGACTGATGCTCACAATTTTGAGGATCAATTTTCCTATTCCTTCATTTTTATTTTTATAGATTATAGAATCATTGACTTTTTTTATGGTTTAATTTACCTTGATTAACCATTTTATATTAAACTAGATGAAGTTGCTTTAAATATAAAAGCATGAATGATTCAAAGTCATAGTTATAGAAAACATTAGACCATTGGTATTATTTTACAGTTATGTGAGGTACTTACCTAAGGAATATTTGAATACAAAAATGATTCTCATATATGTGAGAGGATACAAGTTGATTTAATGTAATAAAATTGAGAGTGAAGGAAGAAAAAGTTAAAAAAAGTGATAACATAATAGCCTTATTAAATGGTGAAATGTCTCTACAATTTTTTAGTGTATCTGACATCATTAAATCAAACAATCTTAGTTATTTGAAGTGTTAGTGAGAAGGTTGATCATATACTATTCATCTTCCTAATGGTTTTCACCAACTATGCATATTTGTTGTCTGTTATGTTCATTTTGTTTTGCTATTTGTTACATGTTAGTATCGGTATAGACATGATCACATCATCTCGATTTATCAAGGATCCTGAAACTTTAATCTCCAAAGATGGTAACTTCACCTTGGGATTCTTTAGTCCAAAAAATTCTACAAATCGATACGTTGGAATTTGGTGGAAGTCTCAATCTACAATCATATGGGTGGCAAACAGAAACCAGCCACTGAATGATTCTAATGGGACTGTTGAGATATTTGGAGATGGCAATCTTGTCGTATTAAATGGACATAAACAAGTCATTTGGTCATCAAATGTTTCGACCATAGCATCCAATACAACTTCACAGTTTTCGGAGTTTGGTAACTTTGTCCTTTTGGATAGCATAACAAGAAACATTTTATGGCAGAGTATTCAGCAACCATCGGATACATTACTTCCTAGCATGAAAATATCGATAAACAAAAGAACAGGTAAGAGTGTAAAACTCAGATCATGGAAAAGCCCTTCTGATCCATCTGTTGGAAGTTTCTCGTCTAGTACTATTGAACGGCAACATATAATTGAAGTGATCATTTGGAATGAAACTCGAACATTCTGGCGCAGCGGTCCTTGGAACGGTGGGATCTTCACTGGGATACAGGCAATGACAATGGCATATTTTTTCGGTTTTCAAGCTGCAGACGATGGAGAAGGGAATATTGGTATATATTACACAATACAAAATGATGGCGATTTTGTGTTCTATCATTTGAATTCAAAAGGAATATTAGAAGAAACACGGTGGGATGATGCGAAGAAAGAAGTTCGTGTTACATGGACAAGCCGAGACTCAGATTGTGAAGTTTATGGTATATGCGGGACATTTGCAACCTGTAATTCATTGAGCTCACCAATATGCAGCTGTTTGAGAGGATTTGAACCGAGAAACATACGTGAATGGAATAGAAACAACTGGACCGGTGGATGTGTTAGGAGGACACCTTTGCAGTGCGAAAGAGTCAACAACAAAACCGCAAGTGTAAAGGAAGACGGGTTTTCGAAACTACAGATTGTTAAAGTTCCAGATTTTGTCGAAGGTTCAACCGTTACATCAGACAAATGCAGAAACTTATGCTTGAAGAATTGCTCTTGCCTTGCATATTCTCATAATGATGGGATTGGATGTATGTCTTGGACTGAAAATCTACTTGACATACAACAACTCCAAATTGGAGGACTTGATCTGTATGTTCGTGTGGCCAACGCAGAACTTGGTACGCTCTTGGTGTTATTTGTTAAAACATTAAAAACATAGGTCATGGATTTAAATTTTTATATTTTAAATATTAAATATTAAATTTTTCTATATATAGATAGCGGGAGAAACATGACGATCATCATTATAAGTACAGCGATAATCGGAACTCTCATAATTGTCATTTGTGCATATATCATGTGGAGAAAAAGATCAAACCATCCAGGTAAAATATCTTCATTTATTCAATTTGAGTCATAAAATTTATTTTCTATTGATGAGTGACTAAGGTAAAAAACTATGTGTTTTCGACTTTTTCGCTGCAGCTAAATTGTGGCACTTTGTTAAATCAGCAAGGAAAAAGAACAACAAATCTTTCCAACTTTTTAATAAAGGTGGATCACCAGAACATTACACTACTGACAATGAAATCGGAGAATCGCCTCAAGTTAAACTACAAGAGTTATTAATATTTGATTTTGAAAAGCTTGCAACTGCCACAAACAACTTCCATTTGTCTAACAAACTTGGACACGGTGGTTTTGGTACAGTATACAAGGTACCTTAAATGCAACAGTTACAAATATGTTAAAAGACTTCCATTTATATTTGTTGTCAAATAATATTTTTTTCCTAGGGAAAACTGCAAGACGGTCAGGAAATAGCAGTTAAAAGACTTTCTAGAGCATCTGGACAAGGGTTGGAAGAATTCATGAATGAAGTCGTGGTGATTTGTAAGCTTCAACACCGCAATCTTGTAAGACTTCTTGGTTGTTGTATTGAGGGCGATGAGAAGATGTTGATGTATGAGTACATGCCAAACAAAAGTTTGGATGCATTCATCTTTGGTTAGTTCTTTGAAGTTTGAAGCCAACTTTAGTACTTAATATTTTAATTTTACGTTCAACATAATGTAATGCTACTGCTGTTTTTTAGATCCGTCAAAAAATAAACTCCTAGATTGGAGGACACGGTATAACATTATAGAAGGAATAGCTCGAGGATTGCTATATCTTCACAGAGATTCTAGATTAAGAATTATTCATAGAGATTTGAAGGCAAGTAATGTCTTGTTAGACGAGGAGCTGAATCCAAAAATATCTGACTTTGGTATGGCTAGAATCTTTGGAGTTGGAGATGATCCGGTCAATACTAGCAGGATTGTTGGAACTTAGTAAGTGTGTCTTCTTTATCGAATATTTATCCAATATATCATTAGTAATAATTAGAGAATAAACTTTTACATTGTTAATGCAGTGGCTATATGTCTCCTGAATATGCAATGCAAGGATTATTTTCTGAGAAAACAGATGTTTTTAGCTTCGGTGTTTTGATACTAGAGATTGTTACCGGGAGAAGAAACTCAAGTTTCTACGACAATGAGCATGCTCTGAGCCTTTTAGGATTCGTAAGCCTCAACATACTATATTTCGGTTCAATTAATTTCGGCCATTTTTCTTTAGTTGTCACAACATTCAAATGTCTTATTTCTTTCTTTTTCTTGTATCTTATAATTTAGGTTTGGATAAAATGGAGGGAAGACAATATTTTATCTGTCATAGATGAAGGAATATATGATCCTAGTCATCATAGTTACATTTTAAGATACATACATATTGGACTTTTGTGTGTACAAGAAATTGCTGTAGATAGACCTACTATGGCTGAAGTAATTTCTATGCTTAATAGTGAAGCTGCATTGCCTTCTCCTTCAAGTAAACCTGCATTCATCCTGATGAAGAGTATGTTCAATTCAAAGTGTCCTGAAGAATGTCAAAATGGTAGCTCCATCAACAATGTCAGTATGACAGAAATTTGTGGCAGATAGCAAATTAAGGGCTCAGTGAAATGTTTTTGAGGTCAATCTTCAATGGATATGTAGCCAAGCCAAAAATACAACATGTATTTGCCAAAATAAAATGCAAAATGTATTTTGCCAAAATAAAATAAATTAAAATGCAACATGTTTTTTTTTGGTGCCTATTTTCTTATTTCATGTATTTCATGTAAGAGACCAGTTCAATTTATATATCTTCATCTTACGTATTTGGTTCGAGGTACATCCTCTTCTCTCTTCCTTCATTGCTCTGAATCTCTCCGGCTCACTGGAAGATATCTTCCTATAATATAAAATCTTACTGAAAAATATCTTCAAGTGTATATTTTACCTATGTGAGCATAACAAGGGACAAGAGCGCCGACCAAAATTTTGTGACGAACTCAACTTGAGTTTTTCCTCCGTGTAAGGTTCGTTTCTCATCTTCTAAACTTGAGAAATTGGTTTCAGCAACAACCAAGCTGAAACACATCAATTTCTTCTTCAATCTATGTGGTGTCTACATTGAAGTTTTTGATCCCGGTGGAATTATGTTAGTGCTTTACAATTCTGCTATTATGCTCTCTACTTTGTCAATTTTCGATTCAATTCCACTCTTCCCTTTTGATCCCGGTGGAACTTCCGAAAACATTTTTTTCCCCCTCGCATTATAGCCATAAATTTTCTCTTTCTCGGATTTTTTGGCAATTCAGCTGCACATTCTTTGTTCTTGATTGAGTTTATTTTGGAAGTTGAATTGAATCTTGATAGAATACACGTGGTTGTTATTGTTACTCCATTCACAACTTGGTGGTACAGTTTCTGTTTGGTCTTTGTTTTCCAAACTCATACTAAGAATCTAAGAATCCTCTTACTATGAGTTTGAGGGAGGCTATTATAATATAGAAGTCAATTCTGCAACATTTTTCGAGTCTTTTCCAACCGTTGTGAATAGTCTTTTTAGTTTTGAATGGTATCGACTGCCATTGAAAACACTTGTTCAATGTTTCACGCCAGAGCTTATCAAAACGAAAAAGTTTCGCACCATATCATATCATATGGAATTTAAAAGAACAGAAATATGGGAATAATTAGATAAGCATCATAACAAGTAATAAAGTTCTACAACCATTTTGCAGACATCATTTATTGAAATTCAAATAGATATCTAAGAAATCCAACTTCATCTAGGTTGGAAACAAAGACTTTTTATTTAAGTTGTACATAGATGCATGCATATATCATGGATATCAATATTAAGCGGCCATTGTTGGCATCTTCAAGAAGTCTTTTGTGGATTTAGATTTAGAGGAAATAATCTTGAAGATTAAGTCTTCTGCCTCAGATATAGAATCAGCACAGACACCATACTCCACATCAGTATTAGAAGAACGAACGCAAAAGTTTCCAATTCCCTTATTCTTACATTCAACATGATCCCGACACATAAGATTAATATTCAAGCAGACACCGTCGCCTGGTGACTTAAACCAACAAAAACATTCACTGCTGCACCCTGAGGATGTTGCACAAAATGCTCCCACACAAAATGGCAATTGTTGTGCTTCTACTTTTTTTATCGGAAACGTTACTGTAAATGGCGAAGCCAATTAAAGTTTAAAAAACATACATATAATATTATTAAAAAAAATTGTAATCAGTTTAGAGACAGAGGAAAGTGTGAAATTTCTCTTATCTCATTAAATAAGAGAAATAGAGAAGAACTTTATATTTAACATTTACTAATCATTTTTATCACGCGGTAAACATTTATATTGTTTAGCATGCAACATATATATGATATCTCTTTAAAGTTATATATATAGTGGGTACACTTCCGTCAAAATAAAATATAGTGGGTACATAGTAATTTAGTAAATTATTAATCCATTAATTTGATATGGAAGTAGAATCTCATTAATTAGTTCTTAAATATTTTTTTCAATGCACGGTATAATGATGTGAAAGAAGGTTAAAATATATACATACCAAAAGTGGCAAGCAAGAACACTGACAAAAGAACCAACTTAACATAAGCCATTGTTTGATTGAAAGAGAGACCAAGCTACAATGGATAATTTGTTGTGAGAGCTTATTGCATTGGTTCATTGCATGCAGCAATTTATAGAAGATAGAACTCATACATGTACCACGTGAGTAGGGACGGATCCAGAAATTGTAATAAGTGGGGTCAAAATTATTTAGTATAATAAAAAAAATGAATAGATATATAACAGATAGAGGATAAGTTATATGATTGAATTTGTAGTGTTTAATAAGTTATAAGCTCGTAAGAATAATAATTATCAAATAAGTTTATTTTATCCTATGAATTGATAAACTATGAGCTACAGACTAATTTTTTTTTAAATGGTGAATTTTAGTAATTAATTGTTAAATTAATTGAGCTACACGCTTCAATTTATTTTTTTAAACTAATTGAACTACCCACTTCATTTGAACTACGAACTAACTTATCGTGTTCGCCAAAAAGACTTATAAGTTCATCTGAATAAATTAGCACTTTAGTTCAAAGTTCACGTGTCTTCCTTCCAGTTTCATTTATTTTGTTTTTTGTGAAGCAAACAGCAAGACTTTAGTTCAAAGTTCACGTGTTCTCCTTGTTATATTTATGCCTGTGTGAGATGGAGTGATTTTGAAGTGGAGACAAGACATCCATATCCATATATTTTTTAGTGGGGTCATTGTATCAAACTAGTTTTTTAAACCCGTGCTCTTGCAAGGATGAAATAATTTTTATATAATTAGATTTTGGTCAATGAAACTAACAACTAATTTAAATAAATTAATAAATAGGATTAATAGGCTTTTATTCTTTGCAAAGTAGGCGAGTTTTGCATTATCCGTTTATAATTTTTTTTTTATATTACCCCTATACAATGTGTTTTTATTTTTTCGCAGTTCATTTTACCCCACACGGGGTAAAACAAAACAACATTACATGGGGTGCAATGAACTGCAAAAAAAAAAAAAAACACATTGCAGAAGGTAATATCAAAAAAAATAATATAGGGGGGTAATGCAAAACTCGTATACATTGCAAGGGGTAAAATCCTATTAACCCTAATAAATATATTAAAAGTAAAAATCAATATGAAAAAGGTTGATTATTCTTATAGTTTTCTTAAAAACATTCGGTTTAGAGATTTATAAAACATGATAGGTTACAGACCCAACATACTAACATGATTATATTCTCACTGATAGAAGCGTAACAAATATATTGCAAATGCGTGCAACATAATGAATAGATAGCAAACTGATTTTTAAACTAAATAATTTTATAACAAAAATATAGTATTATGTATCTGAAAGCGATGATTATATAATAGGTGATGAATAAAACTTTTAGAAAATATTTTTATATAAATATTTTAAAACGTTATTGAATGTCTAAAGTATTGCAAAACACATATTTAACCCTAGATAGATAGATAAGGCATTGGTTTTTATTATTTTTATTTTTATAGTTTAATATTTGTAAAATAAAACATTAAACTCACTCATTTTACATCACAAAACAATCAGTTTTTTTTGTTATTGCATAGTCACAAAAAAGAACAATAAGTTCTTTTGATAATAATAAGTTTTATTATTCACCAAAAAGGAAAGAAATTGACAAATTGTTCTATTAAATTTAATAAAATTACAATTTTAAACATAATATTATTCACACCATTGGATTAGATGGATACCACCTTGTACTAACCATTATTGGGCCAAGCCTAATATATTTCATTAATCAACAACATTTCTACACTTACGCTAACTTTTTCTCTGTAACCCTAATGCTAAGCTTTGAAGAGATATATTTAAAATAAATGATTTGAAGAGATATATTTAAAATAAATGATTTGTAAGGCTTGGGTGTCAAGTTTGTAATATTATGATTAATTAATCATCTAATTGCAAAATGACCAATGATGTCTAGATACAATGACTTTATCACATCGTCCAAGCTCACATACATACTACCATAAATAGACCTCCCTCTATACCATGTTATTGTTAAAATTAGATTACCAACGAATAAAATTAGACCTCCCCCACAGAGTTGAGATCAGCTCCATTTTCTTATCCTCCTTTTCCTCCAGTCCCTTGTCCAGATTTTTGACATGTGGCAAAAAATAATTCAATGGTCTAGATTTAAAAACAAACAAAAAGGAGAAGAAAAGAAAGAATCACGTAAACAGTTTCCTCATCTTCGTTGCTCAATATCCCTCTCCGTCGTCACTTCACTTTGTCAATATCAGTACCACTTAGCCATCGTCGCCGTCGCCCTCTCTCGTCGTTGCCGTCATTTTCACCGTTTCAGTTTTACGGTAAACCAACCATCATGAATGAACCTCTTTGCTCCTCCGACCAATCCAACATAAACACTACTATTTAATTTCTTGAAATTAAACCACATTCAGAATAACAATTTTGCATCAAATATAAGGAATTCTCTTTATTATAATAACAAGTTATCAGTACAATTTTTTTCCTGTATAAAATATTCAGAATCTTCAACAAAACCAAAAGGGAAATATTACAAGTTAAAATTGAAATATAAAATTACAGTCTAATATTGAAACTTAATCATTACAGCTGCAATTGATTATTACAACCAAAACCTAATCCCTCATAAAATTGAAACGGTGAATAAACCATGTGGTATCAAAACTTTGGCGGCGAACAAACCATGAGGAACAGAGAACGATTGAGCGTTGCATCATGCTCTCTTGCTGCAAGTTTTTAGTTTTGTAGATCGATTGAGGAACAACTTTGGCGGCAAACAAACCATGAGGAACAGAGAAGATTAAAAAAATGCAGATCGAAAAGAGAGAGAACATGGAATTGGGAGGAGTCTGTTGAGAGACAACGATTGCAAAGAGAGTGGGTATTTTTTTTCTTCTGTTTTCTGATTAAAAAGCTACTTTTAATAAGAACCGCTTGATTTGTTTTTGGCCACGTGGCATACATTTGCTATAAGAACTGGAAACTGGAGCGTATCACAACTTGAGGTGATCTGGACTCTCCCCCACATAACACCTAGCTCATGTGAATAAAAGCTATAAGTTAAATCTAAATTAAAATCTAATGAAGATGATGTGGTACCTTTACTTGCAATCTACAGTAGCCAAATCATGTTTCCTTTTTGTAAAGATTATAGATTATAGATTATACTATTATTGGTTGTAAAAGGATAAAAGGAGTGGGGTCAGCTGACCCCAATTTAACAAGGGTAGATTCGTGCCACATGAGCGAAGTTTTCTCTTCCCACTCACCATATATCTCTTTCACCCTCTGAATTTCCAATTTTGCCCTTGATCAAAAAGTTCGGAACGTATTTTCCGAACTTTTTTTTGCCTTGAATATGAATTTTGGAATGTGTTTTTCGAAATTTTTATCGAATTTACATTAGGAAAAGTTCGGAAAATACGTTCCGAACTTTTTAACAAGGGCAAAATCGGAATATTGGAGGGTGAAAAAGATATGGGGGGTGGGAAGAGAAAGCTTCCACATGAGCGCTATGGCATATGGCCTAAAAAAAATTATAGAATAGTAGTATTAATTAATGAAGAGTATCCAAAATAAAATAAAATTAATGAAGAGTATAAAAGGGGATTATGGTCTTTCAAACAAGGGATTGCGGAATTTAAATATTTGAGATTCTATTTGTAAGACCCGTAGAATTACCGTAGCAGAAATTATATTTTTTGATATATTAATTAGCTTATGTTATTTGCTTTATCGGTGTTCTGCTTGATTGTCTGTTTTGACAGAATTTTTGCTGAGATTGTGCTTGCGCGTAGTTTAACGTTTGAAAAATGGACACAATGATATTATAAGCTTTAAATAAGTTTAGAAACATTTTTGTCTCGTCGAAATGTCAAAAATATTTTTCTGGTGGTTTTTGAGAAAATGGGCAAGATATACCCGCTGTTTGAAAATTTTACGGTTTCCGATTTCCGTCAAAATTTAAATGTAGACTTTATATATCGACTGTGATGAGAATTTGATCTCATTATATTTTTCCGTGCTTAGGAGCGAAAATTTACTCGGAATAAAATTTATTCGAAAGTTTGTGAATTGCTTTTATTATGTGGTTTATGGTAGAATTTTTCTGCTTCGGTAAAATTTATCGGTACGCGAAATACGACTCGTTTAAGAGCGAACGTGGAGACTGAGTGAGATGAGTTGGCAAGCTCATAAATATCTAGATATTTGTGAGAGCCACTTGGTGACCAAGACTTGATCCAAGGGCTAGGGTTTGGCCTTGAAACTTTATGCTTTTTGATCCAATGGTTGTGATGAAGCAAGACCTTAGCATAGTAAGGAGGTTTGATCATTGTTGACTTAGAAAAATCACACAAGACTCTCATTCTTCTTTCTCTCTTGCCGTGGCCATCCTTTCCCCTTCCTTCCTTGAGCAAAATTTCATTTCCTCACCAAATCACTTGATTAGAGGCTTGTTGGATCATAGGAAAATTGCTAGGAATCATCTCCTAAGGTAACTAACCTCTTCCTTTCTCTTGTGTGGCTAAGATTCTTAGAGTTTCATGAACTTTAGAGGTTATGTTCTTGAGAGAAATTTGTGAGAAATTGTCCATAAATGATTCTTGTTGCTTGAAAGTTGTTCATGAGTGATGAACTAGCATGTTTAGGCTTAGTAGTGATGCTTTCCATTGTTAGATGATGAGATCATGAAAATCTTTACTAGAGTTTTGAGGAAAATTCCTAATTGATCAAGAACATGAGTTGTTGGTTGTTGATTGTGAAAATGATGTTGCGTTTGAACCTTTTATGAAAATGGATGTGTGGAAAGTGACTTTGTTTTAAGAAACAAGAAAAATATTTTGTGTGTGTTCTTGAGTATTTTTGTGAAAACTATTTTGAATTGTGGATTATGTTTTGAAAATGTTTTGTTTGATCAATTAAATGATTTTGTGAACTAATTGGTTAATGCTATGCTTTTGAAATGAAAGAAAAATGATTTAGGGTGTGATTTCATTTCTGGCCGAAATTTTGAAGGGTATTCTGGTCATTTTAAAATTGTTTTTGTGACCTAGAACCTTGACCATTTGATCCGTCTTTTCGAGACGAAGATTTTGGCGTATGGCTCGTCTCGATTGGATAAAGAATGAGCGAGTTATGGCCATTTTATTTGAGAAGAAAAACTTGTAACTTGTGATGCAAGTAAACTTTTATTTTTGTGAAATTTTTTGAAGAGCTCATGGGTTGTTTTCAAATGGTTTTATTATGTGTAATTGATCACTTTGGAGTTAGAACTAAAAGAATTTCATAGTATGCTTTGAAACGAAAATATTTTCGTATAGCGAAAATAATGCATTTAACTTCGTGAATTTTTAATCACTATGGGGAGGACTCGAAATCACTATCCGAGAGTTTTAGAAAGTACCCAAAACCCCTCTAGAACTTTGAGAATAGGTTTCGTTTGGTTAGGATGTGATGGGAGTATTTTATTGATTGTACGCTACTTAATTTTAGGTAGCGCGAATTGTAGAGTTGTACGAGAAAAGTTAGTGGAAGCAAGCCGAGGTAAGGGCACCTTTATCTCTGCCTTATATCTTTTATGACATGTGTGTATGCTTGGTTCTGTGATGTGTTTGTGTGCTTGGTATTATGTATTCTCGAGACGAGAACGTGTTTAAATTACATGCGTATGCTTTACATATGATTTGCGAATATATGTATTGGTATGTGGAGATGATTACATTTGTGTATGTATATTGATTGTTGCATGAGCATGTATGGAACGTGTATGTCAGTGGAGACTACATGGGTGTTTGTCTGTGTGACTTCACCGGGGATTTGTCTGTGTGACTGCCCTATATATCTATATATGCTGAAATATAAAATATGCTCATGCATTTCATAGTTGCGTGTACGGGTGTTAGAGTCTGTGTGGCTTCACCTAAGCACCGGGTGTTAGAGTCTGTGTGGCTTCACCTAATCCTGCGGGATTTTTATTGAGTTGGTGTTAGAGTCTGTGTGGCTTCACCTTGGTGTTATAGTCTGTGTGGCTTCACCTGCCCTACGGGGTTTAGTAGGGGTTGGACCTACGACTCTCTGCGGAGAGGTTAAATTCCGGAATTCATGCATGTGGCAGCCAGTGATTGGTGCCACGCTCATTGTAGAGTCTGCATTGATAGGCTTTGTGTGCATTTGAATTATAATGCCTGTTGAGGAGGAAATGCTAAATGTTTATTTGCTTTCCGTATTTGGTATGTGTATATCTTGTGTGAATTATCTGTATGTATACGTGTGGTGACCCTTACAATGAAACATGAACGGGTTACCCCCACCTAGACGATGGTTTCCCGTCTGAGACTGTGGGTCGTGAGGACGACGGTGGCTTCCTGGGCCCTCAGTGATCGAGTGGCATGTTGGACCTAGTTAGGTGGTGTGCCGGTGTGTCTTGTACACCGTGCTTTTGGTTATAGTAGAATTCTGACTCTTTGGGATGACTGTATTTGAATACTTATACTTGTGGTCTAGACTGCGATATTTTGGGATGTAAGTATTTAGGTACACACTTTGCTTCTCCGAGAAGCACTATGATGCATATAGTACTATTTCAGTCACCTTGTTGGTCGTACTATTATTGCTTTAGTCCTGTTGTATGAATAATGCCGGCTCTTGTAAAATATTTTCCGCGCACTCTGTCTCGTGTTTTTAAAAAAAAAAAAAGTGCCTACCTTCGGGCCTTTGAAAAACGGGGTGTTACACTATTTATTCTAAAATAAAAGATTTATTAGTTATAAAAGGTCCTAAAAGAGATTGTTCTATTGCGAATAAATTTTTTAGATGCTTTATAGCTTTTTGTTATATTATTTTTATTAAATGGAAAGACATGTGATAGAGATTGTCTTGTTTATCAAAGTTTTTTTATATTATAGTGAAAAACAAACAAATATTTTTTAGTATTATTGATGCTGTTTGAAATTTAAATCAATGACAATTCTTTTGAATTTTTGTTTGTACTTTTTCTTTTATTATAACTTATTTTTAATAATTTCATAGGGCCTCCAAAAACTCAGAAACAACCCTGATTATAATGCAACAATTTCTAAACAAATTAATTATTTTAAATTACTAGGTTTGGTTTAGTAGGAACAATTTAGGTTGTTGTTAGAGGTCATGGGTTCGATCTCCAATTTCATTGTAAACAAAAAAATAAACAAATTAATGGTTTTGCCCCTTTCATTGGGAAATTATGCTTTTAGACATCATAATTAATAATATATTGTAGATATATTTATATATTTTTTAAAATGGTTAATTTAGTAGTCATTAGTTGTTAGGTTAGTATTTTTCTCTTCATTTTAGTTTTGGAAAGACCAATGTCAGGTAACTAATACCCTGGAGCTTGAGGTACTGAAATTTATTTAAGTAGTTGATAAAAATATTTTTTATACATATTGGTTAAACATCAAACCTAGACCAAATACGACTGATTACATTTTTTTAAAAAAAAAACTTAGGCCCATGAGAATAATTGAAAAGAGAGGTAGTCTCTACATGCATCTGAAAAAAATCCCTAAATAATTCATTTTTCTTCAATAACTGATCGATATTTGTTATTTTCCTTTTTTAGCATCAAACAAAGGCAATCAATGACAAATATTATTCATGATAAAAAATCGATACACTTTAAAAGATCAACAACACTTTAATTAACAATTCAAAAATGAACAGTGTACCAAAAGAAAAATATGTTTTCATTGTTACAATTACAATTATATACCAAAAATAATTTTTTTGGTTAATTGCTTGAATATGTACGTTAAAGAAGAAAAGTAAAAAAAGGGCGATTTATTAATAAAACTAGTATCCAGACCCGTGCCAAGCACGGGTATAAATGCGTTTGTAGATTTATTGACTTATAACTAATATATTTTACTTTAAATTAAAAATTTAAAAATTTAATTGCTAATAGAACTAATTATTTTTTTTTTAAACCAAAGAAGATGCTAGCAAAATGCTAACACCCCAAAATAGATTAAAAGATAGATGTTACAAAGATGTAGGGGACTAAGCAAAATGCTAATAGAAGTAATTAATAACAACTACGTAAATATTTACAATCTTATATAATTTAAAAATAAAAAAATATTTTGTGATAAAAACTAACTGTAAAATTTACGTAGTGTCATAGATTTTCTTAAGAAAGATTTCTATAGTTTGTATTTTTTTTTATCAAATTCAAAATGTATATCATAGTTGTTGTTTCTATTATTCTCCAATAAAAGAACTATAAAGTTGATGGAAAATAATTTCTCTCTGGCATATATGGAAGAGAATTTGAGGTTTCGTAAAAAAACTTTGAGGTAGAAATGAATTATAAAAAAAATATCAGTGTACCAATATATGAGTAGAAATATAGACTACAATATAAATAACAAAAAAAATTTGATTCCCGAATTAATATTTAAGTAGAAATATAAGTTCCCGTTGAAATTAAAAAAAAAAAAGTCTCCCTATTAATATATGAAAAAAATATAGATTCCTTAAAAATTATAAAATAAACAGATCTTCGTATTAATATATGAGTAAAAATATAGATCTAAATATAAATTTTATATATATATATATATATATATATATATAAAAGAGTCATATGTATTAACACATAAGTAGAAATATATGTTCCCGTAAAAATTAAGTGGTTTTATGTGAGCGTCGAGTGGATTACAATTTTCAAAGTTTAGTTCAATGTGTAATATGATGATGTCTATAACGGAATTATGGATCAAAAGCACATTGCATTGTGTTAGTTGTATTTTTTCACATGACAGCGTACAACATAAATTTTATAAAGGATAAATAGGTTTTTATCTCATGCAAAGTAGACTACCTTTTTCCTCGGCACAATTTTTTTTAAAAAAATGCCTCCTTACAATGTTGAAGATTTTGTTTTACTTGCATTATTTTTTTATTGAAATAATTATAACTTTTAGACAAAATAGTCAAACTTCAATGTTATAAGATCAATCAAAAGAGTCAAACAAACAAAACTATTTAAATGATAGTCAAATTTCGATAGACTCTAGCGCGCATATTCATTTGAAGAGTAAAAAATGCCTTCCATGTAAATATTTCAAAACTCTAATTAATTCAAATTTAATTACAATAAAATCAATAATTTATAAATCTTGAAACTGTCGATATAATCTTGAAAGTATCAAAGAGGAAACTTGAATCATCTAAAAAAAAGAAAAAATTTGGATTAGAACAATCACTTTCAAGTTTTGAAAGAAATTAACATAAAAAATTAACTAACCAAATAGAAAAGAGTGAAGGAAGGATTCATGAACAACTGCGGTTGACTTACCGATGGAAAAGAGAATCAGACGAAGCATAAAAACTCACTCCAAAAACATCTGCAAGGAGAAAGAACCCAAAATACTAATAAGCTTTAATACTTAAAAAAATAGAAAAAAAATATATAAATTTACTCTTCTTCCGTATTCATAAGCACTTTCGATCAAATGGAAAATATATACGTAAAATACAATAATTAGCACAAATTGCATCTCATTTATTTAATACACCACCGCAAAAAATAATAAAAGAGAAACACAAATTGCATCTCATTCACTTAATAAACGTTTGAGAAATTCCATGATTCTACATGAACAACTTTAACCGATATATTCCATGATTATCTAGAAGGAGTTATTTTAGAAATTTCAGAAATTGAATTATAGTTTGGAGGCATTTTCTTAAAAATTCGAGTAAGTAATTAACAATTAAATAACTAAAAGGAAATTTTGAAAATTATGAGTTGTAGTGTTCACACGAAAATCAAATATATAGGGAAAAAATGGACATATGAGTAATTTTGTGTTTAATATGCAATTAAAACCAATTACTACACAATTAGTCAACATAATAAATTCTATGATTTATCAACAATCAAGAACATTCTTTATATAACACGTTTTTCAAAAAGGAAATTCCATCAGTCATTTTAATTTATTTTTTTTTGTATGTACCAAAAAAATTTATTTTTTTTGTTAAGCATTTTAATTATTATATGATGAAACTATATTGCACGATTTACAAAAAAAATACTGTATTTGTATTAATTAATAAATTATGGAGAAATTAAATTGAGGAATGTATTAATTTAAAAATAAATTCAAGCAAATTAAATAAAATATTTTCAGATATTTTGTTGATGTATATAATTAAAAAAAATTATTTTTTCTATTATTATTTGATATAAAAAAATTATGTTACGAAATTTACCATTATATTTGCTTATTTCATTAATAAGAAGAAAAAAGAATTATTTGAATTTCTTAAATAAAATAAAAAATTTATTTTATATTGTACTAATTGTTTGTATTTTTTCTGAAAATATTTAATGATTTATATATAGTTTTGTAGAAAATCAATAATTAACTCACAAACTTTTCAAAGAAGCAAAGAATCTCATAAAAATAATAAAGAAATTGAATGCAAAGTAATTGTTTCATGTTTGTATGGTAAAAATAATTAAATCAATAATCTCATTAATAATTTTTGATTTTGAGTTGAATAAATTGAATAGACTATTAGTAATTTATTATTTGTAAAATAATTGAAAATGAAAAAAAAATACATTTTTATTATTTTGTGAATTAAAACCCTTATAATAATTATTTTTACAAAAAATTTATTTTTATAAAATATATAAACTTGTTATATTTTTTTTATAATATGTCAAGAATTATTTGAATTTGAAAAATAATAATTTAAATACGAAAATAATATAATTTTTTGAAATAAATAAATTTAAAATAATAACAGTAATTTAAATTCTAAAATAATATAATTTATTTGAATTAATTAATTAATTTTTAAATAAATGTGATTAATTTGACTATGAAAATCTATATTTTCCTATTTGGGACCTATCATAACTATGCTTTTATTATTTTATTTTATGCTGATTCTTTTATTCTTTTATTAAATTAGTTATGATCATTGAATGCTAAAACAATATGGAAGGAGAATGCTTGTGGGAATGCCATGTGTACACTTGCATTTGAAAAAAAAGCTCTCAAATTATATATAGAGAGATGACATTTTATGTTGTACAACCAAATTGCCTCCTTTTAACTAATATTATCGGTCACGACATTGGGGCAGTCGAGGATATTCATAAGTGAGCCGGACATTATATTTTTATCCAAAAATTTTCAGACATTAGGTTTATAAATTCACTCACCTACAAAGTATTCAACCTCCACATTTCTAAGCAATGTCAAACTTAACTCACCTCACACTTGCCACAACAATCTTCCCCTTAAGTGTGAGTCATTCAATAAATTATACTCCCCTTCAAGTGGAAGCTTTTTTCATCCATACATTTGTACCGCAATTGCTGCTGGTCAATAGAACACGCCGTCTGACCATCTTTGTCAGAAAGACTTTCGACAAAAGGAGCCAGTGAAGCCCTTCGCCAACCCATCGACTCTAATACCATTGTTGGGTCACGAGGGGGCAGCCGAAGATCATCGACATTAAATTTAAGAACAATAGTATAAGTGAGTTGAATACCATACTTTTATATCCAAAAACATTAAGGCGATATTAAATTTATGAGTCCTCTCATTTATAAAGTATTTAAGCTCCACTTTTTTAAACAATATCCAAACTCACATCACACTTAAGTTTCAACACACCGCACTTTTTTTTTCAACAACATTAATAACCAAATTATTGTCACTTTTAAACTATTGTTAGGAATCTAAGAGGTTTAAATTATTGTCACTTTTAAATTTACTCTTTAGGTTTTCAAAAAGTTGAAGATCAAAACATACATTATTGTCACCTTCAAACCCACACATTATATAAGATAAATATACATTATTTTTATTTTTATTTTTTTTTAATTTTTTTATTTAGTGGCAAAGATATATATATATATATATATATATATATATATATAATAAATTAAGAAACAATTTGAAGCACAGAAAATACCAATGGGAAAATAATGAAATATCTAAAATAACATTTTGAGAATAGCTATTGAAATCAAATTTTTATAAAAAGTTTCTATAAATTATTTAACACTATAAAATCTATTTTGAAAAAAAGCAAAACAAACGAAGCCCTATATGACTATATCTATAAATTCAAACCCACACGCTTCAGGACATCAACAAAAATCTAAAATGGAGAAGCAAGGAACACGAGATTAATAGATTAACAATTTTATTTCTTGACTCGTTGACGTGGCCATATAGAAGCAAGGCAAGCTTGACAAAATAATATAATATCGAGAAGCAACAAACACATGGTTAATATTTGATCTGCAAAATAAAAAAAACCGGAGAGAACATGACAGTACAAAATAGAATAACACAGGATAAATATTCATTGTATTGAATAAATTTTGTCTTGTATGAAGTTTGATGGAAAAAAATGTTACTTTGACGATTTAAACAACTTGTGTTGAAGATAAAAAGTTGTCACATGGTTCAGTAGGGGACAAGAATATCTGTTTTTGTCATGTCCCTTGACCCCCAATTTATCAAGTCTCAATGACAATTTTAACATCAAACACAGTACAACTTAAGTTGTCATGTCCAGTCACTTACTCCGTTTGATTTGCAAAATAACAAATACTGGACAGAACAATATAGGATAGAACAAGACAGTACATGACAGGACAAAATTGTACTAGAGAAAGTTAGAGAGATAATGTTTTTTGTATTCGAAAATAAAATGGATATTTTCGTATTTATTATAGTTGTATTGTGGACAAAAAGTTGTCATGTGATTTAGCAGGGGACGAAAAATCTTGTTTTTGTCCTGTCCCTTACTGCATCTTTTGTCCAGTACCATAACCAGTTTCTGAATCAAATAGAGTACAACGAAAGTTGTCCAGTCCAGTCATCTGTTTTTTAGCAGATCAAACGCACCCGTAATGTGTGTCAAAAAAAAATTAATACAAAATATTACAAGAAATATAATCATTGTTGTATGAAAAATAGAAATTATGAGTTAGTTTACAAAATTGTCCTTCATTAATGTTATGTAATAAATAAATTGAAGAAGTAAAAGAAGAAAGAGAAATAAATAGATAAGGGTAGAGCTGTCAAAAGCCCGATTTTTTCCCTGGCTTGGGCCTTAAAATTTGAGCCCGTATTTTTCTCGGGCTTTTTAGCTCGACCTGTTTAAGTTCGCTTAAAATATGGGCAAATTCGAATGGGCTGCGGGTAGCTCGAAGCCCGCATAAATTATAATAAAAAAAATATAAATAAATATTGTTTATTATATTACATTTTAAGTGTTAATTTTTTTTAATATTTGGGTCAAGTCAATCTAATATTTTTTTTAAGCAATTTAATACGTGAATTTAAATCTAATATGTTGTTGATTTGTTTTTGTATGTGAATTAGTATTACGATGTTCTTTTGTGTTGAATTTATATGTGAACTTAAATATAAGTAACTCTATTTATTTAATTTTCTATGTTTATTTTTTGTAATTTAAATTTGTTGAGTTTATGAAATTAAAGAAAAATAATATTAGTAATATCTATTTTAATTGAGCACTAATAGCTAAAGAAAAGTTAAAATTTAAAATAAAAGGGTACCTTGTCTGAATTTTCATGTCAATATACATCTCAACAAAATGGTCGTGCTGAGAGAAAGCATCATCACATTCCTGACTCGATCCGTGCGATGCTTATCTCAGCCTCTTGTCCAGAACGCGCGGAAGCTGCTCTTGCAGCTGTCTATGTAATCAATCGTCTCCCTTCCTATGTCATTGGCAATGTCTCTCTTTTTGAGCGTTTTTATCTCATCGCACCAGATTATAACTCACTTAAGGTGTTTGGTTGTGCTTGTTTTGTCTTTCTCTAGCCTCATGAATATACTAAACTTGAGCCTCGTGCTCGTCTATATTGTTTTCTTGGTTATGAGACTGAACATAAAGGTTATCGATGTTTGGACCCAATATCTCAACGCATTCGTATCTCCCGTCATGTTGTCTTTTGGGAACATATAATGTTCTCTTCCTTGTCAAAGTTTAAGTCAATCCCTTCTACTCTAACTCCTCTATTTACTAACCCTGATGTTGATTTATTTCCTAGTGACACAATTGCAGGTTCTGAGACGAATGTAGGTTCATCTAGTGAGCTTTTGACGCCTTCCGATATTCCATCCACTTCTGGTGATGATGTTTCGTCTGTTGATCATGCACCACCCACCATTGAGCTTCCTAAACGGTAAACAATCCACCTCCCTACCTTCGTGATAATTACCATTGTTATTTCACTATGCTTCACCATCATGAACCACAGTCCTATAAGGAGGCATTTTTAGATCCTCATTGGCAGCAAGCTATGCAGGAAAAATTACAGACATTGGAGAAAACTCACACGTGGGACCTTGTTGTTTCTCCTTCTGATAAGACTCTTGTAGGATTCAAGTAGGTTTATAAAATAAAGACTCACTATGATGGATCTGTCGAACGTTACAAAGCCCGCCTTGTAGCAAAAGGGTTCACTCAAGAGTATGACATTGATTATGAAGATACATTTGCTCCTGTTGTAAGCATCACATCAGTTCGAACTCTTCTTGCCATTGCCACCACTCGCAAATGGAGACTTACTCAAATGGATGTTAAAAATGCCTTCCTTAATGGCGAGTTAGAAGAAGAGGTTTACATGTGCCCTCCTCCATGATACACTTGTTAGGAGAACAAAGTGTGTCGCCTTCGTAAGGCTCTTTATGGTCTTAAACAAGCACCTAGAGCTTGGTTTTTTAAATTTCATAGGACTATCACCTAATTAAATTTCTCTTTCAGTGCTCATGACTCCGCTCTTTTCACTCGAAAAACTTGAAACAGTACTGTTGTCTTGCTTCTTTATGTCGATGACATGATTATCACTGAAGATGACTCTAATGGAATTGAAGAGGTAAAACAATTCTTGTGTCAACATTTTGAGATGAAGGATCTTGGACCACTAAGTTACTTTTTAGGGCTTGAAGTATTATCTCGAGTGATGGCTTGTTTCTCTCACAAGCTAAGTATGCTTCTGATCTTGTCTCTTGAGCAGGTCTCACTGATTGTAAAATTGAACACATTCCTCTTGAACCGAATGTTCGATTTACTCCTCATGATGGTACTTTACTTGACGATGCTACTCTTTATCGGCAGCTTGTAGGCAGCATAATTTATCTCACAGTTACTCGTCCAGATATCTCATATGTTGTTCATCTAGTTAGTCAATTCATGGCCTCCCCACGTACTACTCATTATGCTGATGTCCTCCGGATTAATCGATATATTAAGGGTACCATGTTTTGTGGTCTACACTACTCGACTGCATCCTCATTGATTCTTAGAGCCTACTCTGATGCTGATTGGGAAAGTGATCCGAGTGATCGTCGTTCTACCACTGGTTTTTGTATTTTCCTAGGAGATTCTTTCATCTTTTGGCATAGTAAGAAACAAACTTTGACAGCCCTCTCTAGCATTGAAGCTGAATATCGTGCTCTTGCTGATACGACTTCTGAGATATTATGGCTCCGTTGGCTCCTTGCCGATTTAGAGACATCTCAATCTTCACCAACAGATCTATATTGTGACAATCGCAGTGCCATTCAAATTGCCCACAATGATGTTTTCCATGAGTGAACAAAGCATATTGAAATTTCTTGTCACTTCATTCGCCAACATCTTCTTCGTGGTGAACTTCATCTAATCTCGATTGGCACTCTTGATCAGCCTGCTGATTTGTTGACAAAACCTCATTCTCCTGGTCGCTTTCGCACTTTAGTGTCCAAACTCAAGTTGTTTACAGCTCCACCAACTTGGGTTTGAGGGGGATGTTAAGATATGATATGATTATCTCATTATTATAATTTATATTGTAATTATATTAGGATTAATTAGCCTTTATGTGTAATTATTTTCTTTGTTTCTTTGTCTTCAATCTTATATTATAAATAAGAACTTTTGCTGTACCAAAAAAAAAAATATTTTGCTTGTACTAAAATCACACAATGAATATACAAATATTCTCTCATATTTTTTGAGTTTCTACATATATTAAAATAGATTTTAGAAATGACAAAGTGGTAGCTCCGTCAACAATGTCAGTAAGACATAAATTTGGGGCAGATAGCAAATTAAAGGACTCAATGAAATGTTTCAGGTCAATCTTTAATGTATATATAATAAAAATGCAACATGTATTTGACAAAATAAAAATATCTTCCGGTAGTATATTTTACCTTTGTGAGCAAAACAAGGGGAAAAAAAACGATTAAAATATTATGATGAACCTCAATTTGAGTTTTTGAGATGAGGATTTGTATGGAGGGGAGGGAATATTTTTAATTAAATGTTTTTGGTTCAATTTTTAAAAGAGAAGAGGAGGGGAACAAATTACCTCCTTGAGGAGGTGGGGTTCAAATCCTCTCCATTTTGAGAAAAAATTATCATCTCCATTTTTGCCGGTTAAAAATTAAAAAACCGCAAAACTCCTCGTCTTTCCCAAAATATCATTCTAATATTTTCTCCAAAACTTCACCCAAGGTCCCAGCCAGTGCCACCCCACCACCATGACTTTTCACCAAGACAAGATTTCATTTTTTTCAAACTATTGGGATTACTTAGATATATATCATGTCTCTGGTTAATCAGTATTTTGAAACAAAAGTCACAAAAACATTCATCTTTCAATTTTGGTTTTGAAAATTCCTCTTCTAATTTTGCAAAATCTTGTGCTGGGTTTTTGGTCATGTGATTACTGTCATGAAAGTTCTTATTCGCTTTAAATAATACAAGTTATATCTATGTGTTTAATTACTTTAATGAAATCATGTTATGCAACATATATAACTATTGAACTCAGTGAAAAACAACATATAACTTGAAAAAAATACGACAACCCTCACAGAACTAATTGGATTGACACTCAACCCAAAATGAAAGTAACACACTTTTTATCACACTCCTATAACACACTCCAATGATATTTGTGACACATCATCCACTATTCCAATTTGTGCACTTGGCCACCGGTACATCTTTTCTACCATTTATTTTATTTATTAATATTTTGATTTTATCTCTTCATCTTCCTCTTCTTCTCTATGCAACTCCAATTGCCAAAACTTTTTTACTTTTGATACAACAATTCAACTTGTAATTACAACAACTCAAAACACAAATCCATCAAAATCATGTTTCAATTTCAACAACGATTTTACTTTTGATACATGCATTATATTTTTTCAATGGCTTTCATACAAACATGTGTTGAGAACAAAAACTGAAAATGGGTTTGTTATGAAAAAGTGATTAAACAACACAAAAGAGAATGCCACTGCCAATAATTGATGCTCTAAAATCTCGTTTAGAAAAATGGAACTCAAATCAACTTCAAAAAATTGAACTCATAGTCATATGAAAAACTAAAAATGAAACCCATATCTCAAAAATGGGACAAAGACGATGGCGATTTACAATGTTGGGAGACAGATCGAAATGAACAATTGAGTTTTGGGACAAAGACATGGCAGTTACAATTTTTTTAGAACAGAGTTATAAGATGTTTCTCAACTTGGTAAAAAGAAAAGAAAAAAAGCAAAACTGGTGCAACCGGTTACCACATAAAAGGAATTAAAAAGTGGATGATGTGGCACAATATCATTGGAGTGTGTTAGGGGAGTGTGATAAATAGTGTGTTGCTAGCATTCCTTGTTGCCAATACGTACGAAAATAGGTTTTATTCCCTCTGCACACAGAATGATACATTGACCCTTGTTGTCCTGGACGAGATCGGTTGAATGTGTTGTGGCAAGTGTGAGTGTGTAAGTTTCACATTGCTTAAAATAGTGGAGGTTGAACACTTTATAAGTGAGAAGACCCATGAACCAAATACCTTAAGGTTTTGGGTTAGAGTGTGGTGTCCAACTCACTTGTGAAGGTGTTCTTAGACCCAATGTGGATGATCCCCCTGACTGCCCCCTCTTGGTGACCCAACAGTGGTATTAGAGCCGATGGTCCGACCGGCTCCTTGTGTCGAAAGTCTCACTTGTGAAGGTGTTCTTAGACCCAATATGGATGATCCCCCTGACTGTCCCCTCTTGGTGACCCAACAGAATGAGTTTCACTCTTTTAGGTTGTAACCTTCTTTGTTTGTCTCATACAGACAGACCAATGTACATCACGGTTTATAGACGATCATGATGTGAAAGGTTCAATTTTCACATCAGTTGAAATAGGTCCTTGATCTTAAAGGTATATCAGGTTGAATGATAATACTTTTTTACATTGGTGAAAAATATAATCGATGTAAAATATATTTTACATTGGCTTTTTACCAGGTGTGAAAAGGTCCAATGTAATAGTCTTTTCCAAGTCTTTTTAGTTTTGAAAATGGTATCGACTGCCATCGAAAACACTTGTTCAATGTTTCACGCCATAGCTTATCAAAACGAAAAAGTTTCGCACCATATCATATGGAATTTAAAAGAACAGAAATATGGGAATAATTAGATAAGCATCATAATAACAAGTAATAAAGTTCTACAACCATTTTGCAGGCATCATTTATTGAAATTCAAATAGATATCTAAGAAATCCAACTTCATCTAGGTTGGAAACAAAGACTTTTTATTTAAGTTGTACATAGATGCATGCATATATCATGGATATCAATATTAAGCGGCCATTGTTGGCATCTTCAAGAAGTCTTTTGTGGATTTAGATTTAGAGGAAATAATCTTGAAGATTAAGTCTTCTGCCTCAGATATAGAATCAGCGCAGACACCATACTCCACATCAGTATTAGAAGAACGAACGCAAAAGTTTCCAATTCCCTTATTCTTACATTCAACATGATCCCGACACATAAGATTAATATTCAAGCACACACCGTCGCCTGGTGACTTAAACCAACAATAACATTCACTGCTGCACCCTGAGGATGTTCCACAAAATGCTCCCACACAAAATGGCAATTGTTGTGCTTCTACTTTTTTTATCGGAAACGTTACTGTAAATGGCGAAGCCAATTAAAGTTTAAACAACATACATATAATATTATTAAAAAAAAATTATGATCAGTTTAGAGATAGAGGAAAGTGTGAGTCTTATCTCATTAAATAAGAGAAAAAAGAGAAGGATTTCATACTTCACTTTTATTACTAATCATTTTTATCACGCGGTAAACATATTTAGCATATTTATATATAGTGGGTACATTTCTGTTAAAAAAACTATAGTGGGTACATAGTAATTTAGTAAAGGAAATTGCTTCTTATAGCGAAAACTGCATCATGAACTGATCGCGAAATTGTCCAAAATGGGGTTTTTGAAAGTGATGTTTTTTTTTCATAAGAGTTTGGGTTTGAAGTATCTTTTTATTTAGGGTATCCATGGAGATGATTGGGAGATTTGTTGCAGTGGAAGAGATGAAATTTCTAAAACCTTGAGATATAGAAGTTTCTAAGTTGCTAAGGATTGGTGGTTTTAAATCTTTTTTTGTTCAAAGTTTTTAAGGTGTTCAACAAATCCAAGCTTAAATGGTGTTTTGTTGAATTTTTTCAGTTTTTTCTCTAGTCTTTTCTTGCTTTTTAAAGTTGTTGTTTTGGGTATCACTAAATTCGCAAAAATTGCTCTTTAGTAAATTATTAATCCATTAATTTGATATGGAAGTAGAATCTCATTAATTAGTTCTTAAATATTTTTTTCAATGCACGGTATAATGATGAGAAAGAAGGTTAAAATATATACATACCAAAAGTGGCAAGCAAGAGCACAGACAAAAGAACCAACTTAACATAAGCCATTGTTTGATTGAAAGAGAGAACAAAGTTACAATAGATAATTTGTTGTGAGAGCTTATTGCATTGGTTCATTGCATGCATCAATTTATAGAAGATAGAACTCATATATGAGCCATGACATAGGGCCTCAAAAAAAATTATAGGATAATAGTATTAATCAATGAGAAGTATAAAACGGTAGATTGAAGTAGGTTTGGTCTAGTAGTGAACAATTTAAATAGCATGTTAGATGTCATGAGTTCGATTTATAATTTTATTGTAAATAAAAAAATAAACAAATTAATGGTTTTTCCCATTTCATCCAAAAATTGTGCTATTAGAAATCATTATTAATAATATATTGAAGATGTATTTATATTTTTTTAAACGGTCAATTTAGTAGTGATTAGTTGTTAGTTTAATATTTTTCTCTTCTTTTTAGTTTTGGAAAGACCAATGTCAGATAAACTAATACTTTCGAGCTTGAGATACTGAGATTTATTTAAGTAGTTGATAAAAATATTTTTCATAGACATTAGTAGTCATTACATTTAACTATATGATACTTTGTTTACAACATCAACTTTATTTGGTTAAACTTTATGATAATTTATCAGCCCTGTATCTTTATGATATTTTATGCGCATTTGGAAGATCAACTTTACAAGATTAATAATTTATTTCATGACTCGTTGACATGGTTACATGGCCATCATATAGAAGCAAGACACAATCTACAAAAAATAAATAAATAAAGGAATGCGTCACTTTCAAATAGCAATTATTAGAGGAATATACACGGGTCATTGGCCAATAGGATTATTTCCTGATGCTTTCGGGATGAAAAAAATTCACTTCATCGTATTACCGAAATAGAATATGGAGATGCAAGAAACACGGGGTTAATAAATTAATACAAATAAGGGTCATGTTAAACGGTGCATTCGGTGCACTTATTAAACATGTTAAAAATGAGTTTAATTAAGTATAGTATACTATAGTATTAGTTTTCGGATTTATATGGTAATCCTTCATTAAATTAAGAAGCATAGTGCTTAAGACACCAATTAAGAACATTTACAATGGAGCTTCTTCCTATTTTTAAGTAAAGTATAGTATTTATATGGATCCTTTCATTAAATTAAGAAGCAAAGGCACATAGTGCTTAAGACACCAATTGAGAGCATTTATAATGGAGCTTCCCATTTTTATTTATTTATTTATTTATTTGTCAAAAGCTTCCCATTTAATAGTATTTAAATGGATCATGCATGTATACATCACAAATTTAATCTTTTTTAATAATAGTACTCAATCACTCAAATCAAACATCTCTTAAAAAAATTTAAATGAGTCACATAAAAAACATATTTCGCCAATAAACACTATATAATTATAAATAGGTTTCAAACAAATAAGATAAGTACCACTTTTTATTATAGCATCAGTAATTAGCAGGTACTCTTTTGAGTTTTGCTCCAATGAGACCATCTTCAATGGTAGTACCTATTTCAATAAAAAACTGGTACTTATTAGGTATTACCATTGGAGCAATACCCATTTGAATAACTAATAGGTACTGAGTCTCAAATAATCTCTCTCTCTCTCTCTCTCTCTCTCTCTCTCTCTCTCTCTCTCTCTCTCTCTCTCTCTCTCTCTCTCTCTCTCTCTCTCTCTCTCTCTCTCCCCTTCTAATTTACATTAAAATATATTTTTTATGGGATCCACTTATTCTTTAATATTCAATTTAAATTAATTAAAATTTATACAATGCACAAACAAATGAATTAAATTGATATAAACACAACCCATATTTTTTAAAGTAGCAGGCCAAACATTATATATGTACCAATTTGATATCAGCGTTAATTTTTTTAATGCTAATGGACAAGAGCCGTTGTGCTCTATTTAATTTGTTTTATTACCGTTAAAAACAAATGCTATTGTATAGTAAAAAAAAATTGCGGAAAAACATTCTCTTGTTATTGTAACTATTGTTTCAAACTCTTTACAATGGATCCAAACCAATTTTTTATTTTTTATTTTTATAATTTCATGTCAATTTCTCAATCTCCTACTAATCTAAATATTCAAAATCACCCCCTTTGTTCCAAACTCACAGAATAATCTGAGCAATTTTCCATTTTTAAGACCACCATATCCATATCAATTTCCTATGTTTCAACCACCACCTACTAACCCCATGTTGGATTATTCTTATGATCACCATCCCAACAATGATGTTTCAACAAGTGCAACACATAACGGTCCTCATCCAAATCTCGCACCATACCTTCAAAGAAGAGCACAAATTCAAGATAGACGAGTTCATCTTCAACTTCAACATGATCTTGTTGAGCATATTTAGCAACGTTTTGAGCATGTTGATCAACAAAATTAGTTGTTTTTAAAATCATGTAATGTTATTTTAAATTATTTTTAACTTATGTAATTCTTAAAATTTGTTTTTTTTAATTAATTTTTGAATTTTAATTATTTTTCGAATTATAGAAAAATAGTACATGTTAATTTTTGTAATTTTATAATCCAATTAATTTAATATTATAAAATAGAAAATTAAAATAAGTTATTGTAATGATGTGAAGTTATTGGTGGGACAAATTTAGAACTTTTTAATTTAGGTATACTATTATTAAAAAATAATAAACAAGTGATGTGTAAATGTGACACCCAGTTAAGTATTCATACTTCGGGTGCTCCATTGTGGATGCGCAGAGGGTACTTATTAGATACCAATTCTTAAGAAATAGGTACCCAAAATTTGAAATGGTCTAAAAAATTAAATAAGATATAGGATATAACATTATGGAAAATGCTAAACAGTCTTTCCGGGGCACTAGTTAAACATATTAAAATAAAAAATAGTCTCGAAATATGTGCATTCAATACTTTGAAATCATAAAAAGTTGTTTTTTCAATATTAAATTTAATTTTTATTTCCTTTTTTTTATGCTTAACTAGTTTTCAATATTATATATATATATATATATATATATATACTAAACACATTTTTTAAGATTTATAAAAAAAAATTAAATTTCTAACTCGTACTTGGTACGGTGTTAATCTTAATTTTAATAATATATCTAAGTAAAGACAAAAAGCAAATAAGAAAGAAATTTTTATTGAAATAGTTGTAAAGTATACAGGATTTGTCAAAACTTCTATTTTGATTCTACTTTTATAACAGCTAGTTCTGATTCTAGTTGATTATGAAAATAGTTTGTGCTTGATAAGCTAGCTGATAGCTTATGGCTGATGGCTGATGGTTGATGATTGATGGTTGATAGCTTATGGCTGATAAGTTAATTAAAATGTTTGATAAAATTAACGGTTCAATTAGCTGATAAATGTAAAAAGACACAAAAGGACATTCTTAATTAAAATAGTACTTTTATTTTATTAATTAATATGTCTCTTCTATTTTATTATTCAATTAATTTGTGTATGCTAAAATTTTATTTTTATTTTAATGTAATATATATTTCACTTTAAAGTGTATATGTACATTCTTAATTTATAAAATAAAAAAATTTATACCAAATTTAGTTAAAATACTTCAAATTACACACAATAATAAAATTAGCAATACTACATAACACAGAACTTACAAAAACAACATAAAATTATCAGTTCAACTAGCTAATAAATGTAAAATGACATAAAAGGTCATTCTCAATTAATCATAAAATTTTTATTTAAGATAAGAATTTAAATTTATAAATACAATATAATTTTTAAATATAAAACATGTATATAAATATATGACATATATGTCGCAGCTTATTTGTATGTATACATATAAAAAATAAAAAATTAGTGTATACATATATGAAACAACATGTACTATGTATATACATTAATTCATATATGACACATATATCGCTTTTTTTTTATTAAAAATAGAAAACGATGGTTTATATTTAAAGCATATAATTATTTTATTTTAAATTAAAATAAATTATAAGGGTAAAAGTGGGTTTTTGTTAAAATAATAAGGGCAAAAATGAAAGAAAATATGATAAGCCATAAGCTATAAGCTCATAAGCTACTTGAAATAACTTATGAAAAATAAGCTATAAGTCAATAAAATAAGCTATAAATTCATGATAAAAAAACTGTTACCAAACAGGTCTTTTAACTTATAAGCTACTCCCTCCGGTCTCATATATAAGAAACAAAACAAAAAAATTTAAAGTCTTAAATATAAACAAAAGTCTACTTCAATTATTAAGTTTTATGACATTATTCTAATTTCAACCAATAAATGCAATGTTTTACATTTTCCAAGAAGATATAATGTGTTTTTTATCATCGGTTAATGTGTTTTAACTACTTTCTTAAAGGAAGAGCTTTTTTGAAAATTTTCTTATATACAAGACTAGAGGGAGTATAAGACATAAGCTATAAGCTACTTTTGGTGATTGGGTCATATATCTCCTTGTATAAAAACTTTTATGTATATTTACGGTGGGATTAATTAGTTCCATCAAATCTAATAGTACACCCTAGACACCAGATCCTTTCTTTTCACACTGAGAACCAGAAACTCTTCCTTCTTTTTCCACATTCACTACAAACCTTATAATTTTCTAGCAGAATGGTTCAGATGATAGAGTAATTGGCATTGTATGGAGGCAGATTCACGATTTTGCTATCACTCTCACATTATCATTTCGGTTATCTTCTCTGCCTTTTATTTTTCTGTTCGAATAAATAACTTCTTACTAAGGTTATGTTTGGATTAATGGTTTAAGAACTACTTTCATAGAACTTTAAAAAAAAATCACTTTTTTGAAGAATTTCATCCGCTTGTTACATATTCTTATTAAAAAAATGAGAATTGAAAATAATCTAAAAAGTGCTTCACATGAGAAGCTCTTTTGAGTAGTCTTTCATTTCAAGCAGTTTTTTGAGTTTTTTTAGATTTTCATTTTTTTAAACTCTGTAAAAAAACAAATGAAAATATTTAAAAGTGATTATTTTGTTTAAAAGAAGTGTTTATGAAAAAAAGCTGTAACTAACACACTCATCAAAGTCAATTTTTTTTAAACTGTTTTCATAAAAAGCTGAAAAGAACTTATGAACATTTTTTTTTGAACAGCAACAACTTATGAACATGTCATAAGATATTTTTATAAGTTCTTTCAAACAGTTTTACAAGTGCTCATGCCGATAGATAAGCTCAAATAAGCTAATGACCATGTGTAGTTGTTAAGTTGTTTCGATCATTGGCTTATCTTATTTTAACTTGACAGTGTCAGTTAGGTATTGTTTGTGTTGATTTATTATAATGTTGTGATTAAATTAACCATAATGTTCGTCGATATATTCCACTTCATAGTGAACTTTAGGGCAGTTAGTTAACTAGTTCTCCTTGCCTGCCCAGTACAAGTGTACAACATTGCTGAACTTTAGGGTCCTGCAATAGTTATTGAGTTTCTATATCCTAGACCAGTCCATTGGTCAATTCAGAGTTCCATATAGTTCCCCTTTAGTGAAGCTAGTATAGCATTGTGGTTTGCATAGCGGATTCATCCAAATCCGCTATGCTATTGTGCCGCACTGCCACTATTTGACAACTCTGCTATGCATATAGCTTCAATGCAGTTTGTTGTGTTATATAGTTATTAACCCCACAAGCCTTGCTGCACTGCTGAAGAGCAATCTGTTTTCTTTCTCTGAACATGTTAAAGAGTCTAGGGAGAAATCTTGTACTCTTATAACCTACTATAACAAGTCAAACTGGTGGTGTATCGGTACACCGTACCTAAAGGATGCACCCTGATCTCCACCTATTGGCTGACCCGGTCTCATGAAAATGATATTGATTTTGATACTATATAAAATCATTGACTTATTAGGAATAAATTTATAAACTATTGTATTACACTATAGATATTGCAGTTGATGTCAAAAAGGAATGATTCAAACTTATAGTTTTACAAAGCATTAGATAACTGATATTATTTTATCAAATACTTGATACACCTGTCTAGGGAAAATGTGAATGTAGAAATGATTCTCATTGATGTGAGATCATAAAAGTAGATTAAATGTAATAAAAAAGAGCGGGAAGGAAAATACATTAGAAGTGATAATATTCTTAAGTGGTGAAATATCTGTACAAGCTTTTAGTGTACATCTGACATCATTAAATCAGACAACATTTTTTTATCTAAAATGGTAGCAATTTTCAGAACTGTTACCTGCGGTGCATGAGACTTTGACTTTGAAATGGTATTTTCTTAATGGATAAGAAAGAATGACCATTTATGTATCATAGTGTAACTATTGATCATACACTGTTTATGTCACTAATGGGTTTCAGCAGTTGTTCCAATCTATTTTCTGTTTTGTTCATTCTATGTTGCTATTTGTTACACTTTAGTATTGCCATAGACATCATAACATCATCCCAATTCATCAAGGACCCTGAAACTCTAATCTCCAAAGATGCTAACTTCACCTTTGGATTCTTTAGTCCTAAAAATTCTACAAACCGCTACGTTGGAATTTGGTGGAAGTCTCAATCTACAATCATATGGGTGGCAAACAGAAACCAACCGATGAACGATTCTAATGGGACTGTCGCAATATATAAAGATGGAAATCTTGTAGCATTAAATGGACAGCAACGAGTCATTTGGTCATCAAATGTATCTAACATAGCATCCAATACAACTTCCCTGTTTTCGGACTTCGGTAACCTTGTCCTTTTGGAGAGCACAACTGGAAATATTTTATGGCAGAGTATTGAGCAACCTTCAGATACATTACTTCCGAGCATGAAACTATCAATGAACAAAAGAACAGGTAAGAGTGTAAAACTCAAATCATGGAAAAGCCTTTCTGACCCATCCGTTAGCAATTTCTCTTGTAGTACCTTTGAACACAAAACTATAATTCAAGTGTTCATTTGGAATGGAACTCGACCATATTGGCGGAGTGGTCCCTGGAATGGTGGGGTCTTCACTGGGGTACATACAATGACAGTTGCATATTTTTTTGGTTTTCGAGTAGGAGATGACGGAGAAGGAAATATTGACTTTTATTATACAGTACAAAATGATGAGGAGTTTTTGATCTATCGCCTGACTACACAAGGAAAATTAGAAGAAATGCGGTGGGATGATGAGAACAAAGAAATGAAAGTGACATGGATAACCCGAGAATCAGAGTGCGATGTTTATGGTACATGTGGGGCATTTGCAAGCTGTAGTTCAACGAGCTCACCAATATGTAGCTGTTTGAAAGGATTTGAACCCAGAAACATAAAAGAATGGAATTTACATAACTGGACCGGTGGCTGTGTTAGGAGAACACCTTTGCAGTGTGAAAGGCTCAACAATAAAACCAAAAGTACGAAGGAAGATGGGTTTTTGAAATTACAGATGGTTAAGGTTCCTGATTTTGCTGAAGGTTTAGCTGTTACACCAGACATATGCAGAAGCTTATGCTTGCATAATTGCTCTTGCGTTGCGTATGCTCATGATGCTGGGATTGGCTGTATGTCTTGGACCGGATATCTACTTGACATACATCAACTCCAAAGTGGAGGACTTGATCTATATGTTCGTGTAGCTGATTCAGAACTTGGTATGCCCTAGGTGTTATTTATTAAACCATTTGAAACATAAGCCATTTGTTATGAACAACTTTTTAATTGTTCATAAATTGAAGAGAATAATGCTAAAAGAGACTAAAAGCTACACTAAACTAACAAACTAATTTCTTTCATTCATTTTGCTTGATTGTTACATTCCATAATACATTTATTTATAGCATTGATACCCTACTAGAACCTTCTATAAACCATGACTCATAACCTGATCCAACTTGAGAATATTCTATTCTATTGGACCTATTTTAATCTCTCATTCATTACACCATTAACTTGATTCCATCTCTTATGAGTTAGAGTTGTATTTAGTATCTAATATTTTAAAATTTAAATTTTTTCTATATACAGATAGAGGGAGAAACAAGAGAATCTTAATTATAAGTACAGTTATAATTGGAACACTCATTATTGTCATTTGTGCATATATCTTGTGGAGAAGGACATCAAAACAGCCAGGTATTATACAAGCTTTGTGTTTTCAACTTTGAGTCGTAAAATTTACTTTATATTGATGAATAACTTAGCTCAAATTATTTGTTTTCACTGCAGCTAAACTCTGGCTTTTTACTAAATCAGCAAGGAAAAAGACCAACAAAGCTTTCCAACCTTTTTATAAAGGTGGATCACCAGAAGTATATACTAGTGACAAAGTAATTGGAGAAATGTCTCAAGTTAAACTACAAGAGCTATTAATATTTGATTTTGAACAGCTTGCAATTGCCACAAACAACTTCCATTTATCCAACAAACTTGGACAGGGTGGTTTTGGTTCTGTATACAAGGTGCCTTAAATTAAACAAAGTTATAATATTTTAAAACCATTATGTATTGTTGTTGTCACTTAATATTTTCTTCCAGGGGAAACTGCAAGATGGGCGGGAAATAGCTGTTAAAAGACTTTCTAGAGCATCTGGACAAGGGTTGGAGGAATTTATGAATGAAGTAGTGGTGATGTGTAAGCTTCAACACCGCAATCTTGTAAGACTTCTTGGTTGCTGTATTGAAGGTGATGAAAAGATGTTGATGTATGAGTACATGCCAAACAAAAGTTTAAATGCATTCATCTTTGGTCAGTTCTTTGAAACCCCCTTTAACACTTTCTCATAGACAATTCCATACTTTAATCTATGGCTTTTTAAAATATTTTTAAGAATAAACAATTTTTTTCACTGCAAATGAGTTTTTCTGGAAGCGAAAATTTTTGATGACTTCACTTTATATTTTAATATTTTCTTGAAAATAATATATTGCTACCCTTATTGTTTAGATCCATCAAAAAATAAACTCCTAGATTGGAAGACACGGTACAACATAATAGAAGGGATAGCTCGAGGATTGTTATATCTTCACAGAGATTCAAGACTAAGAATTATTCATAGAGATTTGAAAGCAAGTAATGTCCTGTTAGACAAGGAGCTGAATCCAAAAATATCAGACTTCGGTATGGCTAGAATCTTTGAAGGGGGAGAAGATCAGGCCAATACTAAGAGGATTGTTGGAACCTAGTAAGTGTGCCTTCCGTATCCAATATTTTAGTAGTAATGATTGGAGAATAATTTTTATAGTTTAATGCAGTGGCTATATGTCTCCTGAATATGCAATGCAAGGATTATTTTCAGAAAAGTCAGATGTTTTTAGCTTTGGTGTTTTGATACTAGAGATTCTTACCGGGAGAAGGAACTCCATGTTTTATGACAATGAAAATGCATTGAGCCTTTTAGGATTTGTAAGCCTCAACAAACCATTTTTGTTTTGGCTTTTTTTTAGCTAGTTACACAGCTTTCCAATCTCTGATTTTTATTTATTTTTCCCTTGTCTCATTTAGGTCTGGATTCATTGGAGGGAAGACACTATTTTATCTTTAATAGAACCACAAATATGTGATCATAATCATCATAAGAATATTTTGAGATGCATACATATAGGACTTTTATGTGTTCAAGAATCAGCTGTAGACAGGCCTACTATGGCTACAGTAATTTCTATGCTTAATAGTGAAGCTGCATTACTTCCTCCTAATAAACCTGCATTCATCCGGATGGAAAATATGTTGAATTCAAAGTGGCTTGAAGAATGTCAAAATGTTGGTTCGTTCAATAGTGTCAGTACTACAGAAATCAGTGGCAGATAGTACACTAAGGGCCCTAAGATATGTTTTTGTTGTCAATGGATATGTACAGTCAATGTTAGAAAATTTGTAATTGATATGGTTTGTGGGATAAAGAAACTCTAGTATAATAATAGATGCATAATGTCTTTTCCTTGATTGCCTATTTTGTTATTGATACAATTTTTGCATGTCTTCAGCTGCAGACTATATATTTTGGTGTAGACAAGTGTCTAAAAATTACTATTCTGAACCAACTTGAAGTTTTTGATAAGAGATGAAATTAACTGCTATCTGGCATCCAACATACATTGATAGCTAAATATGACATTACAAAAAGACAACTAAATAACATTCCTTTGGTTTGTTGGATACAATATTTATGTAATTATACAAGAGTCCCTTGGCTTCCATCTTTTGATAGCAAAAGAATTGTTTGTATAGGCCTTAGATGCCTCTTTTATGTCAGTGTTAGAAGTCCCACATTAGCTAGAGATATGACATATATAGCCTTTATAATTGTAGTGCAAACCTCGCCTCTCAAGCTAGCTTTTGTGGTTGAGTATATACCTCCCAATTTCTAATAGTTAGCAACCTAGCAAGCTGCAAGCGTTAGGAGAATAAAGAGATTGTATAACTCTCAGCACTGTCATTAATTTTGAGAATTAGGAGAGTATATTGGAGAGAGGGGGTTGGCCTGTGTCTTGGAGAACCGGGAGATTTGTTCCACTTTATAAAGAGTCTAGGGAGAATCTTGTATTCTTAGCTATTCTGTCTATAGCTTTCCATAGTAAAGAAGTGAGTTTGTAAATAAAAAAATACACTTGTAACCGGCTATAGCAAGTCAAACTGGTGGCATATCTGTACACCGTACCTAAAGTGATGCACCCTAGTCTCCGCCTGTTGGGTGACCTGGTATCATGAAAATGATATGATCTTGATACTTTAAAAAATAGTTGACTTTTTATCAATATACTGATGAGTTTGCCTTTGATCTGAAAAATGAATAATTCAAAGTCATAGTTTTTGAAAGCATTAGATAACTAATGTTATTTTTATCAGTTACTTGATACACCTGCCTAAAGCAGATTTGAATGTAGAAATGATTGTCATAGATGTGAGATCATACAATTTGATTTAATGTAATAAAAATCTGGGAAGGATAAGATATAAAAGTGATAACCTTATTAAGTGGTGAAATGTTTCTTAAAGCTTTTAGTGAGCATCCTGACATCCTTTTTTTATTAAATGTGGTTCGTCATTCGTTGGACTGTTGACTTAATGGATAAGAAAGAGTGACCATTTAAGCATCATAGTGTAACTGTTGATCACATACTCTTCATTTCACTAATGGGTACCATCAGTTGCTCAAATCTATTTTCTGTTTTGTTCATTCTATGTTGCTCTTTGTTACACTTTAGTATTGCCATAGACACCATCACATCATCACAATTCATCAAGGACCCTGAAACTCTAATCTCCAAAGATGGTAACTTCACCTTTGGATTCTTTAGCCCTATAAATTCTACAAAACGCTACGTTGGAATTTGGTGGAAGTCTCAATCTACAATTGTATGGGTGGCAAACAGAAACCAACCACTGAATGATTCTAATGGGATTATCACAATATCTGAAGATGGCAATCTTGTGGTATTGAATGGAACAAAACAAGTCATTTGGTCTTCAAATTTGTCCAACAAAACATCAAATACTGTTACGGCCCAGTTTTCCGACTATTGTAACCTTGTCCTTTTGGAAAACACAACAGGAAACATCGTGTGGCAGAGTTTTCAAAAACCTTCAGATACATTTCTTCCAGGCATGAAACTTACAAGCAACAAAAGAACAGGTGAAAAATTACAACTGACATCATGGAAAAACCCTTCAGATCCATCTGCCGGGAGCTTTTCGGTTAGTTTTTTGGATCGCATAAATTTACCTGAACTGCTCGTGTTCAATGAAACTCAACCATACTGGCGCAGTGGTCCTTGGGATGGTGTAGTTTTTACTGGATTGCCGATGATGACAACTCCATATGTTGATGGTGTTCACGTTGGAGATGATGCGGAAGGTAACATTGATATCTATTATACAGTACCAAGTGATGTAGCACTGGTAATCTATAATCTGAATTCACAAGGACAATTAATAGCAAAATGGTGGGATTATGAGAAGAAAGATGTTCAAATTGCATGGAGTAGCAAACTATCAGACTGTGACATTTATGGTATATGTGGGGCATTTGCAAGCTGCAGTTCATTGAAGTCACCAATATGCAGTTGTTTGAGAGGATTTGAACCCAGGAACAAACAAGAATGGAATAGACACATCTGGTTTGGTGGGTGTGTTAGAAGGGAACTCTTGAAGTGTGAAAGGATCAACAATAAAACCACAAAAGCAAATACAAAAGAAGATGGATTTTTGAAAATGCAGATGGTAAAAGTTCCAGATTTTGCACAAGGCTCAGCAGCTACACAAGACATATGCAGAAGTCGGTGCTTAGAGAATTGCTCTTGCATTGCATATTCTCATGACACTGGTATTGGTTGTATGTCTTGGACTGGGAATCTATTTGATATACAACAATTCCAAAATGGAGCACTTGATCTATATGTTCGTGTAGCCTATACAGAACTTGGTATGGTCTAGTTGTTTGTGAAAGCATTTGAAACACACTTCTTTAACTTGATTCTATCTCTTAGGTTTGGATTGAATTACTTGTATTTTAAAATTAATTTTTCTCTTCATACAGATAAAGGGAGAAACACAACAATCATAATCATAGCTACAGTGATTATAGGAACTCTCATAATTGTCATGTGTGCATATATTATGTGTAGAAGGTCTTCTAATAACACAGCAGGTAACATACAACCTTCATGGATTCAATTTTAGTCATGTAATTTTGCTTTCTATTGGTTCAGGAACTAAGCTTAAATAGTGTTTTTCACCTCAGCTAAACTGTTGCACTCTCTTAACTCAAAAAGAAAAAAGAACATCAAAGCTTTCCAATTATTTAATAAAGTTGGAACATTAGAAGGTCATACAAGCGACAGCATAATTAGAACTCTGTCAAAAGTTAAACTCCAGGAGTTTTTACTATTTGATTTTGAAAAGATTGCAATGGCCACAAACAACTTCCACTTGTCCAATAAACTTGGACAGGGTGGTTTTGGTCCTGTATATAAGGTACCTTATATACAACAAAGTTATCTTATTTGAAGCCCATAGTCTATAGTTGATGTCTCTAATTGTTTCTTCTAGGGAAAACTACAAGACAATCAGAATATAGCAGTTAAAAGACTTTCTAAATCATCTGGACAAGGTCTAGAAGAATTCAAGAATGAAGTAACTGTGATTTGTAAGCTTCAACACCGCAATCTTATAAGACTTCTTGGCTGCTGTGTTGAAGGAGAGGAAAAAATGTTGATATATGAGTACATGCCAAACAAAAGTTTGGATGCTTTTGTCTTTGGTAAGTTCTTTGAAGCTCCCTTAAGTAGTTTTCTCATTTCCAATTATGATCTATGATTTTTATCATTATTTAGCAAGTATAACAATTGCTTCACAGCTACAGTTTTCTGGTAAGGCTGCTAATGGGGTGAATTGAATGACTTTGTTTCATTCCGTAACTCTATTTTCAAAATACTACAATCATACCTTTATTTTTCAGATCCATCAAAAAATAAACTCCTAGACTGGAGGACCCGGTATAGCATTATAGAAGGAATAGCTCGAGGAATGCTTTATCTTCACAGAGATTCCAAATTGAGAATTATTCATAGAGATTTGAAGACAAGTAACATCTTGTTAGACGAGGAGCTGAATCCAAAAATATCAGACTTTGGTATGGCTAGAATATTTGGAGGGAGAGAAGATAAGGCCAATACTATCCGGATTGTCGGAACATTGTAAGTGCTGCTTCCTTGTCGAATGTTATAGTAAAATACTTTGGAGAAAATTTTTATTTTATTTTACTAATACTTGGAGAATACGGAGTAATTTGTTTCGTAAAAAATGCAGTGGTTATATGTCCCCTGAATACGCAATGCAAGGACTGTTTTCAGAGAAATCAGATGTCTTTAGCTTTGGTGTTTTGATCCTAGAGATTATTAGTGGGAGAAGAAACTCAAGCTTTTATGAAAATGAATATGCACTGACCCTTCTAGGATTTGTAAGCCTCAGTAATTAATTTTTACTAATTATGAGCTCTTTTCCATTTTGTTGATAGAACTTCCAAATGTCTGAATTTACTTATTTATTTTCATTTAGGTCTGGACACAATGGAGGGAAGGAAATATTTTATCTCTAATAGATCCAGAAATATATGATCTTAGTCACCATAAGTATATTTCAAGGTGTATACACATAGGACTTCTGTGTGTACAAGAACTTGCCGTAGACAGGCCCACTATGGCTGCGGTAATTTCTGTGCTTAACAGTGAGGTTGAATTACTTCCTCCTCCAAGTCAATCTGCATTTATCTTGAGGCATAATATGTTGAGTTCAATGTCTCATGAAAAAAGTCATAGACCCTATTCCATCAATACTGTTAGTATTACAGACATCAGTGGCAGATAGCAAATAACGATCTCTAAGAAATGTTTTAAAAAGCAATGGAGATGAGGCCAATACTAGAAATTCAAACTAGAACTTTGGTTTATGTTAATTGTGGTTGACACAAATGGTTAAGAGTCAGACTTGTACTTTCATCTCCTACGCATTAGGATTTCAACGCGACTAAAATTCGTTATCCTTAGTGGGAAACCCTCCTTAGGAAGGCAGAGCTGTTAGAAGTTGATAACTTCGAGTATGAACTTGGCCTGTAATATCTTTCTTAATCTGTTTACTTTCTTAAAAAATGAGATTCTTATATATGTACAGATCCTATATGTACTAAATTCATATTCTATTATGATAACTAATGTTTAACAGTTGAAAGTAAACTTTGCTACGGCAAGCAAATCTAGAATTTTTAATGTCTAAACTATAAAGTATTGGTCATATTCAAATTTTGAACAATAGTATTTAGTACATTCTAATAGCTGTTCTAATCCAAATATAAGGAAAAATCATTTTTTCATATTAACTTATGGGACTCACCTTTTGGGAATAAGACAAATCTTGGATGCTTTTTATGAGATGTCAACACCATAGGCTGTCAGATATACATACCATGGTAACTTTATCGGCTTCTAACATTTGACTGCATATCTATGGACTATGGTAATGAACTGATCTGTATCTATACTTGATAAAACATATATAATCCTCTAATTATTCTACTATATGAAGCTTGTTTCAAACAGATCTTATAACTTGCTGTAATAAGTCATACTAGTGGTGCATTGGTACAAGTCATCTTTAGTGGTGCACCCTAGTCTCCATCTTTGGTAACTATTCAGTGACATGGTTTTATGGAAATGATTCAGTTATTTTATAGTTTATAAAATCATTGACTTTTTATGAAGATACTGATAAACTATTTTATATTAAACTAGATGAGGTTGCCTTTGAATAAAAACAAAAGAATGATTCAAAGTTATAGTTTTGGAAAACATTAGACAGCTGATATTATTTAATCAATTATGTCAGACACCTGCATAAAATAAATTTTAAGAAAGAAATGGTTCTCATAAATGTGAGAGGATACAAGTTGATTTAGTGAAATGAAAAAGACAGTCTAGGAAAAAAAGAAAAGGGATAATCTTAAGTAGTGACATGTCTCAAACAATTTATATTTCTGAAATATTTGAGATCTTCAAAACCATGCATTACTTGTGATCTGTGATTCGGTTGACTTTAAGATGGAATTCTTGAATCTTCATGATAAATAGTGTCCGTTTATGTATCATAGTGTAACTGTTGATCATATAATGGGTTTCAGCTTCCGTTTAAATCTGTTCTCTGTTTGGTTCATTCTGTTTTTCTATTTGTTACACATTAGTGTTGCCATAGACACCATCACATCATCACAATTCATCAAGGACCCTGAAACTCTAATCTCCAAAGATGGTAACTTCACCTTTGGATTCTTTAGTCCTAAAAATTCTACAAACCGCTATGTTGGAATTTGGTGGAAGTCTCGTACTACAGTCATATGGGTGGCTAACAGAAACCGGCCACTGAATGATTCTAATGGGATTGTCACAATATCTGAAAATGGAAATCTTGTCGTATTAAATGGACAGAAACAAGTCATTTGGTCATCAAATGTATCCAACATAGCATCCAATACAACTTCCCAGTTTTCAGAGTTCGGCAACCTTGTACTCTTGGATAGCACAACTGGAAATATCTTATGGCAGAGTATTCAGCAACCTTCTGATACATTACTTCCTGGTACGAAACTTTCTATCAACAAAAGAACAGGTGAAAAAATTAGACTAAGATCATGGAAAAGCCCTTCTGATCCATCTATTGGGAGTTTCTCTTCTAGTATCGTTGAACGCCGAAATATACTTGAAGTGTTTATTTGGAATGAAACTCAACCGTACTGGCGTAGTGGCCCTTGGAATGGTGGAGTCTTTACAGGAATATCAACTAAGACATACCCACATTTTTATGGTTTTCAAAGCGGAAATGATGGAGAAGGAAATATAAATTTATATTATACTATCCCAAATGGCGAGGCATTCGTGATGTATGTCCTGAAATCACAAGGAAAGATAGAATCAACATTGTGGGACGACGTGAGGAAAGAAGTGCAAGTTACATGGACTAGCCGAGAATCGGAGTGTGACATTTATGGTATATGTGGGGTATATGCAAGCTGTAGTTCACTGAGTTCGCCAATCTGCACCTGTTTGAAAGAATTTGAACCCAAGACCATACAAGAATGGAATAGAAACAATTGGACTGGTGGGTGTGTCAGGAGGACACCTTTGCAGTGTGAAAGAGTCGACAATAAAACATCGAGTACAAAGGAAGATGGGTTTATCAAATTACAGATGGTTAAAGTACCAGATTTTGCAGAAGCTGTGGCTATCACACCAGACATATGCAGAAGCTCATGCTTGCATAATTGCTCGTGCATTGCATATGCTCATGATGCTGGGATTGGCTGTATGTCTTGGACTAGGAATCTACTTGATATAAAACAACTCGAAAGTGGAGGACTTGATCTATTTGTTCGTGTAGCCCATGCAGGACCTGGTAAGCTCAACTTGTTTCTCATGATTCATAGTTCATTAACATCATTGTTTCTCTTTGTTTTCGATAGACTTTCTTATATTTTAAATTTAATTTTTCCCTATTTACAGATAAAGGGAGAAACAAAACTATCATTATTATAATACCGGTGATAATAGGAATTCTCATAATTGTCCTTTTTGCATATATCATATGGAGAAGGACTTCAAAAAACTCAGGTAATGTACAATCTTACTGGATTGAAATATAGTTTTAATTTTTTATTGCTATATGAGCTAAGGTCAAATTATGTTTGTAACTCCAGATAACTCAACAAGGAAAAAGAAGAACAAAGCATTCCGATTATTTAATAAAGGTAGAATATCAGAACAAAATAACAATGACAAGGTAATTGGAGGACTATCCCAAGTTAAACTGCAAGAGCTAATACTATTTGACTTTGGAAAGCTTGCTACCGCCACAAACAATTTCCACTTGTCCAACAAACTTGGGCAGGGTGGTTTTGGTCCAGTATACATGGTACTGTCAACACAATATCTAAATCCATTATCTATAGTAGTTGTATTCGCTTACTATTTTCTTTCAGGGGAAACTGCAAGATGATCAAGAAATAGCAGTTAAAAGACTTTCTAGAGCATCTGGTCAAGGGCTAGAAGAATTCATGAATGAAGTAGTTGTTCTTTGTAAGCTACAACACCGCAATCTTGTGAAACTTCTCGGCTGCTGTATTGAAGGTGATGAAAAGATGTTGGTGTATGAATATATGTCAAACAAAAGTTTGGATGCATTTATCTTTGGTTAGTTCTTCGAAACTCCCTTTGGTACTTTCTAATACAATTTATTTCATACTTTCAAGTTTCCTTTTTTTAAGCTGGCACCAAATATTTAAAGAATAAGGTTGATGGTAATAGACTGATTTTGATGAAAATAGACTGATTTCGATGTTCAGTTCATCTTTTAGTATAAAAAAAAACTTCATCTTTAAATATTATGTTCAAAATAGTATTAATGCCAACTTTATTTTTTTTAGATTCATCAAAAAATAAACTACTAGATTGGAGGACACGATATAGCATCATAGAAGGAATAGCTCGAGGATTGCTGTATCTTCACAGGGATTCTAGACTAAGAATTATACATAGAGATCTGAAGGCAAGTAATATATTGTTAGATGAGGAACTGAATCCAAAAATATCAGATTTTGGTATGGCTAGAATCTTTGGAGGGAGAGAAGATCAAGCCAACACTACTAGAGTTGTCGGAACTTAGTAAGTGTGCCTTCATTTTCCTTATAGTGTAAATACTTTGAGAATAATATTTTATATTTTAACGCAGTGGCTATATGTCTCCTGAATATGCAATGCAAGGACTATTTTCGGAGAAATCAGATGTTTTTAGCTTTGGTGTTTTGATACTTGAGATAGTTAGTGGGAGAAGAAACTCAAGCTTTTACGACAATGAGCATGCTCTAAGCCTTTTAGGATTTGTAAGCCTTGATGGTTCATTTCTGACTCAATATGATGCAGTTTTTCCTTTTGCAGATACAATTTCCAAATGTCTGACTTTTTTTGCTTTTTATTTAGGTCTGGATACAATGGCGGGAAGGAAAAATTTCATCTTTAATAGATCCTGAAATATATGATCATAGTGATCATAATTATATTTCAAGGTGCATACACATAGGGCTGTTGTGTGTACAAGAACTTGCTGTAGATAGGCCTACTATGGCTGCGGTAATTTCTATGCTTACCAGTGAGGCTGCATTTCTTCCTCCTCCTAGTCAGCCTGCTTTCATCTTGAGGCAGAATTTGTTGAATTCAAAGTCGCCTGATGAAAATCAAAATGTTCTATCCATCAATATGGTCAGTATTACAGACATATCTGGCAGATAGCATAGCACACTAAGAACTCTTAGAGAGGATTTTGCTGTCAAGTGATATGTGCTCAATACTAGAATCTTTGTTAATTGATACGATTTTTGAGAAACGAAAACTACTGTAATTGAAGATGCAAAAGTTCTGATGCTTTTTATTTGTTGTCATGTTATTATAACAAAGCTTACTTGAAAACTGTTACAAATATTGAATCATTCTCTGACTCCACAGTAATGTTTTTTGGTTTATATTAAAATAATAAAAGTAGCTACATTTGTGGTGGCCTGACCTTAATTGGGTGGAAGAAAACTTGGAATTATGGGTTGACAATTTAAGTTTTTTAGAAAACAATCATTTTGCAATATTCGAACCTTGAGATCTGAATGGATAGGACTGCTTTAGATCGTGACGCCGGACAGTGGGGGGTGGCGCTTGCACACACTCCGATGATCACGTCAGCAAGCGCATAAGTCAGAGGTATTAGGGTTGGATAATGCATACCCGGGCTAGGTGTAGGCGGATCGCATGCGAAGTGACATCTGACGGATACCTGGTTTTATAAAAATGATATTGTTTTATAGTTTATAGAATCATTGACTTTTTTTGAAATATATTATTATTTAAAAAAAATGGATAAGGCAACTGTTATTAATTTATCAATTACTTGAGACGGCGGCCTAAGGCAAATTTGATTGAATACAGAAATGAAAAAGACATTCCAAGTTGATTTAATGAAATAAAAACGATAGTCAACGAAACCTTAATAAGCAATGTTTGAAACAACTTTGTATTTTTGAAAAGATAGAGATCTTCAGAATCATGCATTACTTGTGGTTTTGAAACTGTTTACTTTAATAAGAAAGTCTGAAATCTTTAATAAATAAGAAAGAGTGATTGTTAATGCATTATAGTGTAACTGATGATCATATACTACTCATCTCACTAATGAGTTTCAGCTGCTGTTCAAATCTGTTCTTTGTTTTGTTCATGCTGTTTTTCAATTTGTTACAAGTTTGTATTTCTATAGACACCATCACATCATCTCAATTCATCAAAGACCCTAATACTCTACTCTCCGAAGATGGTAACTATGCCTTGGGATTCTTTAGCCCTAAAAATTCTACAAATCGTTACGTTGGAATTTGGTGGAAGTCTCAATCTACAAACATATGGGTGGCAAATAGAAACCAACCACTGAATGATTCTAATGGGATTATCACAATATCTGAAGATGGAAATCTTGTGGTATTGAACGGACAGAAACAAGTCATTTGGTCATCGAATATATCCAGTATAGCATCCAATACTACGTCCAAGTTTTTAGACTTTGGTAACCTTGTTCTTTTAGAGAACACAACTGGAAACATCTTATGGCAGAGTATTCAAAATCCTTCGGATACATTACTTCCTGGTACGAAACTTTCTATGAGCAAAAGAACAGGTGAGAAAATGAGACTAAGATCATGGAAAAGCCCTTCTGATCCATCTGTTGGGAGTTTCTCTGCTAGTTTTATTGAGCGCCAAAATATAGTTCAAGTGTTTATATGGAATGAAACTCGACCATACTGGCGCAGTGGTCCTTGGAATGGTCGGGTATTTACAAGGATAGATTCTATGACAGATACATATTTTAAGGGTTTTCAAGGCGGAGATGACGGAAAAGGGAATATTATTATATATTATACAATGCCAGAGGGTTTGGATTTCTTAATCTATAACCTGAATTCACAAGGAAATTTAGATGAAACGTTGTGGGATGATGAGAAGAAAGAATTGCAAGTTACATGGACTAGCCGAAAATCGGACTGTGATGTTTATGGTATATGTGGGGCATTTGCAAGTTGTAGTCCATTGAGCATACCGATATGCAGTTGTTTGAAAGGATTTGAACCTAGGAGCAAACAAGAATGGAATAGAAATAACTGGACTGGTGGGTGTGTTAGGAGGACACCTTTGCAGTGCGAAAGGGTCATCAACAAAACCATAACTACAAAGAAAGATGGGTTTTTGAAATTGCACGCGGTTAAAGTTCCAGATTTAGCTGAAGGTTTAGCTGTTACACCAGATATATGCCGAAGCTTATGTTTGGAGAATTGTTCTTGCACTGCGTACTCTAACGGTGCTGGGATTGGCTGTATGTCTTGGACAGGGAATTTAATTGACATAGAACATCTTCAAACTGGAGGATTTGATCTATATTTTCGCGTAGCCCATTCAGAGCTTGGTATGCTCTATGTTATGTATGTTAAATCATTTGTAACATTGTTTATTTACTTTATTCTATCTCTTTTGTTTTGATTGATTTTGTTATGTTTCAAAATTTAAATTTCCCTTTATACAGATAGTGGGGGAAACAAAACAATCATCGTTACAATTTCAGCGATAATAGGAACTGTCACAATTTCCATTTGTGCATATATTGTGTGGAGAAGGACTTCAAAAAACTCAGGTAATATACCATACTTGTCGATTCAAATGTAATTATCTAATATTAATATTCTATTGGTATAGGAGCTAATATCAAATTACGTTTTTAACTCCAGCTAAACAGTGTCACTCTATCAAATCAACAAGGATAAAGAACAAGAAAGCTTTCCGACTATTTTATAAAGGTGGAATATCAGAAGTTCGTACTAGTGACGCCGTAATAGGAGAACTGTCCCAAGATAAACTATATGAGTTATTACTATTTGATTTTGAAAAGGTTACAACCGCCACAAACAACTTCCACTTGTCCAACAAACTTGGACAGGGTGGTTTTGGTCCAGTATACAAGGTACTGTCAATACAATAATGTCCGAAACCATTGTCCGTAGTAGCTTTTTCGCTTACTATTTTATTTCAGGGGAAACTGCAAAATGGTCAAGAAATAGCAGTTAAAAGACTTTCTCGAGCATCTGGCCAAGGGCTAGAAGAATTCATGAATGAAGTCGTGGTCCTTTGTAAGCTTCAACACCGTAATCTTGTAAGACTTCTTGGCTGCTGTGTTGACGGTGATGAAAAGATGTTGATGTATGAGTACATGCCAAACAAAAGTTTGGATGCATTTATATTTGGTTAGTTTTTTGAAGTATCTTCTAGCACTATTTCGTATACAATTCCATAACTTGATGTGTCTCTTTTTTTTTTTTAATGGTATAATATAATTAAGAATAAGCATTTGTTTCACAGTGAATGAGTTATTGCATGCTAATGGTGTGATTTTGATTACTATACACTTCATATTTTAATGCTACTCTTATTTTAGATCCATCAAAAAATAAACTCCTTGATTGGAGGACACGCTACAGCATTATAGAAGGAATAGCTCGAGGATTGTTGTATCTTCACAGAGATTCCAGGCTCAAGATTATACATAGAGATTTGAAGGTAAGTAATATCTTATTAGATGAGGCGCTGAATCCAAAAATATCTGACTTTGGTATGGCTAGAATCTTTGGAGGGACAGAAGATCATGCAAACACTACCAGGGTTGCCGGAACTTAGTAAGTGTGCTTTTCCTCGCACATTACTATAGTATAAATACTCGGTGAGTAAATTTTTTTATCATACTGCAGTGGCTATATGTCTCCCGAATATGCAATGAAAGGACTTTTTTCAGAGAAATCAGATGTTTTTAGCTTTGGTGTTTTAATACTAGAGATCATTATTGGTAGACGGAACTCAAGCTTTTATGACGACGACCTTGCTCTGAATCTCTTAGGATTTGTAAGTCATAACATGCTATTTGTTCCTTTTGGCTATATAACTTACCAATATCTGAAATTTGATTGTTCTTTTCATTTAGGTCTGGAATCATTGGCAGGAACACAATATTTTATCGTTACTAGAACCAGAAATATATGATCAGAATAATCATAAGAATATTTTGAGATGCATACATATAGGACTTTTATGTGTACAAGAATTAGCCGTAGACAGGCCTACTATGGCTACAGTAATTTCGATGCTTGACAGTGAGGTTGCATCTCTTCCTCCTCCAAATGAACCTGCATTCATCTTGAGGCAGACTATCTCGAATTCAAAGTCGCCCGAAGAAAATCAAAGCATTAACAATGTTAGCATTACAGATTTATATGGCAGATAGCACACTAAGGACTCTAAGTAAGGATTTTGAGGTCAATGGATATATATGGTAAATACTAGAATCTTTGTTAATGTATATAATTTGTGAGGAAATATAACAAGGTTGTAATGGAAGACATTCATGTGGCTCTTTGTGTGGCATATTATTAATGAGTTTATGTATCTTCAATTCCTCATTCTCCAATGTTAAATGCACAGTTCTCACAAAATACTCCATTGCTCATGTCACCTACTGTGACTAATATCTAGAATAGATGCTCCATCCATAATTAATTTATTCAAGAGTTCATATTCAATTACCACATTTAAAATTATGGTGGCAATTGTTTTTACCAATATCCATTGCCTTATCCATTTTCCGTGTTAACAGTTTCGCATTGATTGAGAGATGAATTAGAAATATATCTATAAGTGGGGGAATCCTCATCATACAAGCCGATTTTGTAAGGTTGAGTGGAGTGTAAGATAGCATTTGACAGGTGCTTGGCAGTTGACACCAACAGTTGGACTTGGTGGTAGGATGTGACTATATTAAAATTATTTTCAGTTAAGCTCGATTCGTTCTGACGAACCCGAGTTCGAATCATGACAAGAATAATCATCGGCCAAACTTCATTTCTCTTTTGTCTAAACTCTGAATTATCCGATGCTCTACCCTTTCACCTGAGAACTAAGTGGAGGAAGACAAGAAAGTAAATGCCTTTGCTGCTGAGTTATAAGTCCTTGTTGAATTGTGACAAAAAAATAAACTTTGGATAATTTGTTTTCACTATGATGACAGTAAAATTCATTACCATTCACTCCATAATTTTACTCTGAATTCTATGATATGAAAAGGACTTAATTCTGCACAAATATATTCAGAACAATTTGCTAAAGATATTATCCTCTAATCTTTGATAATTAGTAAGTTAATGACATACACACATATCTAAGAAGACATATATATTAGTAGATGACTAATTCTAACATGGACCATTGTGTCATATGGTCCATGATGGACAATGATGAACAAATTTTCATGACCATTGGATTATACTAAAGCCTATTGTGATATGGTAAATCCTACACACCCAATTATTTTTCTCCCCTCTTCATTAGTCAACATGTCAAATCTTTCTTTTTATTTTTATTTTTTTTGACAAATAAATAAAAATATTTAAATAAATAATAATTTAACCATTTAATGTTTCAACCAATATTAATTAATAAAAATAAATTTTTTATTACTAAAAATATTGCACACCTTCCACCAAAAAATCAATAAAAATCATATTAAAATTATCTTCTTCAAACTCGTTTATCTCCTCCTCAAACCCATCTTTTTCTCATCAGATCTACAAGGAGAATTTGAGGAAATTGATCTAGAAGAAGCATCTGGAAATCGCAGCACAGTACACAAAAACATACAAATCTTAAACAACAAAATCCATATTTTTTCCTTTTCTTCTTCCCAAAAAACCCAGCAAACAATTCAACCCATCATGATTCATAACCCCACCCACCCACCTTCTAGCATAACCCATCGTTAATTACCCAAAAACTCAAGCCTAACAAAAATCCACAAACCCATCATAACCCCATTTTGATTAAATAAAAAATTGACATGTATTGAAGAAAACGGTGAAGAAAGATGGTTTGGGCTGGTTATTGATTTTGCCGTTGTTTTTTAAAATGAATCAATTTCTTTTCCTTTTTTTTTATGATGGAAAGAACTGCGAATTTATGGATTCTTTTTTTGTTGAACTTTTTTTTCCATAAATTTTTGTGTTTGAGGCAAGGGAGAAGTTATGGGTATGTTTCGTGTTTTTCTGGGTTTGAAGGACGAACACGGTGGATAAACGATGAACAGGATGATTCTCTGCTTTTATTTTTTTTTATTTTTTTTATGAGTTTAATGGATATAGACAGACGGAGTAAAGAAACTTTAAACACTCAACCAATAAGAAATCATCATTCTTCCATGTCATACATGTAGTTTCAAAATAACCATACATGAGTGGGGTGATGTGGCAAGTTAGTGGAGTTTCATTGGATGTCCGTGTAAAAATATTTTACACTGATTGTGCATATTCATTAAATCCTTTTTTTATTAATTAATGTGATTTAAAATAAGGACAAAATCTTACATGCATTTCCATACATGCATTTCTTGCTGTTCCATTCACAAAGAGTTGGTTTTTGGTGTTTTTTCATTTTAAAAAAATAAAAGAAAACTATTTTTTAATTAAAATAGCTACATCTTTGTGAGTGAAACAACAAGAAATGCATGTAAGTTTTGTCCTTAAAATAAAAGCCACATGGAAATAAAATAAAGTGAAAAAATAATTAAAGAAGCTCACTCAGCATGCCACATCGTATAACCAGTCATAGGCCACATGTTTACCGAAGAACTAAAAGTAGATAATCTTCACATTACCGGGGCAACCGTAGAAAACTATTACAAGTCATAAATCAAAATTCACCCATAATGCAGAGGGTAAACACCTATTAACTCTAAATATTTTTTATATATCTTTAAAAGTTACATAACAATATTGACGATTACGTGCAAATTATTACTTAAATATTTTAAAGGGTTAAATATATTTTTTATTCATATAAATACCTCAAATTTCATTTTTAGTTTTTGTTCTGGTGAACAAATATGGGGGTATATACAATAAATAAATTGGACCGTCAAATAAATAAGATAATCAAGCTATTATCAAAATTCTTTCGTTTTTCATCAATGTTACAAGTATTTATAGTGTACACAGAGAGAGAGTTCTTCCCACCCTTTTTCTTCGTTGGTCAATCCCACATTCCTTCTATACATTTGATCACATGCCTATTTGCAAGGGGATCATGAGGAACGTGGTTTGAATACAATGGTTTCTTCTAATTAAGTCATGCTCCTAGTCGTACGGAAGGTGGAGATAAATGGGGTAAATTGTGGAAAAAATAGCAGTTATGGTGAAAAATCGTGAGCTCATGGGATCGTGAGCATCTCGCCCTCTTGACCATGTCTCGCCATAGGGGGTAGATGTCTCGCCCCCAATGTCTCGCCTGTATGAGAAGTTGGGTTTGACCTTTGCGTATGTATTGGGCCGTTGGTAGTGGTTATGGTAGTGGAGGAGGTGGTGATTATGGTGGTGGCAGTGATCTGGGATACGACGGTGGAGGCGATGGTTATCGCTATTCTCACTGTGCACGTGGTGTGTTCCAAATTGTGTTGTTAGGTTAGTGGTATGAAAATAAAATAATAATAATATGAATAAATTACCAGGATAAAAAAAGAAGAAGTTTAATTATGTTTTTTCTTTTTCAATTTTGTGTATAAACTAGTTTTGAGACCCGTGCATTCGCACGGGTCTATCGATTTTTTTATAATAAAATATTGTTAAAATATAAGTGACTTAGTGTTTTAAAAAAATAAAAATAATAATTGACGTTGTTCTGCTATTTTTTTTGTAAAACTTATTAAATTAAGTAAAAAAATTATTAAAGCAATTGTCCCGTGTATGATTTTTGTGTAATAAATTATAATTAATAATAATAAAAATTTATTATTCAATTCTTTTTTATTAAATCAATTGTGCCATGTATGATTAAAGTTTTTTATTAAAACAATTGTCCCGTGTATTATTATAATATATATTTATCAATAATATATTCATCAACAATTGTTCCATGGATTATTATAATATATTATTCAATTCATTTTTTTTTGTACAAATTCCTTTTTTTATTAAAGAAATTGTCCCGTGTATGATTAATTTTTTTTATTAAAACAATTGTCCCGTTTGATAAATATAGTAATAAATTATAATTATCGGTGATAAATATTTATCAATTTTTTTATGTATGAGTGAAAAAAAATTGTCAATGATTTTTTATATTGATCGATAAGAACTACATGTTTTGTTTAAAAAAAACTATTAGTTAATTTGTATGTTTATCTTTAGAAGTGGTTTCTATTGTTATTTTTATGAGTAAGTTTGTTTTATTCTCTTTCTTAATTTTTTTTATTATTTTTTATGAGTATATTTATTTTATGCTTTTTTTTTTCTTTTTTTTTTATATTTTTTTATGAATAGATTTGTTTAATGTTTATCTTCTCTTTTTTTGTTTGTTATTTTTTTTTTTTGAGTTTAGAGTTAAAATTACTTTTAAGGGTATAAACGGTGAAATACTATTAAATGTGCTAAGGACAAAAGAGGTTTTTTGGTAGTAGTTTCTTTTAATATATTGTAAATATAACTAGTTTTGAGACCCGTGCATTCGCACGGGTCTATTATTTTTATTCGATATTTAAATTTGTCATTATATTAATCTAAAAATTTATTTAAAATAAAATATTTAAAAATTTCTCATAAAAATGTTGTTAAAATATAAGTTATACTATTGCACTCTTTCTTGTAAAACTTATTAAATTACTGAATATGTTTTTTACTGTATAAATTTTCTTAACTAAAACTATTGTCCCGTGATATTTTTTAAATAAATTATAATTAATATATTCTAATTATTCAAATTTTTATTTAGAAGCTGTTAAAAAGCAAAAAAATTTAGCTTATTGATTTATGATAAACAAATGTTCCGTGTATGATTTTTTTGTAATAAACTATAATTATCAATGAGAATTAATTATTCTGTTGCTTCTAAAAATTATTTGTGAATGCACATGCTTATTGATTTTTTCTTGATTTGTAATTTTGATATTATATACTAAAGTAGAAAATTTATTTTGTTAAAGTTATTGTCTCGTGTAGGTTTATGTAAAATTTATTAGAAGAATATATTTATTTTATTTAAGTTATTGTCCCATGTATATTGTTATAATAAAGTACACTGGACCATTGACTTTTTTTCAATATTTATGTTCATCGTGATATTAAGGTATAAAATTTATTTAGAATGTAATATTTAAAATTTTGTTATATAATATTATTAAAATATAATTGAAATCATTGTGCTCTTTCTTGTAAAACTTATTAAATTTTTAAAAAAAATATTATTAAAGCTTAAATCCCGTGTATTATTTTTATAATAAATTATAATTATTAATAGGGTTAAATATGTTTTTAGTCCCTGCATTTTGCTCTATAATAAAAAATAGTCCTTACATTTTTTTCATGGTGAAAAAAAACCCTATAAAATTTTCCGTCACTAAATTTAGTCCCTACCGTTAATGTCATTAACAGAATGCTGACATTTGTGGGCCCTACTTAAAAAAAATCAGAACTATTTATTTTAATTAATAAAAAATTTCATCATTCTTCATCAAAGTTTTTTTTTTCCGAAGTATTCTTCATCAAAGTTCTTCCACCCAGACAACAACAACAATTTAATGGTTCTTCATTCCACCCAGCAACAACATCAACATACCCAACAGCTCAACCCATGGTTCTTCTACTCTGTACATCTTGTCAATCTCCATTTTTGCAACTCCTAAAAAGAAGATCAACAAGAACATATGAACCAAAAAACCGAACCATGAAAATTTAGGGATTTAGGGACTTAATTGGGGGTTTGATTTTGACCCCTTTCACTACATCGGACCACCAAAATAACTCAACTCCTTCTTCAATCCTTCTAGAATAAAACAATCGTTTCCACAAATCAACCCCTGAATCAAAAATCCCACAAACCCATTTATTATCGGTGAACCAAATTTGGAATTTCTGGAAATTGAGTCTTGAAGAGAAGAGAAATGGTTGGAGAGTTTGATGAATAGGTCGGTGCATTTTGATTAACGTGTTCCGATATGAGATTCTAATTGTTGGTTGCGTTCTTGCTTTGAACATGGGAAAGAAAGAAGATCTGGGTTCATAGTATAAGGAAGGGAGTATTATTTGTAATTTTATTAATTGAAACAAATATTATTTAATTAGAGTTTTTTTTGGCTTTTGTCACAAATAAAAATGGAGATGACACTTGTTGCCATATGATTTGTAAACTCATTAAAAACAGCGGGTCCACATTTGCCAAGTCAGCATTCTGTTAATGACATTAACGGTAGGGACTAAATTTAGTGACGGAAAATTTTGTAAGGTTTTTTTTCACTATAAAAAAGATGTAGGGACTATTTTTGATTATAGAGCAAAATGCAGGGACTAAAAACATATTTAACCCTTATTAATAAATAAAATTATTTGATTTTTTTTATGTATCGGTGATAAATATTTTGTTGTGTGTCATGATAAATATTTTGTCCTGTGTTTTTTTTTTATATATATTTATTATCGTTAAATCTTCTATTATTTAAAAAAAAAACTATTTGTGAATCGTTCATGTCCATTGATTTTTTTTAATATTTAAGATTGATATTATACTAAAGTATAAAATTTATTTAGCTTAAAATATTTAGAAATATGTGATAAAATATTTTTAAAATATAAATTGTGCAGTTTATATAAATTTATTAAATGACTATATTTGTTTTATTAAAGTTATTGTCCCGTGTATATTTTAATACTTCCCCCGTTCCTTTTTATTATTCTTTTTAGAATAGTAACATCAAATTAAGGAAGTATATTTTTGCACATTATCTTCCTATTATACCCTCATTTTAATTTACAAAATAATTCCTATATTTTTTTTTTCACACACTTTCTTTTTCCAATAAATTTAATATATTATGTTTCAAAAAAAAATATTTAATATGTTATGTACCCATAAAAAAATAAAAAATAAATATTTAGTTTTTTAAATATATAACATTAATTAGTTTTATTAAAAAAGAGATAGATAAATTGACAAAGAGTGTAATTGACAAATCGTATCCTTAAAATACAAAAAAGACAAATAAAAAGGAACGCTAAATCTGACGACAAAAAACTAATAAAAAGAAACAGACGTAGTAATAAATTATAATTATCGGTGATAAATATTTATCCAATTTTTTTATGTATGAGTGAAAAATATTTGTCAATGATTTTTTATATTTATCGATAAGAACTACTTATTTTGTTTAAAAAAAAAGCTTAATTCATACTTTGGTCCCTTATGTTTATTTTAGTTCTCAATTTGGTCCCTTATGTTTTAAAACACTCACGTTAGTCCCTTATGTTTTAACGTTACCATTAATTGGTCCCTTCCGTCAATTTTTTTTTAATTCCGTTAATTTTTGACACGTGGCTGTCTTTAATTTTTGACAAGTGTACGCCACGTGTCAAAAATTAACGGAATTAAAAAAAAATTGACGGAAGGGACCAATTAATGGTAACGTTAAAACATAAGGGACTAACATAGACGTTTTAAAACATAAGGGACCAAATTGAGAGCTAAAATAAACATAAGGGACCAAATTATGAATTAAGCCTAAAAAAAACTATTAGTTAATTTTTATGCTTATCTTTAGAAGTGCTTTCTATTGCTATTTTTATGAGTAAGTTTGTTTTATTCTTTTTTTTAATTTTTTTTTATATTTTTGTATGAATAGATTTGTTTTATGCTTATCTTTTTTTTGTTTTTTTTTTTATATATATTTTTTATGAATAGATTTGTTTTATGTTTATCTTCTCTTCTTTTTTTTTTTTTTTTTTTTTTTGAGTTTAGAGTTAAAATTACTTTTAAGGGTATAAACGGTGAAATACTATTAAACGTGCTAAGGACAAAAGAGATTTTTTAGTAGTAGTTTCTTTTAATAGATTGTAAATAGATAATTAAAATCCAAATAAGTTTTTTTTTTGACAAACAATTAAAATTCAAACAGTCTGACGAGTGGGGACAAGGAAGAAAGAAAGTGTAAATAGATTTTTTTCAATGTTAGAAGTCTATCATAATCTATATACACTTCTTTCATCCAATGGTTGAAATTGAAAACAGATTGTAAAAATTCATAGTCCATCATGGACCATTTGTGTGGCCCGTCCATGGAAGCATCAGCCATTAGTAGATTGATTGATAGAAAATTATATTATGTCAAAAAACACAAGTCAAACACAATCACAATAATAACTAGTATAGTAGTATGATTCTCTTATTTTTCTTATCTAAAATATATCACAAAAAATGTTAATAAAATCTCTGTAAACAAGACATTAATAAAGATAGGAAACAAGGGAAATCTCAAGTTAATAATTTGTCAACACCACATAAAAAAATTATCTCAACTTTACAAAATGTACCGACACAATAAAAGAAGGTTTCTCTCCCCACCTGGTCGTTCTTTTTCACTCCCCAAAAATTTAATTTTATCCTTGATTTTGTCATGACCCCGCCTTATGGCCATGACCGGCGCACAGGCTAACACTAACTCTTTATATTCAGCCTGGCAAGCCTAATACACTATAACCTATACACATTCTCAAAATATAGAGCCATTAAAATTCATAAGTGTTTCAAACTGAAAAGAAATTAATTATCAAAACTATTTAAAACTATATTCTCATTTTTTAAACTCATAGGCAACTTAAAATCATTGTCAAATCAAATTGTTTTTCTTTCTCGTACATAAACCACATTATCTCTTCGTTGTGGCGAACGGATATCTACCACATTCTCTCTTCGTTGTGGCAAACGGATATCTACCACATTCTCTCTTCGTTGTGGCGAACGGATACCACATTATCTCTTCGTTGTGGTGAACGGATATCTACCACGTTCTCTCTTCGTTGTGGCGAACGGATACCACATTATCTCTTCGTTGTGGTGAACGGATACCGCATTATCTCTTCGTTGCGGTGAACGGTATCTACCACATTCTCTCTTCGTTGTGGCGAACGGATACCACATTATCTCTTCGTTGTGGTGAACGGATACCGCATTATCTCTTCGTTGCGGCGAACGGTATACTTCGTATTCCAAATAAAACTTCAAAATAAAACTTTAAAACAATTTCCATAACTAAAACCAATTCATGCACCTTAAATTTTGAATGAAATTGACTTCTCCCGTAAAATTAAAATGATAAAACTTGTCACAAGGTAAATAATCTGCTCACAACAATTGTATTTCCTCTCAAATATTTCACAATTTTAATTCAATAGTAGAAAACTAACAACATAAGTAGTATTTACGCACAAAATCAATTATAAACCAACATGATAGTCACATAGACTATAATATCTTATCAAACACAAAGGTCACTTAATCAAATATAACTTATTTTCCACTCACAAGACTTCACCATTTCTTACATGCATCAAAACTATAGTTTAATATTTCTTTCATCTAAAATGAAATGACCCATATCAAAGAAACTTCATGAGAATGTCCCTAAATCCCTAAAATCAACAATCAAACAAACAATTTAAATAAATAAAGAGGTTTTAGAGGCTGTCAAAGTCACCTTAACATTTTCTAGAGTAGAAATTTTGAATCTCTTTGCCTTGAACTTTTCCTCTTCTTGATCGATGAAACCCTATCTTCTTCTCTTCCATTAAAAGCTTCTTCTATTGTTATTCCACTCTTGGGTACTCTAAAAGCAAGCTCACAAGTTGATTCCCATGAAATTTGGATGAAAAATGAAGATTATAGAGGATGAAGGGGAGGGACGGTTTTGACATAAATTGGGGGGAGAATGAATTTTTGAGCTTGGTTCTTGCTTAGCCCACTCTAAGAAACTCATTGATAGCTTGATTATAGTGATTCCATGATTATTTTGGTGAAGAATTGAGGGGTTAGAGTGGTGGTGATGTGAACCGAAATTTCTAAAGGGGAGGAGAGAAATTTTGATTTTTCTTTTGCTATCTTCTTAAAGTCTCACTTGGATGCTTCTAGAGGAAGCTTTTGTGTTTATTTATTTATTTACTTATTTATTTATTTATATCATTTTCTAAAATTTGTACAATAATTCTTATACACTTATCTCACTAAATATATCTCACTCTTGAGCTTCTAATTAATTGTTTCCATGCCATTAGTGCATTACAACTCAATTTAAGTTACTTAATTCGTAATATGTTAACCCTTCTAGAAATTTCTAATTTGACCTTACTAAATTTATGGATTTACTAATCTATCCTTGGTTAAATTCCTAATCTACTATAAAGTTATACTAATAAATGAGTACTTCTCATTTACTAAATTTTGGGGTATTACATTTTACCCCCCTTAAGAAATTTCGTCCTCGAAATTTTACAACCTGCTTGATCAAGTCACTTTTCCGCTGCGCCACTCTGATATCAAATATATACATAGAAGTGAACAACTGTCTATTCCCTTAGGTAACATACACTAAGGGTATATTTGAATTTTGCTTATTTTTGAACTTATATAAATAACTTACCCAAATAAATAAAATTTTGTGATAATTCACTAATAAAAATTGTATCTTTGTAAAAAAAATTGTATCTTTATAAATGTTTTCAGCTTCATAATTTTAGATTTTTATTCATAGAGTACAACAAGTACAAGAAACTAGATTGAATCCGCCCCACACGCCAAATCCTTAATTAAGTTCTTTATAGCATAAACGCTTATTATATGAATGCTTGTGACGAACTCCCTCTAGTCTAATACACTAACTATAAATTACTTTGTATATTGTTCTAACGGTACACCCCACACACCAAATCCTTTTTCATTTCCCTTTCTTTTCACACCGAGAATGGATGCGAATTCTGCAAATATAGATGAGAAACAGGAAGCTCCAAAATCGTACAAGGAATATAACTTATTTTGTTACTTCACTTCTTGAAATGGACGTGAATCAGTTAAATGAATTGGTTTGATTTTAATGGCTTCAAAATAGCACAATATGATTTGGTTTTGGAGTACAATGCTTCAAATTATACAGAGGAAGTTCATCGTTTTGCTACCACTTAGACTTTATTACTTCGGTTGTCTTCTCTGTCTTCTATTTTATCAAGGTTATGTTTGGATAAATAGTTTAATTAAGTTCTTTATAGCATAAGCGCTTATGATATGAATGCTTCTGACGTATATGTTACTTCCATGACTAAAGTCAAACTGTTTCTATATAAGTTATTATAGACGCGTTTGGATTGACTTATTTTTTAGTTTATTCGAAACAACTTATGCAAATAAATTAGCTTTTATGTATTATTATAAACTTTTCAAGATAGTCTATGATAAAAACAACTTATAAAAATAAAATTTTTGTCGGTAAAAACTTATGAATCAACATAAAACTTTAGTTATTTGCATAAACTATTTTCATAAGCTCAAAATAAGGCCCGTTTGTATTGGCTTATTTTTGAGCTTATGCGAAACAATTTATGCAAATAAATAAGCTTTTATGTATTATGATAAGTATTTTAAGATAGGTTTTGATAAAAGAGCTTATAAAAATACAATTTTTGTTAGTGACAACTTATGAATTAACATAAAAATTTATTTATTTGCATAAGTTATTTTCATAAGCTCAAAAATAAGCCAAAATCCAAACTGGCCTTGTGTAAATAAGCTGAAAACAGCTTATGTATATAGATTCAATCTGTAGTTTTGTGTTATATAGTTATTAACCCACAAATCTTGCTGCACTGGTTAAGAGTAATCTATTTTATATTTCATTATCATGAATCATTTCCTGTTTTATTAGCTAACTCAATTGTGCTTAATTGCTTTTGATACAACCAAATAGATAGCTGGTACCAATTTACTTCTGTTAATAGCTTTTATCAATGAGCACCGAGTACATGACTCATTTTGGACTGGTTGTAGACTTCATTTCTTTGTAGTCTCTTTGGGGATTGATTGGTACTTTGGTTCCGGGGATCGGCTCAAAGTTATATCGGACTAGGCATCAGTTTTAAGGTTTATTTCAAAATTATGATAGTAAATATTGCCGTTTCTGGTACTTTACGCCTGGTTTACAATCATTGCGTAGAAATGGAGTAAGTTTGGTATATTATTAGATATGCTGTTGATTGCTAAACGATCAAGTGGCTGAAGTGCTTTGGAGGTTGTTATCAACTTCTGCATGCTAGTAGAATTCTTTTAATGGGATTGATTAACTAATTTGAAGGCCCTGACTCAGGGGCGCAGTCGACTAACAACTAATGTTGTTCATGTCTTCTGTTATTGGCTTTTTTAAGCAATCTAACCTTAATCCTAATATCTGTTTATAGCTTTTCCGATCCTATGAAATTGAGTTCTCAAATATTAAAAGCTCTTATAAACTGCTGTAGTAAGTCAAACTGGTGGTACACCAGTACACTGCATCTAAAGTTCTGCACCCTAATATTCACCTAGTCGGTGACCCGGTTTCATGAAAATGTCACCATTTTTATTTTTATAGTTTATAAAATCATTGACTTTTATTTTTGATGTAAAACATGAATGATTCAAAGTTATAGTTTTAGAAAGCATCGGACAACTGGTATTATTCTATCGAATTATGTGAGGCAATTGCCTAAGGAAATTTGAATAAAGGAATAAGTTGATTTAATTTAATCATAGAGAGAGGCAACAAAAAATATTAAAAGTAATAACTGAGAACCAACCTTATTAATTGGTGAAATGTTTCTCCAATCTTTTATTGTAAATCTGACGTAATTAAATTAAAAAAAAACATTATATTTGAAATGGTAGCAATCTTCAGAACCCTTACTTGTCACTGACTTTAAGAAGTAAGTATCAAATCTTAATAAATAAGGAAGTGTGGCCATTTATCTATCATAGTGTAACTGTTGATGATATACTGTTCATCTCCCAAATGGATTTCAGCTACTGTGCATATTTGGTCTCTGTTTTGTTCATTTTGTGTTGCTATTTGTTACAAGTTAGTGTTGGTATAGACACCATCACATCATCTCAATTCATCAACGACCCTGAAACGCTAATATCCAAAGATGGTAACTTCACCTTTGGATTCTTTAGCCCTATAAATTCTACAAGCCGCTACGTTGGAATTTGGTGGAAATCTCAATCTACAATCATATGGATGGCAAACAGAAACCAACCACTGAATGATTCTAAGGGGATTATCACAATATCTGAAGATGGAAATCTTGTGGTATTAAATGGACAAAAACTAGTCATTTGGTCATCAAATGTTTCCAACATAGCATCCAATACAAGTTGTAAGTTTTCAGACTTTGGTAACCTTGTCCTTTCGGAGAGCACAACTGGAAACATCTTATGGCAGAGTATTCAGCAACCTTCAGATACGTTACTTCCTGGCATGAAAATTTCAATAAACAAAAGGACAGGTAAGAGTGTAAGCCTCAAATCATGGAAAAGCCCTTCTGACCCATCTGTTGGCAACTTCTCTTGTAGTACTGTTGAACACCTACGTATAATTGAAGTGTTCATTTGGAATGATACTCGTCCATATTGGCGCAGTGGTCCTTGGAATGGCGGGGTCTTCACTGGGATACAGACAATGACAGAGGCATATTTTTTTCGTTTTCAAGGGGGTGATGATGGAGAAGGGAATACTAACATATATTTTACAACACAAAATGATGAGGAATATTTGATCTATCACCTGAATTCGCAAGGAAAATTAGAACAAACATGGTGGGATGATGAGATGAAAGAAATGCAAGTTATATGGACAAGCCGAGACTCAGAGTGTGATGTTTATGGTATATGCGGGGCATTTGCAAGCTGTAATTCATTGAGCTCGCCAATATGTAGCTGTTTGAGAGGATTTGAACCAAGAAACATACTTGAATGGAATATACATAACTGGACTGGTGGGTGTGTTAGGAGGACACCTTTGCAGTGCGATAGGGTCAACAATAAAACTACAAGCACAAAGGAAGATGGATATTTGAAACTACAGATGGTTAAAGTTCCAGATTTTGCTGAAGGTTTGGCTGTTACACCAGATATATGCAGAAGCCTATGTTTGGAGAATTGCTCTTGCCTTGCATATTCTCACGAGGCTGTGATTGGCTGTATGACTTGGACTGAGATTCTACTTGACATACAACAACACGAAAGTGGAGGACTTGATCTATATGTTCGCGTAGCATATGCAGAACTTGGTATGCTCTTGGTGTTGTTTGTTTAACCCTATGAGACATAGGTCATTAACTTGATTTTTATGTTTAAATTTTTCTTATATACAGATCGAGGGAGAAACAGGACAATCATCATTGTAAGTACTGTGATTGTTGGAACTCTCACAGTTGTCATTTTTGCATATATAATCTGGAGAAGGACATCGAACCACCCATGTAACATACTATTTTCTATTTCAACTTGAGTCATAAAATTTACTTTCTATTGATGAGTAACTAAGCTCAAATTATTTGTTTCCACTGCAGCTAAACTGTGGCTTTTTACAAAATCAGCAAGGAAAAAGAACCACAAAGCTTTCCAACATGTTTATAAAGGTGGATCACCAGAAGGATATCCTAGTGACAATGTAAATGGAGAAATGTCCCAAGTTAAACTACAAGAGCTATTAATATTTGATTTTGAAAAGCTTGCAACTGCCACAAACAATTTCCACTTATCCAACAAACTTGGACAGGGTGGTTTTGGTCCTGTATACAAGGTACTTTAAATGCAATAAAGCTATACTATTTTAAAACCATCATGTATAGCAGTTGTCACATATATTTTCTTCTAGAGGAAACTACAAGATGGTCGGGAAATAGCCGTTAAAAGACTCTCTAGAGCATCTGGACAAGGGCTGGAAGAATTCATGAATGAAGTAGTGGTGATTTGTAAGCTTCAACACCGTAATCTTGTAAGACTTCTTGGTTGCTGTATTGAAGGTGATGAAAAGATGTTGATGTATGAGTACATGCCAAACAAAAGTTTGGACGCATTCATCTTTGGTTAGTTCTTTGAAGCCCCCTTTTAATTTTAGCTTGTATACAATATTTTTAAGAATAAAGTAATAAACAATTATTTCACCACCAGTGAATTTATTTTTTTTTTTGGAAGCAAAATAATTTGACGACTTCACTATGTTTTGGTATTGTGATCAAAATAATATATTGATACCCTTATTTTTTAGATTCATCAAAAAATAAACTCATAGATTGGAGGACACGGTATAACATTATAGAAGGAATAGCTCGAGGATTGTTATATCTTCACCGAGATTCTAGACTAAGAATTATTCACAGAGATTTGAAGGCAAGTAATATCTTGTTAGATGACGAGATGAATCCAAAAATATCAGACTTTGGTATGGCTAGAATCTTTGGAGGGGGAGAAGATCATGCCAATACTAACAGGATTGTTGGAACTTAGTAAGTGTGGTGTACCTTCGTTATCCAATATTCTAGTACTAGTAGTAATCATTGGAGAACAATATTTTTTTTATTGCAGTGGCTATATGTCTCCTGAATATGCCATGCAAGGATTATTTTCAGAGAAGTCAGATGTTTTTAGCTTTGGTGTTTTGATACTAGAGATTCTTACCGGGAGAAGGAACTCAAGTTTTTATGTCAATGAGCATGCTTTGAGCCTTTTAGGATCTGTAAGGCTCAACAATTATTTGTTTCCTCATTTATGGCCTATTTTTATTTGTTTTTAATTTTGTTGACACAATATTCCATTGTCTGATTATTTCTTTTTTTTTTGCTTTTCTTTTATCTCATTTAGGTGTGGATAAAATGGGGGGAAGATAATATTTTATCTCTCATAGATGAAGGAATATATGATCCTAGTCATCATAATCACATTTTAAGGTACATACATATAGGACTTTTGTGCGCACAAGAACTTGCTGAAGATAGGCCCACTATGGCTGCAGTAATTTCTATGCTTAACAGTGAAACTGCATTACTTCCTCCTCCTAGTAAGCCTGCATTTGTCATGATGAAGAATATGTTGAATCCAAATGGGCCTGAAAAATGTCAAAGTGGTAGTTCCATTAATAATATCAGTATTACTGATATCTATGGCAGATAGCACACTAAGGCCTCTAAGAAATACTTCTGATGTTAATGGATATTTGTCCAATGTTAAAAAATTTGTAATTGATATGGGTTAAGAAAACTCTAGTATAATAATAGATGCATAATGCATTTTCCTTGGTTGCTTATTTTGCTTGTGGACAACTAAATAAAATATTTTCCTTTGGTGAATACAATATTTTAATGTAATAAGATAATAGTTCCCTGGATCCACTAGAATTTATATGGCACTAGGCATCAGTTTTAAGGTTAATGCCAAAATTATGATTATAAATATTTCTGTTTATGGTAGTTAACATTGGGATTGAAATCATTCCCTGGAAATGGAATGAATTTGGTATATTTTTAGTTGTGATGTTGATTACTAAATGATTGTGGATAAAATGAATTTGAAGGCACTCTTCTTGTTCATGTCTTCTGCTATTGGCCTTTGAAGCAATCTAACCTTGATCATAAGATTTTTGTTGCAATTAATGGTTGAATATAATCATGCTAATGGTTAATATCAGGATTTTGTAGATTTACTTTACACCTTGTTATTAATTTTTAATTTGTTGGTAGTATGGTCATATGATTATTATTGCATACATATAGGACTTTTATGTGTACAAGAATCAGCCGTAGACAGGCCTACTATGGCTACAGTAATTTCGATGCTTAACAGTGAGGTTGCATCTCTTCCTCCTCCAAATGAACCTGCATTCATCTTGAGGCAGTATATCAATCCGCCGTGTGAAGAAAATGAAAGCATTAATAAAGTCAGTATTACAGAAGTATCTGGCAGATAGCACACTAAGGACTCTAAGAAAGGATTTTTTGAGGTCAATAGATATATGGTCAATACAAAATCTTTGTTAATGTATATAATTTGTCAGAAAATAAACTCAATTGTACTGGAAGACATTCATGTGACTTTTTGTGTGTGCAAGAGCTTTTGAAACACGGACATTTTATGTATCTTCAATTCCTCATTCTCCAATGTTAAAGATATTATCCTATGATCTTTATATTAGTATTTCAAAATAGCACAATATGATTTGATTTTGAAAAACAATGCTTCAAATTATACAGAGGAAGTTCATCGTTTTGCTACCACTCAGACCTTATTATTTCGGTTGTCATCTCTGCCTTCTATTTTCTGTTCCAATAAATAACATCTTACTCTTACCAAGGTTATGTTTGGATAAATAGTTTAATTAAGTTCTTTATAGCATAAGCACTTATGATATGAATGCTTCTGACGTATATGTTATTTCCATGAGTAAAGTCAAACTGTTTCTATATAAGCTATCATGGGCGCGTTTGGATTGACTTATTTTTAAGTTTATTCGAAATAGCTTATGCAAATAAATTAGTTTTTATGTATTATTATAAACTTTTCAAGATAGTCTTTGATAAAACAACTTATAAAAATAAATTTTTTGTCGGTAAAAACTTATGAATCAATATAAAAATTTATTTATTTGCATAAACTATTTTCATAAGGTCAAAATAAGGCCGGTTTGTGTTGACTTATTTTTTAGCTTATGTGAAACAATTTATGCAAATAAATAAGTTTTTGGGCCTATTTGGATTAGCTTATTTTTGAGCTTATACAAACAACTTATGCAATTTTTATGTATTATTATAAGTTTGTCAAAGTAGTTTATAATAAAATAGCTTATAAAAATACAATTTTCACTAGTTTGAACTTATAAAATACCATAAAACCTAATTTATATTGCATAAGCTGTTTGCATAAGTTCAAAAATCAGCTAATCCAAACAGGGCCTTTATGTATTATGATAAGTATTTTAAAATAGGTTTTGATAAAAGAGCTTATAAAAATACAATTTTTGTTAGTGTCAACTTATGAATTAACATAAAAATTTATTTAATTACATAATCTATTTTCATAAGCTCAAAAATAAGTTAAAATCCAAACGGCCCCCAAACTAGCCTTGTGTAAATAAGCTGAAAACAGCTTATGTATATAGATTCAATCTAGTTTCTTGTGTTATATAGTTATTAACCCACAAATCTTGCACTGGTTAAGAGTAATCTATTTTCTATTTCATTATCATGAATCATTTCCTGTTTTATTCGCTAACTCAATTGTGCTTAATTGCTTTTGATAAAAACAAATGATAGCTAGTGCCAATTTACTTCTGTTAATAGCTTTTATCAATGAGCATTGAACATGACTCATTTTGGACTGATTGTAGACTTTATTTCTTTGTAGTCTCTTTGGAGATTGATTGGTACTTTGATTCTGGGATCGGCTCAAATTTATATCGAATTAGGCATCAATTTTAAGGTTTATTGCAAAATTATGATAGTAATTATTGCCGTTTCTGGTACTTAATGACTGGTTTGCAATCAAGTGGATGAAGTGTTTTCGAAGTTGTTATCAACTTCTGCATGCTAGTAGAGTTCTTTTCATAGGATTGATTAACTAATTTGAAGGCCCTGACTCGGGCACGGTCGACTAACAACTAATGTTGTTCATGTTTTCTGTGATTGGCCATTTTAGCAGATTGTGTCTGCAACTCTATAAGACTATCTGCGTTGTATCAGATTAAACAAATAACAATGAGAATTACATTGTTTTAATTTATTTCTTTATTCTATGTTATTACTTTCTTCACTCATGTGATTTTGTTTTTACTAAATTAGCAGCTGGTGAGTCAAACTTTGAGGTTGACGAGAGCAGCAAGACCCAAGAAGACACGTGCTCGATTTGTCTCGAAGAGGTGCACAAGATCACACAGTTCGGATTGTTTCCTCTATGCGACCATGATTTTTGTCTTGGATGTATTATGGGTTGGAGACGTATGAGAAGCGTGGCTTGGAACACCGCAAGTCGTGCCCTATGTGCCGCACATTTTCTTTTTACATAGTTCCGAGTTATAGGTGGGTTGTTGGTGATGAGAAAGCTACCTATATCCAACACTATTTGGAGAGATGCAGGTAAATGGCCTCTTTTCGATTTTATGAATTGAATCCATTGATTTTGGTTGCGATTTACGATTATGCGATCTTTATTTCCTCTTCCGATTAGCTACTTGAAAACGAAACAATATTTGTATTTTGGATTACTCCATTGTGAATTTGTGACGCAAAATGTGTATTGTTGCAGTACCATAGATTGCAGGTTTTATGCGGATGGCTCTGGATATTGTCCCCAGAGACATCATTGCTTTTATAGAGTACATACTACGATTATATTTATTTTATATTCTTTTCAAGTATGCTATCATATTTCCTAATACATCCTTCTATTTAGCATGTAGTACTTCGAGGCTCATATAGATGGATGTATGGTATGTCACCACCACCACCTCAGCCTGAGGTTGACGAGGAGATGGCCGCTGCCGATGAGATGCAGCACCGCCTCAACCGCAAACAAAAGTTAATTGTCACGTTCATTTTGTTACTTTGTCTTTTGTTACAAAAAATCTACAATTCTATATAACTTTCTACTAAACTATGACAATTAACAAGGGCTAAAACTATATATATAAATTTTTTGTTGGACTAAAACATGTCAATTTTTTTTATAGGGACGAAAAATAAAATCTAGTAATTTTATAGGGTCAAAGACCATACATATTTAACCCTTGAAGGGAAAAAAATATAAGAGAAAAAACAAAAATCACACTTATTAAGAAAAAGTAAAACATAATGATTGAAAATATATTTTTTTGAATTTTTTTTTGAAAAAAGTTGCATGAAAGACGTAAAAACAATTTTTATTGGTTAGTAGTTATGAAAAAGATAAGAGAGAAAGTAAATTTTTCTTGAAAAGATAAATGTTTGTGTTTTTCTCTTATATTTTGAAACAAAAAAAATGAAATTTTTTCCCTTATAACATGAGACGGAGGAAGTATACTATAGGAAGAAGGGTAGACCATATCTTAGAAACGAAAAGAAAAAAGAAACAAAACAAAAGAAATAAACAAAGAACATCTAAATAAAACTAATAAAATCTCTTTTTTTTTAAAAAAAACCTCTAAATCCCCTAACAAACAAACATGTATTTATAGCTAACTTTTATATAAATTAATTATCACATGACATGTATTCATGTATTAAATATGAATTTTGGAATCATACATGTCATGTGATAATTTTTTTTACTCCAAAAAAAATTATCACATGACATGTATGATTCCAAAACTCATATTTAATACATGAATAATTAAAAAGGATTAATTCAAAATTCATGCATGTAATTGGTTTGTAGTGTTTATGCATGCATGATAATTGATATGCATGTAGTTGGCTGGTGGTGTTTATGTGATTTACATCAATGATTTCAATAGTCATAGTTACTACACTAGGTATTAAACCCGTGCGTTGCACGGACTTGATTAATTTTTTTATTTAATAATTTGCTTATTTAAGAAAATAAATGATATTCAATTTTTTAAAATTTAATATACACATTGATAAATAATTATTTTTTGGTTCTTAAATCTTGAAGCATAGTTTAAAGTTGTGTTTAGCCCTACTTTTTTAAGACTTAAACCTGAATTGCATATGAAATTAATAGAATTGTAATAGAAATTAATCAGGTGTATAGAAATCATTAGAAGTTACCCTAAAAGTTACGTTTTTAAACTATCATTCATAGTGTATAGAAATCAATAGAAATGCAGCGAAATAGCATATTATATTAAAAATTTGGTTTATTAATCTTTTTTTTTCTTCTAGGTTTGATTTATATCTCTTCAAATTAATTAGTCTAATTTTTTTATTTTAATATTAATATATTTTTAGTTTTTGTGGAAAAAAAGAGTGGATTCTTTTAATATATTCTCTACAACTATCATTTTCAGTATCTCTCAATTTTCAATTTTCGACCTTTATTTTTATCTTAATTACATTGCAATCTCATTATTATTATTTTATATGAAAAAAAAAATAGATACTTATTATTTGCATGGGTTTTATTAAAATATACTCATATAATTTTGATTTTTGTACAATACATTTTTGTTAATTGATTTTATCAAATTTAGAGATTGATAAAAACCATTTATAAATTTGATATAACAACCTTTGTAAATTTTTATTTAATACACACAATTTTATTTGAAATATAAGTAAAAACATATAAAAATTATCTAAAACATAATATAATTAATTATTAAATTAAATTTGTGTGCAAAATTTTTAAAAAAATAATAATTATGTTCTCTATGTAAAAAGACAAAAGACAATACTCCAAAATTCTCATAATTTGGTGTATAAAATATATTTTCTTTGTAACAAATCAATTAAGAATGAGCGAGAAAATAGTCAAAGTTTTTAATTTAATAATCAAAAATCATTGTATAAATATTAGCGTTAAAGATATATATTCATATACACCATTTTTCATAGACTTCTTGAATAGCAAGGATGCATCAAAAGTGAAAATAGAAGCCTCGTTTATCCTCTTCTCCTAATTGACACGAAAATGATCATATCAATATTAAAGATTAACGAAAATAAGGAAGTTAGAAAAGTAGCATAACAAAGGTCTTGTTATAGCAACTAAAAAAGTATGGCTAATTATGTTCGCCCAATTTATATAATAGAGTAACTTGAGATCCGATCAATCATGTCATAGTAACCAATGAAGAGTCAAGACATAAGGCATGCAAGAAAGAGAGGAAAAAACTACCATACGGGATTGAAAAGGTATCACTCAAGAGTTGTTTGAAGAAAGTGACAAAGATTAAAATCCAAAATGTATATTATAGACATGCAGTAGTTGTAAATAAAATTATATATATTTATACATACAACAGTTAGAGATAGAACGAAGAAAAAAAAGTTCAAAGATTGATATGATAAAGTTATTTTTAAATAAAATATAATAATTATTGTAAAAAATATATATTAATTGAACAATAGAAATTAATTAAAATTGTAATATCAATGAGTGAGTGAATAATCATAATTATAGAATAAGATTTAAGGAATAGTAAAAAAATAGTATTGCAAAGGTTTGTGTGTTATTTTTTAAATATTCATCTTTTATAATAATTTAATATCAAAATCATAAGGTAGTATACCATGTAATTATGATTCATATTGCCTCTTTATTTTCTTCTTTTAGTATTCTCTTCTAATTATATTTTATGACTAAATTTGAAGTATTATCATTACATAATATTTTATTTATCATTTTATTTTTTCATTTAATATTTTTATACTAATTTCGTAGTTTGACTTCAATAATTAAAAATTTAACAACTTTTATACAATTGATTATTAAAATGCAACCTTAATACAAACCACGCTATTGTAATTTTTTATTTAACTACACCTAATTTAGGTTTAAAACTAAAAGAATTAAAATGTGTCAAACTTTGTCTTCCCTTCTAAACCAAAAAAAAAATCTTATTACTTGGAAATACACGTAAATAACTCTATACACAAAATACAATTCTCAAAATAAAATATATATCATAAAATATTATTAAGGTACTTGATTCCTTATAATTAATTTTTTCATTCTTGATTTATTCTCTTTATATATAATGCATTATTTTTTCTTTTATATTTAATTATTTATCAAAAGAGATGATGACAATGTTTTAGTAGAGTTTGCAAATCCTTTTGTAAATTTTATAAAAAAATTATTTATAGTAAGATGAAGGAGAACACAACTTTTTATTTTCTATATAATTATTATTTTTGTACTATGTAACCGACCAATTTATTAGTTAAAATTTGTTTTACCACTTTCATTTTCATAAATGATAGTAAAGATGAAGGAGTACACATCTTTTTATTTTATACATAATTATTCACTTTTTCTCTTTATTATCACCTATTAATTTTGAGTAAAAAAACACGTATCATTGCTTGATTCCAACCTTTCAATATTGTAGCATCCTTGTTTTTAAAAATAATTATTTATGGATTTGGTGACCATAATTTCTAAGAAGTTATACCGTCAAATAAAATAGATTAATTTGACATAGTGCAAGATAACTTCTAAAAATGATTTAATTAAAAGAGATGATTAGAAACTTTTTTTTAGTGTCACATCATCACAATGAAGGTATAGAAGCATAGGAACACTTCCATAGGCAGAAACATAAACTATTCAAACTTAGGCACAAATACAAAACCTAATAAAATTTAAAGTTATAAAAGAATTAATTGATTTGATTGATGTGACAAAATTATTTATGATTTAATTTTTATTATTTATGAGTGTGTGCCTATATGTAATAGATTTAGGGTTGTGCCCATAGTAGAATTTCTCATATAAGCAACTCAAGCTTCCTTTTATAAGATAAAAGAAGTGAATAATGTTTTATGTCATCGGTGATAGTTATAATTTACATCATAAACAACAAAACCATCCCAAAATGTATGTATACCTACATAATATATAATCCCTATGATTCCAGGTTTCAGTAAGAAGTGTGGAATTAATTACTACAATCTTGCTTCCATGCACAACATTCTACCATTACTCCTCCATTGTTGCTTAAAAACATTGCAAAGAAACTCTTGTTGGATAGAAAATATTAGTAGACAAAGAAAAATAATAGAACAAATAATTTTATAAGTGCAAACAATAAAGTAGCATGTTGATTTTTTACCGCAAAGATAATTCAATTCTAGATGACATAATTTACAGTTATTAAAATACATAATCCATAATTATTATGAATGAAAAATTTAGAACACGAAATCAGAAGTTTTAGCATATATACAATGTACAAAGTGACATATATACCTTTTGTTTTACGCGAGTGATACCTATCATCATAGACATCAAACGGAAAGAAAAAGAATGTGAAAAAAATATAATATAAATAAAATTTTAGTGTAGCAATTCTAGAGATAACAAAATATTAGATGATAAATATAACATTTCATCAAATGACTAAATCAATGAAAATAATTGACTTAACAATCAAAACAATAGAGAGACAATGTTAAAAAAAGGACACCCATTAGAAATTACAAAATAAGAATGCAATGAAAAAAATAGAAGTCTTCTTTATCCTCTATACCTCATTCACATGATAGTAATATCCACAATATTAAGAAATAAAATAAGAAAGAAATCTTAAAATTCTAACAAACAATAAATAAATAAAAGAGATTTGATTAATCTAAATATATAGAGTGACTTGAGCTTCAATCTTATTAGAAAAGCAAATACAAAATTTTAAGAGTACCATTCAGATAGTTGTTTGAGTATAATGATGATGATCCAAAATCAAAATTTATGCTATAAATATTTAGCAATAAAAAAATATATATTAGTTCAAAGATGAATAATCAAGACATATGAGAATTAAAAAGAGAAGTAAGAATTACATACAAAATTACAAAGTACTACCCAATAGTTGTTTGAATAAAGTGATGATGCCCCAAAAACTAAAATTAATACTACAAATATTTAGGAATAAGTAAATATAGTAGCTCGAAGGTTGATGAGATAAAGTTCTTGATCCTCTTCTTTATAAGCATAGAAGATAGTTAAAAATATGAATCAAAACTTATAAGAATTGAAAACAACAATGAATATACTTGTCTGTTATGAACAAGAATCACACACATTATATAAATAAATAAAATTTAATAGGATAGCATTAATCTATAAAATGTGCAACCGATCGGTCTAACAAAAGGCCTTTCATTGTTGATGTATTCATCTCTTTTAATTGTAGTTGTTATGAAACTTTTCATGTTCCAAGTGATAATTCATGAGCTAAAAAATTAATTATTATTACTACAATTCATGAAGGTAAATAAAAAGATTAAAAACTCAATATTCTAAAAGTGACACATCATCATAAGTAAAATTTAAAAGTTGACACATAAGCACCAACAATTTATTAGAAAAAAGAAAAAGGGAATGAGCTTTCTTAGGTTGACACATAAGCAAAAAATAGTTTGCTTTAGATATAGTATACTAGGTATAAAACCCGTGCGTTGCACGGGCTTGATTAAATTTTTTTATTTTATAATTTGCTTATTTAAGAAAATAATAGGATATCCAATTTTTTAAAATTTAATACGCACACTAATAAATAATTATTTTTTGATTCTTAAATCTTGAAGTATAGTTTAAAGTTGTGTTTAATCCTACTTTATTAAGTCTTAAAAGCTAACTGGATAGCATATGAATCAATAGAATTGCAATAGATTTACAAAATGATTATTATCAAGAATAACAATTTTGATCGATGTGTTGAACTATTATTTGAATTTTAAAATAATAACTTTTAAAATTTTTTATCTCTTCAACTGAATGTATAATACAGAGAGTCAGATAAAAAATGTTTTTAATTTAAATAACGGGTCATTGACCTGTAAATAGAAGTGCAATAAAATAGTGAATTATAACAAAAAATTCTTTTGTTAATTTTTTTTTTAGTTTGACTTACGTATCTTTAAATTTTTGTATGTTAGATTTTAATATTTTTTTGTTTTTAGAATGAAAAAAATATAGCAGATAACAAATAAATATTATCAAAATTTGATTCTAATTTGAGTCAACGAAATTATTTTAGTTAAGACAATAAATAATATCAAATAACAATCTAATCATTATTGCACGGGTTTTATTATAATTTTTTTTTTTAAAAAAAACATAAAAAATACTCTATTGGAAATAATAATTTTGATAGGTGTGTTGAATATAGTCTTTTAAATGTTAGTGTCATTATATATATAAAAACTATATTAGTAGACTATTTAAATATAAGAAAAATCTATTTTAATATTTTACAATTTTTATATAAAAGACATTCAAAGAATTTAGAATCAACTTTGTCAAATTTTATATTAGAGTTAGACTTTAAAAGAATAATACAAAACGTTTATGAATATGATTAAAATGTTTTAAGAACGGGTTTTATTAAAATGCTCTTATATGTTTATGAAAAAATGCACTTATATAGTTTCATTCTACAATGCACTTACTATTTGATTTATCAAATTGATGACTAAAAAAGTTTCTTAATATTATTTGATGACTATTAAAAGGTGTTAATATTATTTAGTTATAAATTAGGAGAATTTTCTAAAAATATTTTGTGTAATCCACATGCACTATTATAAATTTGATGACACCGATTTTGGTTAAAACTTAAATACTTTCTAATTTGTTTTAACTATATATATATATATATATTAATATTTAAAACATATTAAACACTTGCTTTAATTTAATTTATTTTTTTATAAGAAGCTTTAATTTAATTTTGTCAGTGCGTCAAATGGATATAAAATATCTCAATTAGATACAACATGATTAATTTATAATTTAAAATAAAATATGTGTGCAACTTTCTCTTAAAATGAACATCTCTATCCTCATTAAATGGTAAAAACAGTTATGCTTTTAATTTTTCTAACTTTTTAACTTTCTAAGTTTTATCCTAATAATTAGTGGATGAGTTCAATGACAGATACTTTATGAGGTCCTCCACTGCAAAATTGTCTTCTATTCTAATGCCAAGTCTTGGTGCAATATATAAGGTTTATCATAACAATAAATAGAAAACTTAACAAAAGCAATTTAGAAAAATAGACAAAGAAACGGCAATCCAATAAAATAGATAATGTCAAAATATTAATTGAATAATATATACAACAAAGCAATTTGAACTCTATACATCCTATTACAAAAATTAATGAACATCGTGACATTTGTGAGGAAGAAACAAAAACAAAAACTATAAAGTTTTATTTATAGACAAATGTTAGTTGTTAGTGTATTGTTAGAGGGAAAAGAAAATGTGATGATAACACAAAATCGATATTTATACCCGTGTCATTGATGTAACAATATATATTAATGCAATTGGTAACTAACCAATTGATTAAATTTTTTCCTTTTAGAATTCTACGTGTGTAAGTTTTTTTTTTTATTTGCTAGATATTTAACGAACCTTCCTTTTTTTTTAGATATTCAATGTGTGAGTTAGTGATAGAACTTGATAGTTAAGATTAGGAATATATAACAGATAGTAGCTTAAAAGTTGGTGTAATAAAAAGTATAAATTATCAAAAATGATGAAATTAAATTGTCACACTATATTTCTTTTATAAATTAAATAAAATGTAATAAAAAGTAGAGACTGAATTGTCCTTACATTATTTATATAAAAAAATATGACATTTCCAAAAATAAAGCATAGCAAAATTGTTCTTATTTATTTAAATGTGCAATACATGACTATTATTTATATATTCATATTTTTGAAAAAATATTGTTTTCTCCTGCATCATTTCAACATGAAATATAAGGTATGATTCCAGTAATTAATCTTTTCATTGTTAACTTATTCTTTCATCAAAGATTTGCATGATAAGTTATTTTTAAATATAATAATAAGACAATTTAAATTAATAAAATCGTCTTGTTAAAAAAGAAATTAATAATATTGTAACCAGAGTCAACTTATTAATTTAAATTTGCTTTATCACTTTTATTATTGTGAATGACAGTAAAAATGAAGGAGAGGACATATTTTTATTTTCTTTATAAATTATTCATCTTTTTTCTATATACCATTAATTTTTATTAAAAGAAAATATATCATTGCTTCATTTCAACCTATCAATATTGTAGCATGATTGTTTTTAAAATTAATTTTCAATACTGAAGAGTTTTTTTTTTTTTTTTTCAGAAACATATAATGAAATCAGCACCTATAATTTTTTATACGTCTATATATGTTTGATTTGTAATTTTTTATAAAGCTCTATAATTTTATTTTATATGTTATGAGAATAACTGCACTATTATATATTATGAGATTGCTTTTAGCACTATTCAATCATATATAGTGACTAATAAAATGATAAAAGGGTGAGAGTTTTTTGTAACTTAAGTTTAATTACATTAAGAGAGAGTGTGAAGAAGAAAAGTACCAAAATAAAACCGATAGAAAGTTATAAACTAATATGAATTTCTCATTAGTAATGCACACTTTCAAAAGTACCTATGATTTCTGAAAAGTACTTTAAAGTTAGTAAAAAATTAATTTCAAATTAATAAAATAAATATAATATTTTATTAAAATATATTAAAAACAAAAAGTTTACCTTTATATTGAATTCATATTAAACATCCAAGTTAACATATTATTACTATATTAGTGATTATTATATATAAAATAAGAGAGCTAGTGAGAATATTTTTTTACAAACTAAAAGAGTTACTATATCATAAAAGGCAATACCATTAAAATCATACATACAATTGCTACTCCTCTACATTGTAATCTTGCATACATATCATGTCTTCTATCTAGCACAATTCAAAGAAATATGGAATAAAATTAGGACCAACAATATATCAAATTATACTATCTTATACAACTATATATTTTTAATTTAAGACAACTTACTAAAGTTTCCACCGAACATAATAGATATTGAAACACATATCTACCACTTCCAACTTAAATGTTACACTTTATATGTTGCAATAGCGATCGACCACTCCATGTTCCATTCCTCTAAAAACTAATAATCGATATATAATATACAAACTATATTTGTTCAAAAGAATACACGATATATATATATATATATATATATATATATATATATATATATATATATATATATATATATATATATATATATATATATAAAGAATACACAATATATGAATGAATACTAATACTACTTAGATAAACGATACTTGAAGCAAATGCAAAATTTTTGAATCAAACATGAATTGAGAGATACTTAAATTAAAAGAGTAAAATATATAAAGGACACAAAATGAGATTAAAAATGTTTGAGAAATTTCACAGTGCATACCACTCCCTCTCAAATTGAAATTTTACACATACATACCAAGTGATTGTTCATAAGTCATATATATAGTAGATGAATGCCACCATTTTAAACCATCGTGGAGTTGAAAGGCCAAGAAATTTTTTAAAGGTTGCATTATAATATTAAATAGGGCAACCGTTTCAACTTTCTAATTACAATCTACCAATGAATTAGTAGGTCATGAGAGATAATGAGAAAGTTATTCCGGAGTTACAACATGAAGAAAACATAAAATAGCATATATATAAGGAAAAAAAAAAAAAGTTTTATAGAGTTGACACATGAGAAGACAAAATGTGAAAGATCTTTGGTTTGCTAAATCTATACGACAGACAATAGTGATAGAAATGCATAAATTGATGAATTTGTTCTCTTTTTAATAGCATAATTAATAAATTAGGAACAAATAAATAGGAATATGAATCAACAATTAGTATGATTAACTATTATGAATATGAACAACCAAAATGCATAAATAAAAAGGTAGCATTTATTTTCACAAAAAGGTAGCATCTAATTTCACAAAAAGGTCGAATAAGTATATAGATCAATATATTTAATTTGTAACCTACAACTTCTCATTGATCTTTTTTCAATTTATATTTTCTTACTATTTTATAAATACAAATATTTTTCTTAATCATAAGTATATTCCTTATGTAACAAAAAACAATATATTTCTTAGTATTCTATATATCAAATTTTTTAAAGAATTTGTTTTTTAAATAAATGATTAGCATATATAAAAAATTTTAAGGAAAAGGTTAGAGTTTTATAAATTGCTTCGGCTGTATATATAAAGTTTTTTTTAACAAAATATAAAGCCATTTTCCAATTAAAGGAGTTACATAACTTATTAAATAAAAACAAGTTAATTAGGTGTTATATTTTTATTGAATAAAAGCAAGTTAATTGGTTGTTACATTTACTTTGTTAGAAGGATAATACACATAAGCATCTAATGTAATGAGAAATGACACATAAGCACCAACTATTGCTTAGAAAAAAGAAAAAAGGGGAGGAACTTTCTTAGGTTGACACATAAGCAAAAAATAGCTTGTTTTACATATAGTATATAGATAGATAGATAGATAGATAGATAGATAGATAGATAGATGAGAATGAAAACAAATTAAATGTGTGTGATTTATCTATTATTAAAATTTAAATTTTTAGTTTAAGTTTAATGATATATTATTTGTATTTTCATTATTTTTTAATTGCAAAAATGTAAAATTTTAAACATAATGAAGAATTCAAAGAATATTATTCCTAATTAATGATGAAATAAACGACTCATTAAATTAACAAAAAAAAATCCTTGGATAGCATAAACTTATCGTGAGGGAAACAAGATCATGTGAAAAATGAGCTGGTCCTAAGATAAATTAGAAACCTTTCACCTTTTAGTTTCATAAACATGTCAAAATAAACCCTAATTTTTGCAAATTGATAAATACGTACGTTTTAGAAATTTAAAAATTGACTTATGCTTATAATTGCGAGGATGAATTTCACTATTGTCGATCTGATAGGATGAAATGTTGTTTCTAGAAGATTTTCTAAACTATACAACCTTGTTACTATTATTATTATTATTATTGGATTTTTACTTTTGCCACTATGGTTTTTGAGGCGTGCCTTACTAAATGATCAAAATATCCACGTTCGTGACTTGTGATATGGACACCCTTCAAAGCACCTACAATTATAACATCTGTGACTTAAGTCACGATGTAGAAAAAAATATTATTTTTCAAAATTACTCAATTTTCATACATCCGTGACTTAAGACATAGAAGGATATTTTAGTAATTTTGTAGAGCACATCAGTAAATCATAGAGTGGCAAAAATATTTTTCTTATTATTGAAGGGAGGCCCATACATACACACATTAGGAAGCATCATCATGTTTGGATGACTGATTTCCTACAACTCCAAATACTCATTGTATGCATGCAACATCTATCTAGACCATGAGATTAGTCCTTTCCTACTGATTTCATACCCATTAATAAGTTTTAGTTAAAGTTGATTCGTTCAAGAGAACCTAAATTCAAATTATAATTGAAATAATTATCGGTCAAATTTTATTTTTTTCTTGGTCAAACTCTAAATTATCAGAAAATCAGCCCTTTCACCGAAAACTAAGCTAGGAGGGTGAAGATAAAAAGAAAATGCCTTTGCTTCTGAACTGGATGTCCTTGGTGGCCACCCACATGAGTCATACTGTACTTCTGTCTAAGTAGTTGCTTTCTTCATATGTATGTTCTAGCAAGATCTTGGAGTTGGACCAAATATGCCGACACATGAGTATGACATCGTAACGTGTGTTTATTTCATGTTCTTGAAAGTTTTATTTTTGTGTGAAATCTCTGAAGATTTGATTAATGAATTAATTCACGCAACTTGTGCGCCAAGACACACGTGTTTCTAGAATCCGTAGAAGGCGGTTTATGCTTTGCATTATGTTGGGTTTTAGAATATTGTGCTGAATATTTTCTGGCTATATAAACAAGGGCGGATCCAGACACAAAATAGTAATGGGGCTAAAACGATTATACACCAACAGAAAATAAAATTCATCCTGATAATTCGTTAGACAACAAACAACATGAGATTATTATTAATACATGTATATTAAGAAAAAAAAAGAATAATAAACCAACAAATCATAAAATTTCTATTAAAAGAAAGAAATCAACAAATTATATTAAAAAAACTAAAAAATTTCTATTCGAAAAAAAAGATTATAACTTATTGAATATTTTCTAAATCATACATATGACTTGTTTGTTTGATGTTTCACAAGATCTTACCTTAAATTAAAATATATAGAATACAAAATTATACCAACTTATATAATTTGTTTTGATAAGCTAATTGAATTAGCTTATAACTTATTAATTTTTATTTCAATTTTACCCATATTATCGATAATATGATTTTTTTTTTCAAGTAAGATATCTTACTTTTAAAAAAAAAAAAATCATTTTTTTTATGTCATTTCATATTTATATTCTACTTCAATTGCTAATTTTACTCAATCCTACAAATTTAGTTATCCACTATTTTTTGACAAACAATGTAAAAATTGATTATTCTAAAATTAAACTATATCACTTAAACTAATACTCTACATATAACGAAAGGCTCGGAGTCATAAAATAATAGGCTACGAATTAATATTTGTATTAATACTTAAACTATTATGTATTCCAAAAGACTTACAGTCATCAATAATAAACTCTAAACTAATATTTATATTAATATTTGTATGAATATGCATACAAAATGATTTAAATTATTTATAAATATTATTATTTTTTTTAAAAAATAATTTTGCTAGGTTGGTGTGGCTATAGCCACATCAAGCCTCAAGGAGGTCTGCCCCTGTATATAAAGGAAGACTCAAAACCTAAATTAATTTTTTTTTGAAGAAGTTAAATTAGCCCACCCAAAACATAAATTAATTACTGAAGTCGTCATTTAAATAGTGTCATTTAGGGTTTTTTGTCTGTCCATTATTGTTTGTGAGTCACTCTTGTATCACTTTGATAGTAGAGTTGGACCGATAGTGGAGTTGTAATTGTGAACCGCTTTTAAGCAAAGAGTATGATTCTTTTTTATTGGAGTTGTCTCCTCTTATTTGTTATTCTTGTAATCACTGATTGTGTGATTGATCAGGGAAAGTGAGGGGGGTCTCATATCTAGGAGTGTCTTAGATACAAATATCACGGATAGTGATTAAGTGCGAAGACAGTAAACCGGAGGTTGTTTACATAGGACTTAAAACTAATACTATTATAGTGAATTTGCTTTCTAGCTTGGATGTCCTCAAAGTTGCACAGAATTGGGTTAACAAATATCTTGTGTCGTTTACTTCATGCAATTTACTTTAAGTTGTTTATTGTTATTTATGTTTGTTACGATGTCTTGACTTTGCTCTTGACATTCGAATGTTCTGACATCGTATACGACATTTGTCTCCTACCTGCCAAAATTTCATCCACTTAATATTATTTTTTGGATTTTGATGGTTATCAGTTAAATTGTGACAAAAAATTTCAGTGTTAAAAAATGGAGTAAAACTTTGACTAAATGGTTTTCTGTTATGAAATTATTTCTAAATGTGAGGTAGAATAGAGATGAAGGTGCGAAAGAGAAGAATAAAAACTCTTATACATTCCATTCACAACTGTACTTTATATTATAAGTAGTAACATAAATTCTATTTATAAGACGATATATTGAGTCAATGATATGTGCCAAAATTTAATGGACATTTACTAACTATTATTGGTAACATTTTCAATATTGTTTTCATTTTCAAAGAACAATCTCACTTTGTTGGACACAAATATTAAGTAACAATACCATTCATTCCAAAAAAAAATTAACAAGCCAAAATGAGATATATAATATAAAAACAGTCTTTTCTAGCATAAGATGTGCCAATGTAGACTAACAGAGTTTACAAATAGTCACATAAAGATACACAAAGACAATCAGAAATAGATCATACAAGGCCCAAGCAAAGTAGAGGACTAGAGCACCATCTATGGCAGTTAGAAGTTAAGGTAACACAAGTCGCCTTCAACCACCAAAGAGAAAGGAGTTTGATCTTTTCCAACAACTGAGAAGTAGTACTGAATGAACCTCAGAAAACCCTGTGGTTTTTCTCCGTCCACACAACTCAGACACACGCGAGCCAGATGAGCTGCAAAAAGGAACGACGTGCACGAGAAACACCTACTGAGAGTGTGAACTGGACAAAATGATCACGTATGGAAGTGAACTCCACCACAAAAATGTCAATCCACGACCGCACCAACGACCAGAGAGAACCAAAAGTATCGCAAGAAATGAATAAGTGATGTGCTGACTCCACCTCTCCACAACCCGAAACGCACAGATGAGCTGTAGTAGATAAGATGCATCGAGTGACTAGGTTGGTTTTATGGGTAGCATGTCACGCAAAAGACGCCACGCAAAGATGAAGACCTTCAGTGTGGAACCTGAGGATGCCAAATGAGGTTGTCCACATCGCCCGTGAAAGCTGAAACCCGTGTAGTCAAAAGCTGATATGCTCCCCAGATAGTGTAGCATTTATCAGAATCAGACTGCCACTGCCACCTATCTGAAGACTGGTCCTGCAAAGAAAGGGTAAGTAATAAAGACACATATATTGTCTACTATTAAATATTTAGTATGTGTGAGTTTCTTATTTTTTATGCATATAGACCAAGCATTTGATTTCAGTATTCTATTCTACAATAATAAAAGTCTTAGATGTTAAAAATATGGAAGATATGGAATTTTGTTTGTATTTGAAAGTCTTAGATAATTCATTATGCTATTCTATCATAAAAATTTCATATTAAGATAAAAATATCTTGAAACTCATTTAAAATTTGTAATTTTTATGAAACATAGAAAATAAGAGAACAAGAGTAATTAAGGGAAAAACATTTAAGAAAAAAGCATTTAATTTATCAACTGTGGACATTTCTAAATTTTTTTTATTGGTATTATTCCTCTGGTTTCAGAGGAAATGAATCATGATAATCTAGAGTTTAGTCATGATGAAAGTAAAGTCTAATTAAAAATTGTTCTATTTAAAAATTAAATTCAGATTCTCCCGAACAATTTATCCTAAAAATTCATTAACCAGTACTTGAGCTCAATCATTTAGTTAACATTTTCAATTTCAAAATAAAAAAAATAGAGAGCATGTTTGAATTTTAAAATTTGAACAAAATGCGTGAGAAAACATACAACAATGAAAACCAACATTGAAGGAAATATGTACTAACATCTTTAAATATTCGAAATTTGATAAATCAGAAGGATTATAATTTGTTTTTATGAAAAAAGGAGCATTGTAGATTGAGTATTAATGTTTTAGACTTTTGAATTTTTAGAGTGAAAATAATGTAGTATTTGAACCATATATATGATGTGTATGGATTCTATAATTCAAAAAACACATATGAATTTAGAATCTGAATAAAATTGTCAAAGATAAAAGAATTTGGGGGATGGGGGTTCGAGAACCAAGGGGGGGAGGGAGAGAAGAATATCACCATGACTATTTGTGAGTCATAATTGTAGGTACTGTACCACATAAAAGTAATTGAGAAGGCCCCGGTCTAATTACTTTGAATTTATTTACATTGAATTTATTATATTTCATCGTTTTAAAATGTAAGTTATTTTTGTCCCGTGTGCTTAGCTCACTTGGTAGGACAAATGCATTATATATACAGGGAGTCGGGGTTCAAACCCCGGTCATCCCAAATGTAAGTTATTTTAAGAAAAAAAAATTGTATTAAATTATATGTTACTTTAAATTTTTAATGTTCTTTTTCTTATACCTTTAACTATTTATTTCTTTTTCTTTTTTTAATTTTTTAATTTATTTTTTTCATACCATTAATGAAAGACAATTTTGTAACATAGTTCATAATTTCACTTTTTCATACAACAATGATTAATTTTCTTAATTTGTGTAAAATGGCCAAAGTGACTTACATTTTAGAATGGATGGAGTATAATATTTGTTGAATTGCATCGAATTTTAGCAACTAAGGTTCTACTTAGAAGACAAATAAACTAGCTTATAGTTTATCAGTTAAGATTTTTGTTTGGTAATAGTATTTTTATTACGAGCTTATAATTTTTTTTGCTTGCTTATAATTTATTTTCCATACTCTATTTCAAATAGTTTATGAACTACCCAAGAGCACTTAGATGAGATGGCGCGGGTCTCTTCTAGCTTAACCAAGGTCCTGAGTTCGATCCCTGTCTTGGGCATGCAGCAGTGTTAAAACTCTTAGGGAGAGTTTGCCATCCATTTGAGTCCCACAAGGCTCGAGGGATTAGTCTCTGCAGTTGCGCGCAGAGGATACCCGGTTTACACCAAAAAAATAGTTTATGAACTTATACCTTATAACTTTTAATTTTTTCTTCCAATTTTACCACTTGAAAAAAATTAAATATATGATTTTTATGTCATTTCATATCTATATAGCTAGTTCAACCACTAACTTTACCAAATACTACAAATTCAATCAATTAATTTATTCGCTATAATCTAAAAGTTAACTTATAAATTAACTATCCACTATAAACTAATTTATTAGCTATCTGCTATTTTTTACCAAACATATATAGTCTAATTTTAAAGGAACAATAGTTTCGATAGGAGGGACATATATTGAGGTTTTAGACAAATTATAAAAGGAGGCTATTTAATTTAATAATTATATTTTATTTAAAATTTTATTTTTTTAGTGTTTTGCAATACAAAATCATCTTTTTTTTTGTAAAGTACAAAATCATCTTTTAAAAAAAAAAAAAAAAAAAAGCTATCCATTTGACAACCTAATCATGGTCTCCCATATATATCATTTGTGTTCACCAACCTACCGTTACCAAAACCCATATTACTCACATCCCATAATGTGAAAATCAATATTCTCTTAAGGCTGCCCCATGAATAAGTTATTGTTAGTATTGACCAACTTGATACTCTTTGTCGACATAGAGAACTAACCAACATAAGATATTTTATATCTAAGATTGATTGAAGTTGTTGACATTGTTAGAATCCAAAGTCATCATGTAACCATATATCAACGGAAGGGTTGGGTTATGGTGCATAAGCCCAAAGCTTATGCACCGTACATAATTTCTCACGCCCCCCCCCCATATTGCTACACGCGCCCCCCAACCCCACCTCCCCCCCCCCCCCACCCCCCCCCCCCCCCACCCCCCTCACTCCACTCATTTTTTTTGAATTTTTTTTTTTACAATTTTTTTTGAATTGTTGTTTTTCACTTTTTTTTTCGAAAAAATATCGGAAACTTTTTTTTCGAAAAAATCAGAAACTTTTTTCCGAAAAAAAATCAAAAAATTTTCCCAAAAAAGATCAAATACTTTTTCCAAAAAAACCGAGAACTTTTTTCTGAAAATTTTTTCCCGAAAAAAAATCGAAAAACTTTTTTTCAAAAAAATCGGAAACTTTTTCCGAAAAAATCGGGAACTTTTTTTCCAAAAAATAAAAATCGAATTTTTTTTTTCAGAGAGTTAAATGGTTTCTGGAAACCATTTATGCAATATTATTCTGGAAACCATTATGCTAGTTAAATGGTTTCAGAGAGTTAAACAGTGAAACCATTTGTATTGTAAAATGGTTTTATGTGTTTACTGAAACCAATATTGTGTTTTTATGGTTTTAAAAATTCTGGAAACCATTATGCTGGTTAAATGGTTTCAGGTAGTTATACAATGAAACCATTACTATTGTTAAATGGTTTTATGTGTTTACTGAAACCAATATTGTGTTTTTATGGTTTTAAAAATTTTGGAAACCATTATGCTGGTTAAATGGTTTCAGGTAGTTATACAATGAAACCATTACTATTGTAAAATGGTTTTATGTGTTTACTGAAACCAATATTGTGTTTTTATAGTTTTAAAAATCCTGGAAACCATTATGCTAGCTAAATCGTTTCAGATAGTTATATATTGAAACCATTTGTATTGTAAAATGGTTTTACACTAAATGGTTCAATGATTTTAAATACCGATTATTACTGAAACCATAAATGTGGTTTAATGGTTTTGATAGTTTTCTATGTGAAACCAAAATAATTGCCTAATGGTTTCTTACCAAACTAGTGTTGATTATCTTGGATAATCCTAAATAACCGTCCATAAATAATCCATAACCATTTGTTATAATCGGACATTAAAACCAAATATAATCGGACATTAAGTTTCCGATCTTTTTTCCGGAATAATTTTCGATTTGTTTTTTCCGGAAAAAAAGTTCCGATTTTTCAGGAAAAAAGGTTTCAACAATATTTATGGTTTCAAAGATCCGTTATGAAATTATTACACCCCCAAAATGATTTGGGCATGATTTTAGTTTAAAAATAATTACGAAAATATTTAATCATACATAATAAAAAAAATAAAAATAAAAAACTAAACAAAAAAAATTTAAAAAAATGGGTTGGGGTGTGGGGGGGGGGGGGGGGTTGGGGGGGCGCGCGGAGTAAATGGGGGGCGCGCGGAGTAATGGGGGGGCGCTGAGTAATGGGGGGCGCGTGGAGTAAGATCTAATGGTTGAAAATGGCTTATGCACCATGCATAAGGATGGCTTATGTATAATAACTTTGCCCTCAACGGAAGTTTCAATAGAAACTTCAATCTGTAAATTGAGTCTTAATTATTATCACAATTATAATTTTAATAATATTCATGGTCTAACGCATTTTTTTCCTATTATTTTTTTAAAAAATATTTTCAATGAATTGAATTTTTAAAATATTCTTACAAATATTTATTTGATATTATTTAACCAGATACAAATGTAAAAATATTTTACATTATCGATATATATATAGAAATTAATCTCTAAAATATCCAAAATAAATTGATTTGAAGAGTACTACCTACTAGAGGCATCCAATAGTGAAAAAATGGTGAAATTAATGTCTATTTTATTTTTATATTTTTCTTTTGGCACGAAGTCTACTAATGTCTACTATATTACAAGATAGTTGACCATAGTTGCTTTACTTGTTGCACAATTTTCCTTTTTTAATTATGTGTGCCCAAACACATTTTAATTATTTGGTGTACGTTGTGCTTAGGCAAAGTATTTCTCATGAGTCATTCACTCACAATTCTCTAATCTCTCTTATATTTCATTCTAGTTCATGGAATGAATGGGTCCCATTTTACAAGTACTGATTTTTATTTTTTTCTTCTCACATTTTGAGCCATATTTGTGAATGAAGAATACGTGATTGAAACAACATATAAATGTTATGTAAAAGTTCAAATTTTTTATATTAAGTAGATAAATGAATTTTAAAAAATATAAGGGCTCGTTTGGCCTAACTTATTTTAGAGCTTATGCAAACGACTTATGCAATATAAATTAAGTTTTATGCTATTTTATAAGTTTAAACTAATAAAAATTGAATTTTTAGAAACCATTTTATCATAAACTACCTTGAAAAACTTATAATAATACATAAAAATTGCATAAGCTATTTGCATAAGCTCAAAAATAAGCTAGGCCAAACGGGCCTTCATATGATTCATATATCTAATTTTAAAAATATATTGTCTGAACATATTTATATATGATAGTTTTTAGTTCAATTTAATGTTTTTTTTTTTTTCTTTTTTTTATCAAACTGTTATTATATATATATAAAAGATAATTACACTAAAATAAAAGGCAAACGGGCAACAAGCTGCGCCGCTAAATCTTTCTGTATAGCAAAACCCACCAACAATTTTTTAACACACTCTTTTAGATATTTCTTTTGTCGTGAAGTAATTTGTAGTCGAAATTTCATCTTTAAAATAAACAAATTTCCGAATTCAAACCTCAATCTTTATACACTTCGATGTTCCTATCAATTGAACTATGTTTACGTGAAGTTCTTAAAAAGGATAACTTTAACCAACACTTCTCTTCTTTAAAGTGTGAACATACACTTAGATCTAATATGCTTCTAGGATGAGATAAGATTTAATGGTTTCGACTCATAAGTCATAGACGAGAATATTGAATGTCCAAACCAAGAAGAAAATAATGAACTAATATAAAGTCAAAAAATAATGCACACAACTTTTATTTCTTATGGTACCAAATTTATTCATTTCTATAATGGCTTTAAGCAAGTACAAAAATTTGATCTTAGTTTTCAATTTCATCACATTATTACTATGTTGTTCTTCATCACACGTTGTTGCAACAAACACAACATCATCACAAATCATCAAAGACTCCGAAACTCTAACATCAAACAGTGGAAATTTCACCTTAGGATTCTTCACTCCTGAAAATTCCACAAACCGCTATGTAGGAATTTGGAGTAAAACTCAAGTTTTTGTTATATGGGTTGCTAATAGAAATCAACCATTGATCAATGATTCTTTAGGAGTTCTTACAATATATAATGATGGTAATCTTGTTGTATTGAATGGACAAAAAGATGTTATTTGGTCAACAAATGTTTCCAATGTTACATCAGAAACCAATTCTAGTTTCACAGTTTCAGATTATGGAAGTCTTGTCTTGTTGGAAACATCAACAGGAAATACTATATGGGAGAGTTTCAATCATCCTTTAAATGCATTGTTACCAAGCATGAAATTTACAAGTAATATGAACCTCACATCATGGAGAACCCCTTTTGATCCGTCCGTTGGAAGCTTCTCTTTTAGCATCGAACGGTTGAAGATTCCGGAAGTTTTTGTTTGGAATGGAACTCGGCCATATTGGCGAAGTGGTCCGTGGAATGGTCAAATCTTTATTGGGATACAAGACATGGGTACATGGTATCTTAACGGTTTTCATTTTGAGAAAGATAGTACGAGAGGAACTGTTGATTTAAATTTCAGAGTAGATGACTTTGGACTAGTGATCTATGCCTTGAATTCGACAGGTCAACTTAATGAAAATTCTTGGAGTATTGAAAAGGAGGAATGGATTGTTACATGGACTAATCGAAGATCGGATTGCGATGTTTATGGATTTTGTGGTCCATTTGGAATTTGTAATTCAAAAGGGTCACCAATTTGTAGCTGTTTAGAAGGGTTTGAACCAAGAAAAAAACAAGAGTGGAATCAACAAAATTGGACTAATGGATGTGTTAGGAAGACATTTTTGCAATGTGAGATTGCCAAAAATCAAACCGAGACTACAAATGGTAACGAAGCGGATAGTTTTCTGAAATTGAACACGGTAAAAGTACCGGATTTTGCAGAATTGTCATTGGTTGAACAAGATGAATGCAAAAACCAGTGTTTGATGAATTGCTCTTGCACTGCATATTCATATGCTGATGATATTGGTTGTATGTCTTGGAATGGTAATCTAATTGATATACAACAATTCCAAACCAGAGGAACCGATCTATACATTCGTGTACCCTATGCCGAACTTGGCACATCAGGTAATGTTAGTTGTTATGTTAGTATTTTCTCCTTTACCGAGTACCATTGACCAAAAATTTGTATTTTCTTCTTTAACTTGACCATTACAATTACAGATAAAGGGCATAAAGTAAAAATCATCATTACAATTTCAGTATTGACAGGAATTATCATAATTGTGATCATTTCTGTATATTTCTTTTGCATACAGGCTTCAAACCCTGGTAAGTATCATTTTGTTTTTAATTTTTTGCATACAAGCTTAAATGTTTGGTTTTTGTGCCTCCTGCTAAACTGTTATACTTTAATAATTCAGTGAGAAAAAAGAAGAACAGAATTTTTCAATTCAACAAAATTGAAAAACCTGAAGTATACACTAACAATGTAATTGGAGAATTGTCACAAGAAAAGCTACAAGAGTTATTACTATATAGTTTTGAAAAGCTCGCAACTGCTACAAATAACTTCGATTTATCCAACAAACTCGGACAGGGAGGTTTTGGTCCTGTATACAAGGTACATTAAATCCAGTAACATTAATAATGTTTGAAGTCATTATTAGTTGTTAATTTTTTTTCCTTTTGATATTGTATTCTAGGGAATACTGCAAGACGGTAAGGAAATAGCGGTTAAAAGACTTTCTAGATCGTCTGGACAAGGGCTAGAAGAATTCATGAATGAAGTAGTAGTGATTTCTAAGCTTCAGCATCGCAATCTTGTAAGACTTTTAGGCTGCTGTATTGAAGGAGACGAAAAGATGTTGATGTATGAGTACATGCCGAATAGAAGTTTGGATGCATATGTTTTTGGTTAGTTCTTTCATAATTTACTTCATTAATGTCTTGTGAGTTTTCTTGAAAGTTTCATAATTTAGAAGTTTCATAAGTTCAATGTAATATGTTATGACAATTTGACTTTTATAGATCCTTTAAGAAATAAACTCCTGGACTGGGAAAAACGCTTCAACATTATAGAAGGAATAGCTCGTGGATTACTTTATCTACACAGGGATTCTAGGCTAAAAATCATACACAGAGATTTGAAAGCGAGTAACATCTTGTTAGATGAAGAGCTGAATCCAAAAATATCGGACTTTGGCATGGCAAGAATCTTTAAAGTGAGTGAAGATCATGCCAATACACAAAGAGTTGTCGGAACATAGTAAGTTTACCAACATAATTGGAGAGTTAATTGTGTTGTGTCACGGCCTAACAAATTGTTAATATATATATTCCAATACAGTGGCTATATGGCTCCAGAATATGCAATGCAAGGAGTATTTTCGGATAAATCCGATGTCTTCAGCTTTGGAGTTTTGCTAATAGAGATTGTTTGTGGAAGAAGAAACTCAAGCTTTATTGAAAGTGAAAATGCTATGACTCTCCTTGGAATTGTAAGTTTATACAAGTAGATATATTAAGAGAAACATTTTAATGCACTGTCTGTGTAAAACTTTAAGACTATCAAGTTAGATATGATGAATGACGGTGTATAAAATCCTTTACACTATCATTGCCTATGAATTAAATCGATATAATCCTATTAATTAATATTTAAATGATAGATTATAGATCTTTTGTAGACTTTTTTCTGATAAAACTTCAATTTGATTTTGTTATCATTTTAGGCTTGGATTCAATGGCAGGAAGACAATATTTTAAGTTTAATAGAACCAGAAATATATGATCATTGTCATCAAAAGAATATTTTGAGGTGCATACATATAGGACTTCTATGTGTACAAGAATCAGCTGCAGAAAGGCCTACTATGGCTGCAGTGGTTTCTATGCTTAACAGTGAAATTATGGACATTCCTCCTGCAAGACAACCTGCATTCCTCTTGATGCAGAATATGATGAATACAGTCTCTTCTGATGAAAGAATTGAATTGTATTCCAATAATGGTTTGAGTATCACAAACATTCATGGAAGATAGAAAATTGTTGAATTGTATTATAGTAGGCCGCTGTAATAGATTAGGACCGTTAGATCTAAATGGACGGTTGACATTGATTTTACTTAATTTTACTAAATCTAATATGAATTGTTTATATTGTAATTAATGGTTGTAATTGGTTACTGTGGCAAACTCAGGCAATCAATATCCCTGCTTTTGAATAGGAGTTGTTGAGGAAATTGAAAGAGTGCCAGAAACAAGAAGTCAATATTACATGACCACAAGACACCACACAAGTTACTCCATGAAAAGAATAGAGAGAAGCTTAAAATTAATTGAGAGAATTTTGGAATAATTTATATAATTTTCTTGATTGATTTGGGAATTAGTTTTGTTAGAATAGAAAACATCTGTTTTGATATGTATAAGTTTATATTATAGTTAGTTGAGAAAATACTTCTATGATTAGATCTATACTTTTCTTATAAAATAGCATCATACTAAGTTGATATTTATAATTAAGTGAATATATTTAAATCTAAAATAAATCCCTTAATTATAAGACTTAGAATAAATAAACTTAATCATAGAGATGTTTTCTCAACAAATTATAATATAAACCTTATGCATATCTTAACAGATATTTTCTATTCTCACATTTCTCCTGAAGTTAAAGCTTACGAAGCTTTTAGTTTGTTACCAAATTAATCCTGAAAAATCAAATCCATTGATAGCATAGCCAGCGAAGAGCAACAACCAAAGAAGTAGTAGAGCAGCGACCGAAGCAATGAATCCATATAAAATTATGTAAAAATACCCGTAGATTAAAGTATCACAAACTGAGAATTGACCACCAAAATAAAACCAAAATAGACTGCCGATCAATCTGGGAAAACAAAACGGTAGCTAAAGGTAAAAGATTCATAGAAAAGTGGCATGTGGACTGCATGTGTCAGGGTAACATATGAATAAAGTTAGAATAGAAGCAAAAGCAGTAAACAAGAACCACAAAGGTGGAACAAAAAAAGTTATGTCAAGAATAATCGGGAGTTAATTTTTTTCCGAAGGTACTATCTTTTTATTCCTTTAATTTGTCAATTTTTATTTATTTTTTTCGTTTTCAAATTAGTTCATTTCTTGATTTTAGCGTTTTACATCATCGAGTTTTCAAAGAGGTGCGATACCAAAGAAGAATGCTCGATTTGTTTTAAAAAGTTGCACGAGATTTTGGAGATGCATGAGAACCGGAACATCGCCAAGTCCTACCCAATGTGCCGTACATTCTCTTTTTACGTCGTTCCAAGTTATAAGTGGGTTATTGGAGAACAGAAAACCACTTATATCCGACACTACATGCAAAGATGCAGGTACATGCCCTTTTTCTATTTTATATTTCTTTTTCTTCTTATTTTGTTAATGCATCGTATTTATTTAGATTAATGTATCGATTGTATCACAGTTTGTTGGGTGGTGTGGATTGTCTATGAGGGGAGAGATTTCTAGTCATGGTATCATATTTTGTTGTAATTTGTGTAGAGGTGGAAAAAAGTTAGGTCGAGTTAGACTTTGTCAAGTCTGAGTCTGACTTGTCAAAAAATTGATGGTCTGAGCCTGGCATTTGATCTATCATTAAATTATTTTTTAAGTCTGAATTTGGCCTTTTGAAAGTCTAATATAGCCTATTAGCCATTTTAAAAGCATATTTTTCATGAACATATTTGAATAAATAATTAAATTTATTATTAAAAATATTAATGAACTAATAAATCACATCATTTTGATATCTAACATGATATTTTAGAGAATTTAACTATATATATATATATCATTATATTTCAATTCTAGTTTATAATAATAAATTTATATATGTGAAAAACTAATGTAGATTAATAAACTTAAACTATTGAAAAATTTATAATTTATTCAAAGTACAAATTTTAATATACAAATAATACGGAGTAATAGTATTAAAAATATTATTTATATTAACTTAAATAGGCCGACTTAGTAGGCTAAAATAATTTTTTAATGGCTTGCAGTATGACATATCTTCTATTATAGTAAAGACACTTAAGGGTTAACCCTAATGGTCTTTCAAAAACCCTACCTGCTGATGTAAGCAATTGTGTCATTCACCCTAATTGACACATGTAAATAAATAAATAAACAAACAAAACACAGAAAAATAAATCTGCAGACATGCATTGGTCTGCATTGGGTTATTTTTATTATTGCTCTCCCATTCTCTGTTTCACTCTAACTCTCTCTCACCAACACAACACAAACAGAAGAACCACCCTTCGCCGCCGCCCTGTCCGGCCGAAACCATCGTGACACCACCGCACGCCACCGAGAACCACACACCACCACTACACCACGGTAACCGTCTCTCTCTCTCTCTCTCCCTCGTGCTTCTCTCTCTGCCCTCACCATTTCAACTTTCACCACCACCATCTTCTTCTTCTTCATCTGGGTTGAAAATCATCAACCCTAACCCCCAAATTTTTATTCTTCGAGTTTTAATTTGATTTTTGAAACTTTTCAATCTTCCCAATTTTCTATTTTCCTGACAGATTGAGACAACTTTGAGATGGAAACCACGAATTCAGATGGAGTTTCAGGTTTGTTTTCTGTAACTTCAACAAATTTGTGAAATCTTATTCATGATAAAACATGCATGTTTTGATTATCATCAATTAATTTCAGATCCCAATTTAACATTTGCATGCATGTTTTGATCCTAACCTTAGGTATTTGATTTCTGTTTATGTTTTGATTGCAGGTTGTGTCAGCAATATTTTGGTGTCTCTGTCTAATCCTAACCCCCAAAATCATGAGGTATTTGGATTCTGTTTAGGAATTTGAATTTTTTGGTGATTCTTTTTAATTTTCTTCATGTTGTCAAAAATTGATGTATGAATTTTGACAGAAAACAGATTTGATATTTCGTTGATAGTGTAAAAATTTGATTTTTCATTAAATGAGTTTTATGTTATTAAATTTGCTCAATTACTTGATTATTTGATTTGGTTTATTTGCTCTGCATTTTCTGAAGGAACAAACTCTTTTCCAGTCATTTAAAGAGGAATGAGAGAATGAAGATTAAAGGTAATGGAAATTTTCTGCATAATTTGTTTTAATTCATCTTTAAACTTTTAAAAGTTGTAAATTTACACTCACAGTAGAGTATTTAGACAATTGTTTGGTGGTTTTAATTGATTAGATGCATTTTTCCTTGGTTAAAAGATGGAAAAACAAGAAAATCACTAAAAATGAGATATATCTTAGGCATAAGGATCCAAAACCAAGGACTGTGCTTATTTTTGTTGTTTTAGTCCTCATATGAAAAAGGGAGATTAATCATCTTCTTTCTTTTATTTTTGCAGTTTGTTAGGATTAGAATTTGAATTTTTTATAGTGAAATTTTTTCTTGATAGAACAATGCTAGAATTAATTGATTAGAAAAGAATATTTAGAGTTTACTATAAAATATTGAGATAATCAGTGTCAAAGAATAAGATAAGCACTAAGAATGCCATGTATCCCAAGCATAAAGATTCAAATCCAAGGAATCTACTATATTTTTTTAACAGTAAGATTTTCCTTAATAGCACAGGACTATGTTTAATTGATTAGATATTTTGATTTGTAGTTGATTGAAAGAGATTATTTGATTGATAAATTAATTGTTTGAAATTTCTTGCCATGTATTTGATATTGTTGTTGGTGATGTTATACCCCTTAAAATAGGAGATCAAGTGAGTTTGCATTATATTTTGAATTTGTCAAGAAAGCGTGTTTTCTTTTTTCATTAATTACTCTACTCAATCGGTATACTCAGGTTCCTGCTGATGGAGTAGTAATCACAAGTCACTCACTTGCAATCGATGAATCCAGTATGACAGGTGAAAGCAAGATTGTATGCATTTTAATACCTTCTATTTACAAAATTAATGGTTTTTAATTCTTATGACTTTAAAGTAAATAGTGTTCTGCAGGTTCATAAGGATCACAAAGCACCCTTTTTTATGTCTGGTTGCAAAGTAGCAGATGGAGTTGGCGTTATGCTGGTATAATATATGATAATATTAGACTAATTTTTTGAGTAATGGCTTTTGTTGATATAAAGAAACATCAAAAGTGCTTAATGATATGAATGTATTTTCGTGAAACTCACAATGAAAAAACTATGTTGTATTTCTCGCTTGCCTATTTAATTTTCATTACTTTTCTTTTCTTTCTCTAACCATCATTGGTTATTAGGCATTTTTAAAATGTTGATTGTTGTTACTTACATGTGTTATGTGATTGTTGCCACAGGACCTTAGATAAATCTTTTGGCAAAACATTCTTTGAACTTAGAGTGAACTGTTTTTTGTAATGGGGTTGCAATTTTCCTTCTAACCCTTTAATTTATTTTAGTAAAAGCCACTGCTTTTTCTTCTCTAAATTTTTTATGGTTTCTCTCAATCTCAAAGGTGATTTGATAATTTGTGTTATTTTGATTTTTATGGTGTTTGAAGAAAATCTCAGTTACAATTTCAATTTTGTTCTTTTTTGCAGGGGTAAAACATGTTGTAGTTTTATGTGCTGCCCCTGGTAGCTGGAGACAGGTAATGGGGATGAAATTTTCAAAAGTTTAATTTCATGTTTTTATTTTCATGTAACAGAAATTGAAACTTAAAAGAAACAATATACATTTGGTTATGCTACTTAACATTGTGTGATGCTAATTTGTTACTTCAATGGGTTCTTTTATTATTCAGATTGTTTTGATTGTAATGGATTCTGCAGTTGGGGATCCTCTTTCAGAGGATATGTAATGCTGACTGGTTTAGATGAGGTTAACAACTTGACATGGTTTCCTAATAGACTTTGAATGTGTTGCCAAGAAGTAATTATTTTACAAAGAAACTATTTTCCAGGTTTCTTATATTATGTAGCTATAGTTTTCCTTTTATTACTATGATTATTTTCCTTTCATTATTACTCGAATTGTGTTTTTTTATTTATAGCATGATGTATAGTAGATTGTAAGCAAAGTGGTTTGTTACATGAGTTCCTAACAAGAGTCTTGCAAAAGGTTTTGACTTTTTTTGATGTTTGATTTGATTTGTATCTTAACAGTGATCTGTTTATCAGAGAACTATGAGCTCAATCAGCTGGTAAATGAAGGAAATATATGATATATTGGGCTATCAGAGGCTAATGCTGACACTATGAAGAGAACACATGCAGTCCATCCTATTAATACTTGGGAAATGGAGCATTCCTTATGGTCCGGTGACATCGAAGAAGATATAATTCCACTTTGCAGGTATATTGTTTTTCTAATTCTATTGATTTCAATGTTTGATTTAATTGATTTACCTAATTTGTTTTCTAATTTCAATCAGGACCATAATCATATGTTTGACTATGAAGGTGCATATTTCTAATTTCAATCATATTTTTATGAAGGTTGGATTTACTAATTCACTTATATTTGTTTACGTTTTATTTTTGTCTGGACCTAATTTTTCTATTTCTGATTTTGGTATTATTGAAGGTAAAATAGTCACCTTAATACCTAATCCTTTGCTTTACTTTACTTTTGTCTCTAAAAACCTTTTAGAGAGGATGAAAAAGTATTGATATTTCTTATATGGTGTAGTGTATTGTTTCTTATAGTTTTGCAAGTTGCAATGCATGTCCTTAATCCCCCTGATTCTATAATCAAGCATGTCATTACCTCATCTTAAGTTAGCTTATTGACTCTCTCTTATTCATTCTCATTTATCTTTTCTCTGTTGCTATTAAAGAGGTATCACTTTCTTATCTTATCTGACTCACATGAAATAAAACCAAGCTCTGTATTATAGAGATGATAGTATTTACAAAAAACCAAGATAGTACTACGAGAGAAATTACTAGAGAAAAAGTAGAAAGTATGCTACTAGAAATTAAAGAGGCCAACAAGGGTGGATTTTGAAAACCTACTAGAAAAATCGTAATACTAATATTACCAAGTCATAATTAAGATTTTTAGGTGAAAATGACGATGAATAATATGTAAAATATTTAATCCAATTCTCATTAGACATCATTCATCCTCTCTTCTTCAGTTGTCGGTATTTTCGCCGATTCATCGATTTTTATGTCATGGATGCATATAAAATAATTCTATTTACATTCTATGAACTCTTTTGGGTAAAATTGGAATAAATATTCTTGGAGTTTTACCTATTCTTCATAATCATTTACTCCACAGCTCTGAACTATTTAATGCATTTTCTTTGCGAGAATGCTTCGTCGGTTAAGGATGGTAATGAAAGGAGTATTGTTGGGAATTTGGCGGAAGTGAATGGAATGGATTTACTATTCATCCATCTGTTGGTCTGAATTTGAATCCAATATGATCAAAACATCGATCCTATTGAAATCAGATTCCGTCCAACATATGAATCGATGGCGAGTCTATTCCATTCTTTTCCGGTAAAATCTCATCATTGCACTTTCATTGCTATTCTTCTTAGACGACGCATTCTCGGAAAGAAAATGTATCAATAGTTTGCAGATGTGGCGAAAATGACTATGAATAATATGTAAAATATTTAATCCAATTCTCATTAGATATCATTCATCCTTTCTTCTTATGTTGTTGGTATTTTTGCCGATGCATCAATTTTTATGTCATGGATGCATATACAATAATTCTATTTACATTCTAATATGATTTTATTTTACATGTCCATTTTCCGATTTTGTTGAAAATATTAAGTGGATATGGCGTTGAGGTCGAATTAGGCGTCTAAAGATCCATATCTCCTTTAGTTGCCAACTTGGTATTTCCACTCCGAAATAGAGATAAGGTTACTTATTCTTTTAAGTAATATTTTTAAAATTAAATACTTATTTGGTTTATTGATCTTAATTTAGGTTTCTTTTTGTTTTACGTAGTAGGAAGATTGTTTGAGACATCTTCGATTTTGTAAAGCTACAAAGTGAAATTTGCTGAGTCTATGCAAAGTTAAATTGGTCGAGCTAATAGCCTTGACTACCGCGTCTTTCCATAGAGGTAGATCCAATTCTTTTATTACAACCCTCTTATTATTTACATATCACTATATCTTCATTGAATCTTTTTATATTTTTTCATGGGGAGCATCAATAAAATTGAGGATTCTCTTGAGTGGTTCAGTCTGCTTAAGTTCATATTATCGTATGGCCTGAATACCCATGGAACTAATGAAGGTATCTATCTACACCATGAGCAACTAACCATTTTTTAGATTGTTTGGTTTTCCTATCTTATTACTGATGGTGTGCATGGATTAAACAACGACTTTTAATTTCCTTCTTCCTCTTTTTTCTAGGAGATGCAGTAGAAACATCATATAGCTTTGATTAGTCTTTATATAGTCATCCTTGATGTTAGCCAGTCTCACTCTTTCCTCTGTCGAGAATTTATCTCTATGGTGGAGAAGGAATGAGATTGGATAACATCATAGATGTTGTATAACGATTGATGCTTTATACCGTTGATTTAATTAGGAAAAAAAATGTTGACTTTCACAACTCTTAATCCAGTGCTACTTATTTTGCTATCTAATCTTTTACAAAATTATATGCTTATTTTGTTTGTTGATCTTTGTTTTGTTTTTTTTTTCTTGCTTTCATACCGGGAAGAGTGTTTGAGACATCTACAACTTTAGAAAGATACAAAGAACATTCGGTTGGTTTGACAAAACATATGATTGGTCAAGCTGGTGTCTTTAACTAATGTGTTTTTCCATAAAGGTAGATGGAGTATTTTTATTTCAATCCTTCTATTGCTTACGTATCATTGTAGCTTCATTGAGTTTATTTATATTTTTTCATGAAGGGCATCAATAAAATCAAGAATTCTGTTGACTCATGTTTTCTACAGTCATCTAGACATAAGGGGAAGTTGTTTTCTTAAGAGATGTTCTTTGTCGGTGATCCATCTCATGAAAAACTGGGCAACTTACATATGGTCTCTTGGTGATTCATTTAATTTTCTATGGTCAATTCATCAAGTATATGATATAAACTGCGTGAGCTATTACGAGTTTGTTACGATTTATCAAGATTGGAATTGAGAGGAATGTTGGCTTTATTTTAACTGGTGTAAATCGAATGGATTTGGGATGGCTTCGTTTGTTTGACTTGGAGCTTGAATGTTCTTCTGACCCATCATCGCGCAACAAATAAATACTATCATCATTATTTGTAATACACGAGAATCTAGATCCATTAAGAAAGTGGTTCGTGGGTTTAAGAATTTAAATTTTTGTATTCTAAAACATTTTTTATTAGTGTTATAATTTGGAAATTGTCTTTATAATCGATCCATTCAATCAAAATTCATACTATTCCATGATTGTCTTTGTCGTATTCTTGATTGAAAATAACGACCATCTTGATCCAAAACATCTTTTTGTCGATTATATGGCCTTTTGTCGTATTCTTGATTGAAAGCCGCGACCATGATTGACATCGACCATGATTGGCATCAACATGTCATTCTGTCGAACCCGTGCAATGCACGGGCCAGCGACTAGTTTAACTAAATAGACTTATAAAATAACATTGGCCTACTCTATTTAAAGAAATAAACTGATCTAAACCTATGTAGGCTAAGCCTTAAGATCTCGTAGGCCGGTCTGACCTATTTCCACCTCTAGACTTACCTAGGAAGCTAGGAATAAAAAAATCACAAATAGCTCTATCATTACATGGAAAGGAATGAAAACAAAATGTCATAGGAAAAGAAAAACATTTTTTCTTAATTGAATTAAGGTCATTAATTTAAACATTAAAGTGACTAAACAGACATCAAGTGAAAAGAAAAGAAAAGGAAAAATATATACAATAGAGTGGGTTAGACCATATCTTAGAAAAGAAAAGGAAAAGAAACAAATCAAAAGTAATAAGTAATAATAAACAAAGAAAATGTAAATAAAAGGAACACATTGCCATCTGACTTTTATATAAATTCTTTATCACATGGCATGTATGGTTTTAAAATTCTTATTTAAAAAATGAATAATTAGGAAGAATAGATTAAATATTCATGCATGTGTTTGGTTTGTGATGTTCATGATGATTAATATGCAAGTAGTTGGTTGTGTTGTTTTTGGTGATCAACCTGGATGACTCCGAGAATCATAGCTAATATATGAGAATGAGGAAAGTCAATTGTCTATGATTTATCTATTTAAAATTTAAATTTAATGATATATTATTTGTAATTTCTAAATTTTTAATTAAAATTTGTAACACTTTTTTTTGAACAAGCAAAAATAAAACTTATATATTAACAACAAGTTTTGACCAGCACTAAGCGTGTAAACCAGAACCCCAAAAATCTACAAATAATCAAACACCAATTAGCTAATGTCCACTTAATTTAATAATTTTGTAAATCGAAAGTAAAATTCTCAATTAAAGTTTATGTTGAAATTAATTATCAACCAAGAATATCCAGAATTAGAAGAAAACTTTATATGTTTTACTTAACTTCCGATTGAATGATATATACCTATTGGTGCAATGCGTAACGATTGAATTTCATGATCTTAATATATATATATATATATATATATTATATTCCAATGCTGGTTATATGAGTTCTGAATATTTATTGAAATTGAAAATTCTCTTGATTCTGTTAGGAATTATAAGTTTAGACAATTAGATATATTAAGAGAATAATTTTGATGGATTTTCAGTGTAAAACTTATTATACTATCAACCAATTACAAATCATCATTTGTATGACTTTTAAAATAGATATGATTAAAGTCAAACTTTTATAATGATCAAGCCATTATGATTGATTGATGGTGTATAAAAGTTTTACACTATGACTGCCTAAGAATTAAACCAATATACTCATATTCATAATTATTCTTTCTGTTCCTTTTTGTTTGTCGTTTTAGAAGAAAAAAGAATTCTTTCAAATTATTTGTCGTTTTGATAATTTAAGGTTATATTTTGTTTATTATATCTTTCTTCCTAATTTTTTTTATTGACGGAGTAAATTTTATATAATTTTTTTATTGTATCTTTTTAAAACTAAACTTCTTCATATAATTCTTTTATTGTTCTTTTTTACTAAACTTCTTCATATAATCATTTTTTGGTGGTTTTAATTTTTTGGAAAGTTAAAGTGTGTGAAAAAAATTGGATATTTTTTGGTAGATTAAAATTAGGGTATAATAGAAAAATAAGGTGTAGAAATACAATTTCTTAATTTGGCATTTTTTTCTCAAACGACAAAACAAAAGGGAACGGAGGGAGTAATATTTAAAGGGATAAATATGTTTCTGGTCCTTGTAAATATTCAAAGTTTTGTTTTTAGTCCCCCAAAAAATTTTCTTCGAATACCAGTCCCCCAAAATTTTCGATTAACGCTTTTAGTTCCTACTTTTAAATCAACTCATGTGTAGACTTCATATTTTTTAATGAAATTTTCAAGAAAGTGTAGAATATTTTAACAATCACTCCAATTTTATTTTATTTTTGAATTTTTAACAAAACATGAATTAAATATAAATTCTTAAACTCTAAAAATACAAAAAATTCATATTTAATTTATGCTTTTTTAAAAAATTTCCAATGCCTAATGCTTGCATCCCCTTCCCCAAGAAACAACCTAGCTCCGCAATTATTGACGACGGAATATGTGTCATAGAAGAAGATGTCATATTTACTTTTTTAAAAAAAAAAAAATCAGGAGTACTTTCAAATTTTAAAAACGCATAAAATCTTTTGAAATCTTAAAGAACTGTGCCATACTTCCATCAAAAACGAAATTAGAAAATCATAATTGTAAAAAATATTTTAAAAAAGTCTTAAAAATCGGTACAATGTTATAAAATCTTTTAAAATCATTCAGACTTTTTTCATCAAAATTATCTCTTAAAATCTCAATCCAATACACCCCTTAAGATAAAGATTAACATTAAGATAAATATTCGTCTTATAATAATAAAGATAAAGATTAAGAATAAGAATTAAGATAAAGATAAATATAAGATAAATATTAAGATAAAAATAAAAGATAAAGATTTTGCAAAATCTTTTTTTTCGTGGGATTATGGGTTAATGGGCCGGGTGTAGTTAAGTCTACAAACAAAATATCGGTCTTTATATATATCCGATGTAGGAATTAGAAATGAAGATTTCTTTTCCCACCCCCCAGCTTTCTTTTTCACCTCCGGGTTTCCGTTTTTGACCTTTGACAATCTGGGAAAAAAGGTTTGGTAGACGCGTTCCGAACTATCATATTGATTTACACCCCTTTTGCACCCGTCATATGTAACTAAAGTTCGTAGGACGCATACTGAATTTTTTCCATCTTCTTTACCCCCTACTTCGGTAGACGCGTCCCAAACTATTTTTTAAAGTAGTTCGGTGGACGCGTACCGAACTGTTTCTGTATAGAAACAGAGAGCGCGCTCTCTGCTCTCATTCATGCAGAAGTTGTTTTTTAGAAAGGTGGAAGGGGAAATACGAACCTAGGGCAGAAATCATCATCAATCTTTCGTTTTTGAGTTAATCTTCCACAAAGTTCATCAATTTCTACTCCATCAAGTAAGATTATGTTGATTTAAGTTCATTATTTTCATTCATATTTCTTCATATCTCTCAATTTCGTTTTTTTATTAGTTTATGTCAATGTTAATCTCTAATTCGTAATTTTGTGTTGATTATGTTGTTGAAATTGTTGATTAGAGGTTTATTGTTGATTTTGGATGATTGCATGTTAGGTTTGATGTTAAATTTCATTAGGTTAAGGTTTTGGTTAAATTTTGAACTTTGAGTTGGTTTGAATGATGAATGCTTAGTTATTATGTTGTTGATTATTGGTTATTATGGTCAATGTTTAATGTTAAATTTGGATACAGTTAGATTTTGGTTGAATTTTGAATATTAAGTTGGTTAGACATAGGTTTTGGTTAAATTTGAATACGGTTAAATTTTACAAAGGACTGATGTTTGAATATGTGTTATTGTTTTGTGTAGATATGGATGAAGAAGTTGCAAGAGGGCGACACGGCAGGGAGAGCAGGGCTCATGGCTCGGCACGTAGAGAAGTGCCGCCTGCGCCTAAAAGAGGTCGTCGCAAGAAAGGATAACCTCTTGTTGTGGAAGGAACTCATGATGCTGAAGCGGGTGGATCATGCTCCCGCACTCGCCCATCACAGGTTCAGGCACCTGATGTCGATCAATACCTAGATGACAATGCAAATTGGGCCGAGCAACACCCACCGCAAGAGTCAGAACCACAGCATCAGCAACCACCTGAGGCAGAAGAGGTAGTTGTCTACGGAGGAGGGCCATCAGATTTGTCCCTATTATCGTTTTACTATAAGCATAGGGCAAATTCGATTTGGCTTGCACCACCCGGTTCGGAGGTATAATACTAAATCATTACAAATTATTAACTTAAATTTTTTTTTAACTATAAACGACTAACACATTTTAATCCGTTTTTTACAGGTTTTGACTGATGTTATGCGTTCGATTGCCAATGGAAGAAGGTTGATAGATATCCCAAAACCTAATGCTAGTATGTTGTGGTTTTGGGATACTTTGAGGGGGACTGGTTTGGCAGGGCTATGCGAAACCAATTTTGGCAAGCTAAATCAAGTAGTGCTCACTGCATTTGCGGAAAGATGGCATCCGGAAACCAGTACATTCCATCTTCCTGTTGGAGAGCTTGACATCACACTTGACGATGTGCAGTGCCTACTGCATATCCCTATTCAAGGGAAGTTTCTTAACCATCACAGGCTGAGCAGAAGTGACGTGGCTGACATTGTTAGTGACTGTTTGGGTGTTGAGAAGGAAGATATAATGGCGGAATTTGCTAAGAATAAGGGGCCACATCTGAGGTTTAACTACCTACAGGGTATATATAATGAGTTGAAGGAGACTTGTGAGAAGATGGAGAATGAGGAAGCACCGTTAGAGGATATGATGCCTTACAGGGAGAGGTGTGTGAAAGCTTTTTTGCTGTTTGTGGTGAGTTGTACACTTTTCACCAACAAAAGTACTTTCTACATGGATGCCTCATACATGCAGTACTTTCAAGATTTGTCTACCGTCCATGAGTGGAATTGGGGTGCTGCATGTCTGGTTTATTTGCAAGATTATCTAGACGATGCGTCTGAGGAGGGCACTGGTCAGATTGTTGGATACTTATCGTTTATTATGGTATATAAATTTATCAATTAATTCATTTATTTGTACTTCAATTTTTCAATTAATTCGTAACTTATGTTTATGTCTTTTACGATTTATATTAATGAGATCATTAAATATGAAATGTATTTTTTTTTTCAGGGATGGATAATTGAGCATTTCCCAAGTCTGACACAGTGGAGGATAGCTGAAAACTGGAATGAGAGTCTGCCACGGTGCAGAAAGTTTTTACCCGGACAAGGCCATAAGGATCCACCGTCATACAGACAAAGTTTGGATAACTTGCAGATGTCCGATGTTGTTTTCTCCCCGTACGATGCGCATCGACCCTTCAAACCGTTGATTGATGAATGTTTCTTTTCTGGGTGGTTAAGGTGTGGAAAAGAGCTTGGAAAGCATTTGCCTGAACAGGTGCTCCGTCAATTTAAGCATGTGCAAGGAATTCCGAGAGACCCAGCTTTGTCAGCTACACCAGGCATGACGGTAGCTCAGATTGATCGAGTGTGGATGGAGGAATTGCAGATGAGGATGATTGATGAAGACTTGAGGGGCCGAGTGGTGGTGAATCCGTGGGATTGCGAAGCTGGCTACATATCATGGTACTACAAAGTGTCGCATCCTATTATGCGTCCGGTAGAGGCTGAGCAACAACCACCTAGGCCACCTATGCTGGAGGTGTTGATTGAGGAGCAGACTAGAAATGAGGTGGTTGATACTTGGGAGATTTGTCAGAACGTAAGAAGAGAGGTGCGTAGGGCTCTTGACGGTTCTCGGGTCGTGGACCTAGTGGTGCGAGAACTCGCCTTCCCTTTTTTCTTTTTAGCACCTTTAGATATTGCGTTGTGTTCCGGAGCTTTTAAAGACGTCGATTCCGGAAAAGCAATTTCACGAAGTTGATTTCTTATCTCATCCTTCATGCAAACGTCAACTCGCTTCAAACGTTTCTACAAAAAATAAAAATAAAAACAATTTAATTGTTAATGACCGGAAAATGAAATTACGAGTGCAAAAAATAACGTGAGTGCGTAAATTAAATATAATGTGAGTAGCGGAAAAAAATATAATGTGAGTGCATAACTTCTTGTGAGCGTGTAAATTAAATTATCATCATTAATTAAATGTACCTGAATAGCTTCTCATTCGGCCAAGCAAGAATAATCGTCGTCGTCGGACGAACCACCATCATCCTCCAAAAAGCATAACTCTTCTTCCAATGTGCATTAACCTCATCCAGTCGAATAGGCAACTTGTGAAGCATCTTTTTAGCAATCAAGCATGCACATGGCAACCTATAAGTAAACCTCATCACACAACCACATTTTTTGCTATCTGTACCGCACTCTTCAAATCTTTTTTCTTCTCTGTGTATATGATTCAAGGCAGGTCTTGAAATTTTGAAAATCAATAAAGAGTACAAGTAATGATCCTTGAACGTATGCTCCACAACCGACAAATTCCTACCAAAAGTTCCTTGTATTTCATTGAACCTATTAATCAACATTTTGTCGATTGCTTCCCAACCCGTGGCTAAGTCACCGTGACCGTCCTTCAAGTAACCCTTCAACACACCGTGACCACCTTCCACTCTGTTTGTGGTAGTGTTGCCGAGATGCAAAAATTTGTCAGTCTAAGCACTAACACACCTCTCTTTATCGGTATCCAAAATAGTGGTCTCGACATATTTCAAGAATCTTGGCCACCTTCCACATAGCTTCCTAAATTGTAAAACAGCTTCCACATAAGCATCCTCAGTAGTCGAGTACAATATGTCATCGAATGCTTTCGACACATCCGTCCACACATCTCTTTGCTTCACATTTTCACCGTCTTTAATTTTGCAAAGTGTCTTGCACTTCTCGGACATATTTTTCTTCACATGAAAAGTACAAACCATATGAGCGGAGTCCGAAAATACGGTGGCAACTGCACTCATTAGTGCCGCATCCCTGTCAGTCACAACAACATTCGGCCTCAACTTGTTCCTTAACAGACAAACACATTGTTGAAGGACCCATGTGAACTTTTCTTCCTTCTCATTACTCATAAATGCAAACCCAATATTAAAGGTTTCCTCAGTCGAGGTCTGACCAACTAACTCAAACAAAGGCATTCCGTATTTGTTCGTTTTATACGTAGAATCCATAATCAAAACTGTGGGAAAAGTGTTGAACAAACATACGGATTTCGGATGTGCAAAGAAAATGTCTTGAACAAACTCGGACTCACCATCGGTTCGAGCTTTAAAAAAGTAGTTGTTTTCGTCAAGACACTTGTGCAAATGTTGGATTTCCGTCCATGTCACCCTCGCTCTTTGTTTTAATCTATAACGTGCGTTGTAAACTTGCTTCACAACCGTCACATTCTTCGGATCCCTCTCTTTCAACGTAGAAATGATATTCTTCGGCGGGACCAAATTCTTTGTCATTTCCGATAGAAGTTGCTTTTCTACCGGTTTCAAACGACCCGCCACGAGATGACCTTGCAACACTTTGTCGAGCACATGGTTGTGCATGCCATCAACAACAGTAACATGTCATTCTCCCGTTGCATGGAAATATCCTCGTAGTCTAAATGGACATTCACATTTTCTCGTTTCCGTCTCTTCAAATTTCACCTTCTTTCCCGTTGGTTTGTATGTACCGCCCCTTTCGCAACCCAACACAATGAACGGCTTCCTACTACCTTTGTCGTTATCGGATCTTGTAATGACAATTGAAAATCGTAACGGGAGAGCTATGTCGCGAGCCCAATCAACCAAAGCCTTTTTGTTTTCGAAAGTTCTATCCGTCACAAAATGAGACCTTGTATCCACTCTTATTGGCGATACTTGAGGCTCCGCAGCTACTATTTCTCTACACTCTTCCGGAGGTTTAGCTTCATCGGCCATAACTAAAACAAATGCCAAAACAAATATAATAAGTAACTTGATAACATATAATAGCTCCATCAATAATGCAATCCATAATTTAAACAATTATAAATCATAATATGATCACTAATTAAGGCAATAACTATTAATATGATTCAATACCTAATCAAACCAAGCATACAATGCATAAACCATATTTTAAATCCATTTTCTGCAAGTTACAGAGAGCACTGCAACTTGATTTATGTTTCGCAAAAGTTCGGTACGCATCCACCGAACTTTTGCTCTTCATTTTCCAAAAAAGTTCGGTACGCGTCTACCGTGATTTTCGAATAGTTCGGTAGACGTATACCGAACAATACGGTGTCAGAAACCTACGAACCTAGCAGCTATGGGTGCGTGAAATAAACGGTTGAGTTCGAATTTTACCTTGTTTTTGAGCTTCTAATGCGTCTACAAACAGTTTGCCAAGCTTCCAATGTTGATTTTAACCCCCAAATGGACGGAATCGCGCAATTTCCTCGTATGGAGATTTTGATTGTGTGTTTGTGAAGAAGAAGAAATGAGAAAGAAATCTGGTGTTTCTGGTTTATAAACAGATAGTTCGGTGGACGTATGCCGAACCCCATGGAGTTCAGTACGCGTCCACCGAACTCTTACTTCCAAATTTTAAAAAGTCAAGAGCAAACTGAGATTTAAGGGGGGCGAAAAAGAGTGGGGGGGTGGGAAAAGAAATCTACATTAGAAATCCCACACAGATATACAAACTTCGCGCGAAAGATGTTTTTGAGAGATTGAAAGATGGGAATACCCGCCTTCTACAGATGGCTTGCAGAGAAATATCCGATGGTGGTTGTCGACTCCGTTGAAGAGGAATCGATGGTTATCGACGGTGTTCATATCCCCGTCGATACAACTAACAAAAACCCTAACAATTTTGAATACGATAATCTTTACCTCGATATGAATGGCGTCATTCATCCTTGTTTCCACCCTGAGGATAGGGTAAGTAATTATTCGATTCATCAATTGATTCATAATCAGTTAGTTACTATTATTGGATTCATCGATTGATTTTGATCTTGGTGTTATTTGATTGCAGCCATCACCTACCTCTTTCGACGAAGTCTTTCAGTCGATATTTGCTTACATTGACAGACTTTTTGTCATTGTGCGACCTAGGAAGCTACTCTTTATGGCTATTGATGGTGTTGCTCCAAGGGCTAAGATGAACCAACAACGCTCGAGACGCTTTAGGGCTGCTAAAGATGCATCTGATGCCGTATTTTTCTATGCCATAATCAATCGCTCTTTTCATTCTTTAGTTTATTATTAGTACTGAGTTTAATCTTTAATCTAATAGGCTGCTGAAGAATCAAGGTTAAGGGATGAATTTGAGAAAGAGGGAAGAAAGCTTCCTCCTAAACAAGAGTCACAGACTTTTGATTCAAATGTGATTACACCTGGAACTGAATTCATGGCGGTTTTGTCAACTGCGCTTCAGTACTATATTCATCTTAGGTTGAACAGTGATCCTGGTTGGAAAAATATCAAGGTAACAACTTTGACATCAAATTGTATCTAAACTGTGTTTCTCAGGTGTTTTATTACTGTCATTTATATATTGTATGTTTCTCAAGGTTATTCTTTCTGACGCGAATGTTCCCGGCGAAGGGGAGCATAAGATTATGTCATTCGTTCGCCTTCAAAGAAATCTTAAAGGATATGATCCCAACACATGCCATTGCATGTATGGTTTGGTATGTATCTTCCTATATTTTGTTATTGACCTTCACTCGATATCTCCTATGCATCATTTGTCATGGATTTTAGTGATCAACTTAATCTTTCAATTTGGTGTCTTATGACAGGATGCTGATTTGATTATGTTGGCTCTCGCTACCCATGAAATCCATTTTTCAATTCTTCGAGAGGTTTGTGTGTACTACTCAACTTTTTCTTTTTGGTCTCGCAACCTAATGCATATCCGCGTAGTAACATAATTAGATAATGTTAATTATGAAAGAATGAATCTTTGTTTTTGATGTATATGCAACATTATTGGCTTCTTTGATACACATTGCTAAATAGTGGGTTATTGCAGGTCGTATTTACTCCCGGGCAAGACAAATGCTTCCTATGTGGTCAGATGGGTCATATGGCTGCAGACTGTCAAGGAAAGCCAAAAAGGAAGGCAGGGGCTTTTGATGAAAAAGGAGATGCTACTGTGTCTAAATTGCCCTTCCAGGTCAGTGTTTGAGATAGATTTTGAAATTCACCATGAAAGTGTGTTGGTGCTTCAGGATTTAATTCTTACTTCTACATATTTCTTTTGTAGTTTCTGAACATTTGGACTCTGAGGGAATATCTAGAATATGAGATGAGGATACCTAATCTGCCTTTTAAGATTGACTTTGAACGCATACTTGATGATGTTATCTTCATATGCTTTTTTGTTGGGAATGATTTCCTACCACATATGCCTACGCTAGAGATTCGCGAGGTACGGCATTCTAGATATCTTGTTCTTTATGATACTTAAGGAATTATGTAACAGTAACCGACATAATTTTATGAAATTTCATTAATTTTATAGGGTGCAATTAACTCATTGATGACAGTATACAAGGAAGAATTTAGTAAATTGGGTGGTTATTTGACAAATGGCAGTAAGGTACTTACTTGATAGTAGTGAGGGTGATGATTGACATATATGCGTCGTTTTCCATCTAAATCAACTTTGTGCATAACGTCTCTTTTCCCCTGCTTTTCTCAGCCAAACCTGAGCCGAGTGGAGCATTTTATTCAGGCTGTTGGAGCACATGAAGATAAAATATTCCAAAAAAGAGCTCAATTGCATCAGGTCTGTTGAACTTGAAACACTATCCATTATGTTAGCCTCCAGTTAGCTTTGTCCTGCCTTTGCCCAGGAAAATGTTTATGTTTAGTTTTTTCACAATTTCTGTTTTTGCTGTTATTTAATCTCTCTTTAGCGGCAAATGGAAAATATAAAGCGTCGGAAGAGACAAACAAGAGGAGATGATATTGGGCCTCAAGTTCAACCGGAATCTCTAGCAGCAATTTCACAATTCCATGGTTCTCGTCTTGCTTCAGCTCCAATGCCTTCACCATTTAAACAGTCTGGACATAATAAAGTGGTCTCTGAGAAGCTCAGTAAAGCTTCTAGGTTATCTTCAGGAGCAACTGTTGCTGCTGCTATTGTTGAAGCTGAGAATAGTCTTGAAATAGATGTATGTTTTCCTGCTTCAGGAGAGGCATTCTTCAGAACTAATATATGCGCTAACTTTTTATTGAGCTGGTGATTCATTGTAATTTGTCTTGGAATTTCATATTCTTCTGCTTTTCAGGTTCAAGATAACGAAGATGAATTGAAAACAAAACTGAAGCGGATACTTCTTGACAAATCTGATGTATTCAACTCAAAAGGTCCTCACGAAGATAAGGTAAAGCACAATGCATATAATCGTGTCTGCGATTTTGAACTTCATTAATGGTTGAAGTTTTCTATTTATTGAATAAATAGTCTGTAAACTATTCTGCCTATGGTATTAGATTAAATTTTGGTTATTTTAATTCTTAACTAATCTCACCATGTATCATTCTTAATAAGTATGCAATTGATTATTATATTTGAGTCCGGAGGGAGTAACTTAACAACCTTTTATAGGATTTTTGGATCATGATTATAGCCTGCATATTTGTGCTTTGTATCTATAGCTAATATTTTTTTTGTCTTAACAGATTAAGTTGGGAGAACCAGGCTGGAAAGAGAGGTATTATGAGGAAAATTTTTCTGCAAAAACTCCTGAAGAACTTGATGCTATACGGAAAGATGTTGTAAGTTAAGAAATTGAAGTTTGATTGGTTTTGAATCATGAGGATCAGGGTTTACTTATTGCAATTTATTGTTTAGGTCTTGAAATACGTGGAAGGTCTATGTTGGGTGATGCGTTATTATTATGAAGGTGTTTGTTCTTGGCAATGGTGAGTACTTTTCTAATTTTCTCCAGAGTGCTATATGAATATTTAGTTGTGTTCTATCTATGATATGGCACTTGTGTTGTCTTGTGTTAGAAATTTATCGTGATGCATGATGCTTGCTCAAAACCTATTCCTGACTGGGTTTTTTTCTCATAGTTCTACTGATATTTCTATATATGATATGGCACATTATTTATGATTAGCTTTCATGATTTTGGTAGATAAGCAACGCATATCCAACAGTTGCTTGTTTTATTCTATATCATTTTTCTTATTTTCTTATTCCTTGTTATAAAACAGGTATTATCCTTATCATTATGCCCCTTTTGCGTCTGATCTCAAGGGCCTTGGTGAGATTAATATTAATTTTGAATTGGGTACTCCGTTCAAACCCTACGATCAGCTTATTGGAGTTTTTCCTGCGGCAAGGTATACCTTTTATGCCTTTTTCCCCCTAAGACTTGAATTTGCTAAGCTTGAATTGCGGTAACGTGGAAATTATGATATATCTGCAGCTCTCATGCTCTGCCTGAGCCGTATAGGAAACTTATGACTGATCCAAACTCTCCAATTATTGATTTTTATCCAATCGGTATGTCTATAATACAAGCATACACTCAATTTTTAGAAGTTTCACTGCTTTGCCTGTATTTCTCACCCCTATTTAACATTTGATGTCGTGTGTCAGATTTTGAAGTGGACATGAATGGAAAACGCTATACTTGGCAGGTTTGCCTCCTCATGGAATTTGCTTATATCTTGGTTTTTTCTTAACAGGACAACAACATAGTTTGTAATACAATCCTTTTTCTTTTGCAGGGTATTGCGAAGTTGCCTTTTATTGATGAAGCGCGACTTCTTGCAGAAGTTCAGAAAATAGAAAACTTGTTAACAGTATAGCTCTCCTTCATTAATTTTTTATTCAGTTAATTTTTCTCATTTCATTCCCCACTCATTTAGTATACTGATTTTAATTACTGTTGGTATTCTGTCTATTAAAAAAACAGCCAGAGGAAAAGCGACGAAATTCAATAATGTTCAACATGCTTTTTGTAAATTCATGCCATCCTCTCTCGGTGCATATTAGTACACTCGACAACAAATGCAGAATCATGTCTAACTGTAAACGTGCTGATGTCAAGGAAAGAATCAATCCCATAGAAAGGTTGGTGCATAATGTTTTGAAACCTTCAATGTTGGATGTTATTTTTTCAAACTACGTGTATGCATCATACATATATTCTTCAAATTATAATGACAAACATAAGATCTTAATCGACTACTTTATGATATTATTTGTGGATACATGCAGTGGTGGAATGAATGGTTACATATCTTCCTGTGATGGAGAACCTTGCCCTCCCATCTTCAGGTCACCTGTTGCAGGCATGGAAGACATCATGGATAATCATGTCATGTAAGTTTTTCAATATCGAGTATGATCTAATAAGAACATTAAATCAAATGATGTAACTTTTCTTATGTGCTGCACTTGTGTTCAGATGTGCAATATATGGACTTCCTGATGCGCATGAACATATAACCCGACCGCCACATGGAGTTAAATTTCCAAAAAGGGTATTAAACTTTTACCTACCTCTTGTTTATAGTGTGTTCTAACTCGCATGTTTCTCTTTTTTGGTTCGCTTTTCAATTTCAGTGGTTTAGTTAGTAAGACCATACTCTATTCAGCTTAGCATGCTTCTAGTCTTTCATCTGCTTATACTGTCAATATAGTTTGAAAAATAAAATCATGCACTGTTTCTGCAGACTTTGGCGATTGAGGATTTAAAACCTGAACCTGTTCTGTGGCATGAAGATTCTGGTAGTAGATATGGAGCAAATCAAAGGTAAGGCTTTGTTAAAAGATTTTTTTTGTTGAATAGCATGCAATGTCTTGCCATCTAGCTGACTAACACTGATTTTCTATTTTAGGATAAACCCTCGAGGATCTTATTCTTATGGGAGATATGAAGAAAGTCGAAGGTAAGGTTTTGATTTAATTATATTGGGCCAAAAGTGTTGAAGTTCAATTTGTTATTTACTGTTGAGCAGCATGCAATATCTTGTCATCTAGCTGACCAATACTGTTACTGTTCTGGTTTTCTATTTTAGGGAAAATCCCGCAGGATCTTGTTCTGGTCGGGAGCTTAGAGAGGCGTCACACAGTCTCGTTTTAAATTCTTTGCAGATCAAGACAGATGCAAATAAATACCATCATCCCTTGAATGGATCTACAATGTCATATGCTGCACCAATGGTTCATAGACAATCACGGCTTCACAATAACTATGACTCACGCCCAGGGTATGCTGCAATGCCACCGACTTCATCAGCTACTCCTCCGCAGTTTGTACCTAACACTGCTGCCCCTACTGCACAGTATGGTTATAACCAACAAAACTCGCCACCAGTGATGTATACTCATCGTCATCAATCAAATTCTTCTGCAAGAAATGACCATCATAACCCTAGGTGTTAGAATATAGTCTAAGTTAGCTTAGTCAGTAAAATAGTTCTAGCTTAATATTTCTAATAGTGTACACCTGGCACTTCTAAGTGCCAGCTATGCTTACATAGTCTCAGCACTATAAATATGTATATCCTCTTGTATTGAACTAAGTGAAATGAATATACAATTCAGTTACAAGTTAGTTATAGATCTCTCTCACTCTCTCTCTAAGCTTCTTTACATTCATCAATGGTGAAACTCTAATACTAGGTCACATCTATTTACAATATATTAAAAGAAACTACTACTGAAAAACTTTTTTTATCCTTAGCACGTTTAATAATATTTCACCATTTATGTCCTTAAATGTAATTTTAACTCTAAATCTAAACTAAAAAAAATGCAAAACAAAAATAACTAAAAACAAAAGAAGATAAACATAAAACAAATCTACTTATTTTTAAAAAAGATACAAAAAAACAGATAAGTATAAAACAAATCTACTCATAAAAAAATAGATACATATAAAAAAAAAAAAAGAATAAAACAAATCTACTCATAAAAATAGCATAGAAACCACTTCTAAATTAGCTTGCAAAAAAAAATTAACTAATACAATAGTTTTTTTAAATAAGACAATTAATTCTTATCGATAAATATAAAAAATCACGGACAAATATTTTTCACTTATGCATAAAAAAATTGAATAAATATTTATCACCGATAATTATAATTTAGTATTAAAATATACACATGACAATCTATGTACTATATATATATATATATATATATATATATACACACACACAATATATTAAAATAACCTACTGTTAAAAATCCAAATTTGTCCTTATCACTTTTAACGATGTTTCGAGTTTTGCGTCCTTAAATTTAATTTTAACTCTAAACTAATAAAAAAAAATAAGAAAGAAAGATAAGCATAAAATAAATCTTTACATAAAAATAGCATTAAAAACCACATCTCTAAACAAATGAAAAAAAAAATTAAGGATAAAAGAAAATTTTCCATAAAAATAACAACGAAAACCACTTCTAAAAAAAAACTCAATCTATTTTAATTTTTAACTTCAAAAATAGGAACAAAAAAACTTAATTAATATAAATTTACGCATCAAAATAGAAACAAAAATCACCATAAAAGATATGTGCCAAAAATAATAACTTTTTTTTAATGAAAAAAATAATAACTCAATGTAACATATAAAAACTTATATATAAAATATAAAAATAGAAGAACCTAATAAAAAAAATTTATTAATATAAACTTACGCATAAAAATTGAAACAAAAATCACCATAAAAGATATGTGCAAAAAATAATAACTTTTTTTTAATGAAAAAATAGTAAGTCAATCTAACATATAAAAACTTATATATAAAATATAAAAATAGAAAAACCTAATAAAAGAATATACTTATTTTTTAGCTTAATAATAAAAGAACAAAAAAACAAAATCAAAAACACAATGGAAGCATTTGAATTTACTTATTTATGATCTTATGCGAAATAACTTATCAAATATATAAATTTTTATGTATTATTATAAGTTTTTTAAGGTTGTTTATGAAAACAGTTTATAAAGATATTATTTTTGTTAGTGAAATTTTATGAATTAAATGCGTAAAAAAACTTATGAAATAACATAAAAGTTTATTTATAAATTATAATCATAAAGTATTTTCATAAGCTTAAAAATAAGTCAAGTTCAAACGGGCCCAATATATTAAATGTATTACTACTAAAAATCTTAATTTGTCTACATAAATTCTTAAAAATATTTCAAACCTTCTATTCCGTAAAAAAAATAAATTATATATTTCTAATTTACTATTTTTCTATATAACAGTTAAATTGTACTCTATATTTGTTATAAAAAAAATCACCTCTATTTTTGTTTACTCTTATATAAAAAATACAGGAGAAGTATATTATTGATGAATATATATTATACTAATAATTACGAGGTATATATATATATATATATATATATATTATAATAACACACGGGACAATTGTTTTAATAAAAAAAATTAATCATACACGGGACAATTGTTTTAATAAAAAAATGAATTTGTACCAAAAAAATTAAAAAATCAATTTAATTATATATTATTATAATACACGGAACAATTGTTGATGAATATATGTTATAATAATACACGGGACAATTGTTTTGATAAAAAAAATCTAATCATACACGGGACAATTGATTTAATAAAAAAAGAATTGAATAATAAATATTTGTTATTATTAATTATAATTTATTACACAAAAATCATACACGGGACAATTGTTTTAATAAAAAAAATTTACTTAATTTAATAAGTTTTACAAAGAACTAGCAGAATAGTGTCATTTATTATTTATTTTTTTGATACACTACGTCACTTATATTTTAACAATATTTTATAAATAAAAAATCGATAGACCGTGCGAATCGCACGGGTCTCAAAACTAGTTCTTATGAAAGAAATAGCCATCATGTTAATGGGGGGAAATGCAATAATGCTAGGTTCATAAGCCAGGTGGGTACAGGGAATGCTAAGAGATGACATGAAATAATTATTTCAAACTATTATACTATTATATAAAATGATCATATCATATAAATATCAATCACAAACAAGTTTGATAAACAAATATAGTCTTGTGTATAGCATCCCTCCAAGTTGAAGCTGGATATTTAAAACTTGAAAGAAGAAACAAATTTTGTAAATATGTAGTATCTTTTTCTGAATTCCAATATAAAGAGTATATACAACTTATCAAGAGTATATTCAATGCATATAACAAAATAAAACACGAGACACTGACTCGAAAATTTCTAGTTGGGTGCATCCATGAGCACTTAATATAACAAAATAAAACACGACACATTTGGTGCAATTTTAGTCCTATCTCAATGTTTGTTTTTTTTTTTTAACCGTAAAAATAGCGAATTTTAATGCCAAAAAAATTTGAATTTTTGGTCAAATTTGATATTTCATCTTTAGAATCAATGTTGGAGACAATATATAACCTCAATGGCCAAAAATCACAATTTTTAGAGTGAAAATATAAATTGTTGATACCAAAATTGTAACATATGAAAATAGAGGACCAAAAAATTCAATTTGAAAATATATTGACTATTTTTCGGCTCACCCACTATAATTTTTCTTATTGCGCCACTGACCCCATGCTGAAATTCCTTCTTATATGATTGGTTTTTGAATTGTTCCTAATTTCCTGTTGTTTTTTGTAGTTGTGCCGTAGAATTGTTGTTTTCAATTGTATTTACATTAACCTAAAATTAATGAAAATGATGCATAGGAAAAATTGTTGCTTTGTTTAGTTTCAATCATTTTTATTTCAAATCTTGATCGTTCCGATTTCTTCAATTCAAAAGCAACTAAAATTTTATCTATATGGTTAATTAGATAATATCTGTGAAGTTCCGATACTTAAAAAACATTTAAACAAATACACCTTAGTTTTGTCCAAAAAAGAAGATCAGGTCTACAATAAAAGATTAAGAACAAAAAAATAGCAATAAAAATACACAATGTATTAAAAAAAATTACTACTAAAAAACATAAGTCTTCATTAATCTACTAACAATATATTAAAAATAATTACTACTAAATAGTAAATACATAATCTGTCCTAAAATTTTTTTATAAGCTAAGAGCATCTACGCATCAAAGAGTGAGTAAACATCCAACTAAGCTGATACATTTAAACACTCACATCATATATTTATAGCTCATAATAATATAAATAGAACAAAAAGAAAGATAATATATCAAAATTTCTATTCTTAAATGTAATTTTAATTCTAGGATATAAAAGATAATATATAACAACCTTTTTTAAAAAAATAAATCAAATAAGATTATTCCAACAACAAAATATTAATACAAAAAGAACGAAAAAGAATAATACATGGAACAAAAAAATAGGAAGAAAAATAACGATGAAAGATACGCTTCAAAGTAAGAACTCAATCTAACGTTATACCAAATACGAATTTTACAAAATCGAACATTGTATTGAAAGTTTATATCATATAGATCATCTATAAAAGAATTTAGAATAATTGAAAATAATTTGATATGTTTTGGGGACGATTAAAATTTATTGGGACATATTAATAAACCGTTAATCTTAATGAGTCTCAATAACATATCAAATAATTTTCAATTTTTTTATGAATGATTTATATGATATGAATTTTCAATCCAACGTTGAATTTTACAAAATTCATATTCGTTATAATAATATTGATCACTTATTTACGGTGGACCACTTGTGATGGACCAACATCGTACCGTAACATCAACTATGAATGAATTATAGAAAAATAATAAAGATAGATTTCTTCTGGTTACAACCCTTTTAGACTAAAATACCCTTACTCTCTTTTCAAAATTTCAATTTATTACCCCTTTTTTAATTTCTCTTCATTTTTTGTGTCAAAAAAAAATTCTCTTCAATTTTCGTTCCTGTTTTTCAATTCTATGTTAGTCCACCATGGACTATTTGAGAAACTTGTCCATATTAGAATTTTTCTACCTTTGCATAGTTGTTGAAAGGTTTGTAGAGTCAACACTTAACATAAAATTAAGGACATTTTCGGCAATATTAAATAAATTAATTTGTTAAATGCAGCATTCATGAGAGACAAGAAATTTTGAAGAAAGAAACACAAATAGTTCTTTGGTTATAAAATATGTTACATCATTATATAAAAATCTAAAAAACTTATATCGTCATCATCCAAATTTTCAATCCAGAACTTTTGAATCCAAATTTTCAAAGAAAAATAGTGTAAAAGTCATATTTTACTTTATATGAATGAGACTTAATTTAGCCACCACAACTCTTCCAACATATGTCATAGACGGGAATATTGAATGTTCAAATCAAAACAATTAAAAAAATAAAATGATCATACATACAAAGAAAGAAGAAAAAAAAAAAATATTATAATTTGTTATGATAACAAATGTATTATAGTTTCTAGTTTCTACAATAATGAGTTTGAGCATGATCTCACTTTTCAAGTTCATCACATTAATACTATGTTGTTCTTCATCACACGTTGTTGCAACAAACACAACATCATCATCACAAATCATTAAAGACTCCGAAACTCTAACTTCAAACAGTGGAAATTTCACCTTAGGATTCCTCAGCCCTCAAAATTCCACAAACCGTTATGTTGGAATTTGGTGCAAAACTCAACAGTTTGTTATATGGGTTGCTAATAGAAATCAACCATTGATCAATGATTCTTTAGGAGTTCTTACAATATCAAATGATGGTAATCTTGTTGTATTGAATGGACAAAATAATGTTATTTGGTCAACAAATGTTTCCAATGTTTCAACCAAAACCAATTCTAGTTTCACACTTTTAGATTATGGTAACCTTGTTTTGATGGATACAACAACAAGAAATACTATATGGGAGAGTTTCAATCATCCTTCAAATGCATTATTACCAACCATGGAATATACAAGTAACATGAAACTCACATCATGGAAAACACCTTTTGATCCGTCCATCGGAAACTTCTCTTTAAGTATCGAACGGGTGAAAACTCCAGAAATTTTCATTCGGAATGAAACTCGTCCGTATTGGAGAAGTGGTCCGTGGAACAATCAAATCTTTACGGGGATAGAGGATATGAGAAATCCTTATCTTAACGGTTTCCATTTAGAGAAAGATAGTACGGGAGGAACTGTTGATTTATCTTTCCAAACAAACGATTATGGACTCATTATCTATGTCCTTAATTCGACAGGTCAGATGCATGAATGGTCTTGGAATAACGAGAAGGAGGAATGGGAAGATACATGGACTAGTCAAAAATCGGATTGCGATGTTTATGGTTTTTGTGGTCCATTTGGAATTTGTAATTCAACAAGGTCACCAATTTGTAGATGTTTGGAAGGGTTTGAACCAAGAAACAATCAAGAGTGGAATCAACAAAACTGGACTAATGGATGTCTTAGGAAGACACTTTTGCAATGTGAGATTGCCAAAAATCAAAACAAGACTACAAATGGTAATGAAGCAGATGGTTTTTTGAAATTGAATAACGTAAAAGTACCGGATTCTGCAGAATTGTCATCTGTTGAACAAGATGCATGCAAAAATCAGTGTTTGATGAATTGCTCTTGCACTGCATATTTATATGATGCTGATATTGGTTGTATGTCTTGGAATGGTAATCTAATTGATATACAACAATTCCAAACTGGAGGAACTGATTTATACATTCGTGTACCCTATTCCGAACTTGATATATCATCAGGTATTTGTTTAGATTGACAAATGTTTGTACGATACTTGTTATGTTAGTATTTTCTCCTTTATCGGTTATTATTATCTAAAATTTGAATCTGGTTCTTTATAGATAACGGGCACAAAAGAACAATCATCATCACAGTTTCAGTATTATCAGGAACTGTCATAATTGCCATTGCTGCATATTTTATTTGGATAAAGGCTTCAAAACCAAGTAAGTAACATTGTTGTTCATTTAAACTATTGCATACAAGTTCACATTTTATTGGTATGTATTAAGAGCTGCATATGAAATGTGAGGTGCCATGAATATAAGTAAAAACAATTCTCACCTTCCAAGCTAGTTTTGTAGGGTTGAGTTAGGCCTAACTCCCAATTCTAAGATGATATGATAGTTTCTCCGAATTCTAAGAGTATGAGAATATACATGTTTCAATATTTGATGTTTGATTTTTGTCACTCATGCTAAACTAAGATACTTAATGATTCAGTGAAAAATAAGAAGCATAGAATTTTTCAATTCAACAAACCCGAAAAAACTGAAGAATACACTGACAATGTAATTGGAGAATTGTCACAAGCTAAGCTACAAGAGCTGTTACTATATAATTTTGAAAAGCTTGCAACTGCTACAAACAACTTCCATGTATCCAACAAACTTGGACAGGGAGGTTTTGGTCCTGTATACAAGGTACATTAAATCAAGCAAAGTCAATAATTAATGTTTGAAGTCATTAGTTGTTAATTTTTTTCCTTCTGATATTGTATTCTAGGGAATGCTGCAAGATGGTAAGGAAATAGCGGTTAAAAGACTTTCTAGAGCATCTGGACAAGGGCTAGAAGAATTCGTGAATGAAGTAGTAGTGATTTCTAAGCTTCAGCATCGTAATCTTGTAAGACTTTTAGGCTGCTGTATTGAAGGAGACGAAAAGATGTTGATGTATGAGTTCATGCCAAATAAAAGTTTGGATGCATATATTTTTGGTTAGTTCTTTTGAAAACATTCATAATTTACTTTATTTCTAACAATAGTTTTATCAATAGTGATTTCTCATGAAAGTCTATAACATAGGTTTTGTAGAAATCATTATAGGAAGAAGATTTGGATTAGTTGAGAATAATATGTTGTGATGATTTTAACTTTATAGATCCATCAAGAAATAAACTATTGGATTGGGAAAAACGCTTCAACATAATTGAAGGAATCGCTCGCGGAATACTTTACTTACATAGAGATTCCAGGCTAAAAATCATACATAGAGATTTGAAGGCGAGTAACATCTTGCTAGATGAGAAACTGAATCCAAAAATATCTGACTTTGGCATGGCTAGAATCTTTGGAGTGAGTGAAGATCGCGCCAATACACAAAGGGTTGTTGGAACGTAGTAAGTTTATACCTTCTTGTTTATCTAATGTTATACATCAACTGTTAGAACACGATGTTTGTTAACGAAATTCAACCAGTTGTGCCTAAGTCTCCGAATACAAAGCGGCTGCAGTTCTTATATATTATTTCAACCTCAGGACTTACATATAGAACTTGCATTTAAATACTATCGTCATATTACAATATTACCCCCCAAATTAATTGTTATATTTCAATGCAGTGGTTATATGGCTCCAGAATATGCAATGCATGGAGTATTTTCGGATAAATCAGATGTCTTCAGCTTTGGAGTTTTGCTAATAGAGATAGTTAGTGGAAGACGAAACTCAAGTTTTTATGAAAGTGAAAATTGTCTGACTCTCTTAGGATTTGTAAGTCAACACAAATCAATATATTAATGTTAAAATGATAGAACTTATGTAGTTTTTTTTTTCTTTTCTAAGATATAAAACTTACATTTTTTTTGTTACATTTTAGGCTTGGATTCAATGGCAGGAAGACAATATTTTAAGTTTAATAGAACCAGAAATATATGATGATAGTCATCATAAGAATATTTTGAGGTGCATACATATAGGACTTTTATGTGTACAAGAATCAGCTGCAGACAGACCTACTATGGCTGCAGTGATTTCTATGCTTAACAGTGAGACTATGGACATTCCACCTGCAAGAGAGCCTGCATTCCTCTTGAGGCAGAATATGATGAAAACAGTCTCTTCTGATGAAAGAATTAAATTGTATTCCAATAATGGTTTGAGTATCACAGACATTCATGGAAGATAGAAAATTGATGAAACCTTGTGTAAAAAGATAGAACTCTATCACTCATTGATAGTTAGTTACTATTGTAACAGACCCTTTCTTTTCTTTCTTTCGTCCATACTATGTACACATAGATTTTTTTATTCAATGAAGAGTTTTGAGCTTTCCTTTTCTACAAACTTACATGAGAAAGTTGCAATTCAGTTTAAGGAATGATTTTTTAGATCTTTCTTAGCTTTCCCTTTTCAAAGTCTTAGCTAGGCCTCTATTTCAACTAGGTTTGGTCTGGTAACGAGGGGTTTGGATAGTATGTTAGAGATTCTGGTTTCGATTCTCATCTCCATTGTAAACAAAATAAAATAAAATTAATAGCGTTTGATTAAAATTAATGGTTTAACTAACCGATAAATAAACTTAGCTTATAATGGATACCATATTACAAACTAATAACGGATTAAATTTGTAATGTTCGATAAAATTAACGATTAAACTATAACAAATAAATATGTACCATAGTTTTTGATGAGTTATGATATCTCTGAATTATAGATCAGAGAGTAACCTTGTAGTATATAAGATAGGAAAACAGATTGACTTCATTGATAATACTCAAATGACAAATGCAAACAGAATATAAAGAAGGTTCACACACAAATCAATCATCCATAATAGAATTATTCCCAAAATACCCCACTACTAACAGAATCGATATCCTTCTCCTAAATCTCCGGAATCTTCTCATTCTCACTAGCTGCCAAATTGATGATCCTCAAACTTCATTTGGAAGCATAATTCCTCTTTTCTCTCTTGACACCCCTGTTTCAGCTAAGCTGCTCCACTTCATCGCTTATTGGGCCTTTAGTAATTTGTTTCTTAATGGGCTGGATTAATATATCAGTTTAATAATGCGGTTGCGGTCACGGATGCAGTGCATCATTGCGATAAGTATTGAAAAATTCTCATTCCACTCCCCATAACTCTTTTTCTCTTACTCAGCCAGTTACTCGTGTGCTCTATGTTTTTTCCGTTTTATTTTTCCGCTATTGATGACTTCACGTCATTATTATTCTTTTACAACAAATTTAATGCAAAGTAGTATATTTTTATTATGAACTTTGCAAAAAATCATTACAAGTTTGCTTGGAGCGCAAGAAACAGAAGAAAAAAAGAAAAAAAATACTTTCAGTATGTGGCGCATAGCGGAAGTAGTGTGGCACAAGGCGCCAGCTTGTAACACTAGGTCTATAAATTAGACTTTTCACTCATTCAATGAGACCGAATTTGACGGTAAAAAAAAGGCAACTTATGAGAGCAAGTCCAGAGGGCTATTGTTATTTCTTTGTAATGAATTCTTTTACTCTATTTATTGTTTATGCTTTAATTATGCGTAACTAAACTTCTTTCTAATTGCTATTATTTTGAACCATGTATTTCATATGATCTGTTAATTAAATTACGAAGTTAGTTTCAGTCAATTATTTCTTGTTCATAATGCTTTACATAAATTGATCACTTGTGTGATGATTATAATTGTTTGTTTAGTAAGACATTAGAGGCAAATTAATTGACCTGAGGATAATTGTTCAATTAACTCTCACTTTAGACAGATCGGTTTGTTAATTGAGAATTCAAAGATTAAAGGGCAAAAACCTCAATTGATTATAGGTCATCCTAAGACAGGGATTGATAATCAATTGAGAGGATTATGTACCAAGACATTGGACATAGTTATTATTTTTAATCGAATCGTGGAACCTAGTTTGTAATTTGTTAACAAGCATGGAATACCAAGACAATAGTAGTTAGATGAACCGAAAAGATCCAATCGCCTTCTCATCTTGAAATCAAATCCTATTTTCTTGCCGTTATATTTTCTAGAACCGTAATTCTAAAAAAATCCCCCCTTTTTAATTACTGCAATTTTACTCTCGTATGCTTTCAAATACTTGTGTTTGATTCAGAAACGATAATTTACATACTTACTTTGATACTTCGTCAGCTACATAAGTAGCGGACGTTATAAAAAACAATTATGGTAAGGTATTTTTGGAGTGAATCCATTACCTAATTTTTTGTTTTTGTCTTTCACCATTAGTTTAATCTGATTTGAAAGTCAGTTATAGCATCAAGTGGTTCCAACCCTCTTCCGATCGCAGTTGCGAGGATCGAACTGTGGTCCTCCGCGTCAATCACCACTGAACCAACTAATAATTGATCTGTTGGGAATAATGTCTAAATATCTTTTTTGGAAGATTTTATATTTGAAATAAAATAATATTAGGGTTTACGATTTATATCTCTTTAGAATATTTAAGATGTCTTTAGAATTTATTATAGAATTAGTTTTGTTTTAAAAAATATATGATTTGTTTTTATGTAGCTCTATATAAAGAGCAATATAACTATGATTTTCCATGAGAATTATAAGAACTTTAGTATTCTTCATATAACCTTATATTTGAGAAGAATTTTCTCCCTAAAATTATATCTCACCAAATTTCACAATACCAAAAACACAAAAAATCATATCATAATCATCCACTACCTAAATTTCAGACCAACATAATTTGATAAAATCGTAAAACGCACGGAAAAATGAATACGGTGACATAAATAAATCCACCGATTGTTTGATAAATCAAACTTGGTATTTACAAAATCTATTTCGACCCAATCTATTTTTTCACCCATATATAAAGATAGTATTGTATTTTTAACCTAAAAATAAGAATTGAGGACTCAATTTCAGAAATAGTTAGTTGTGTTATTTGCTCCTCATCCTCTTCATTCTATTCACAGTGTCATAACGTTTTCTCAATTTCCAAAAATATATTTTAGTTAAAACTCTACTTTTTCGATTAGAGTTTGATTTTGAGATGTCCCGAATAATTCCAATCGAAGATAGAATCAGCTCCCTGTCTGATTCTATTCTCTGTCACATTCTTTCTTTTCTCTCAACCAAATTCGTTGCAACCACAAGTGTCCTCTCTAAGACTTTGTTTGCGAGTTCGGAAGGGAGGGGAGGGGAAGACTTTGGAGGGAGAAAAATAGAGAGAAAATTAGAAAAATCTTTTACATTTTTTGAGAAAGTATTTTTTATAGAGAATGACAAATAAATACTTATGATAAATATATTATGAATTTAAGAATATTATAACAACATTAATTAAATTTGAAGAATTTATATAAACCCTTCAAACCCCCTCCAAACTCTCATCCAATACAATTTTTGAGTTCCCCAAATTGAGAGGTTTTTGTATTATGAAGAAAAAATAACCCTCCAAACTCCTTCCCTCCTTCTCTACTTCTTTCACTTGTTTATTTCTTTTTAGCCTTTCCTTCCCTTCCCTTCCCCTCCAAACTCACAAACAAAGCATAAGAGATGGTGGCACTCTGTTCCCGTTCTCCACTTTGACGACGAAGCATTCAAAGACAAAAACTCCTTTTGCAGATTTATATCCTCTGTTCTTTTCTTACGAGATATCATGTTACCACTCCAATCCTTCAACCTCAAATGTTCAGACTCATTTGGCCTGCACCAACGCGATATCAATCAATTTGTTCACGCTGCTGTGCAGCGAGGAGGAATAGAGAACTTCAATCTCGAAATTAACATCTCCGGGATGATGTATAATTTAGTCAAATTACCTTCTTGGATTTCCAGTAATTTCAAGACCCTTGTTGTTCTTCATTTGAGAGGGTTAATAGTGAACGACTTTTCTCATGTGATTGTTAATTTTCCTCGGCTCAAATCTCTCCGTTTGTGTAGTGTAATTTTTCGAAGTGTTGAATATCTTCCAAAGCTTCTATCAAGATGTCAACATAAACTATTTATTACCAGTTGCTCCCGAGAGACTTGTTCTTGAAGAAAACTTTGAATGCTTACCAAATTTGAGGATAGCACACATTTATAAATTCTCTTTTAGTGTGGATGTTTTATTTACTTTGTGTTGCAGGGCAAGGAGTGTGCATGTACAACTGGTAAGAATATTATGATCATTGCATTTTTGTTTTATTTTCACTATCGGTATCTAGCTCATTGAACCACTTAATCGGATAAAAGTAGAGTAGTTTTGTTCTGTGATTATTGAATTTAATTTAACTTAAGTTGATGTTGTAATTTAGAGATTATTATTTTCATTTATCATATTATATTTGTTGCTTTTCATCAGACCCTTTCAAATTTCTAATGGAAGTAATTATTTCTTTATCAACTGCCTTTAATTAAAATCGTAAAAACAACACTCATTTTGGTCTTTTTTAAAAGAGACAATTTACTTTTTAAATTCATCTAGTAACTAATGTATTTGGTCTATATTATGGACCAAATACATCACTTACTAAATGAATCTAAAAAGTCAATTGTTACTTCCGATTTCCTCAATGATTTTTCTAGAGGAGTCTTATCTTTATGAACGGAGATAATAATATAGAGTTTACTTTTTAGTAAGATTTTCCGTTCGCTAAGATATCAAAAAAAAAAAGATTTTCCGTTCGCTCCGTCCTAATCATAGGTAGGATCCTAATAAATGATAAAAGAAAGAGTTGTGTTATTTGTACATCTAAAAAGTTGTCCTTTTTGAGACAACTTTTATTTTCTTTTGTACCAAAAATAATAAAGTGAGAGGAGGAGAGAGAGTGAGAATATAATAAGAGTATGAGAGAGAGAGTTGTCAAAAAATGTCAACTTTTTAGTTGTACAAATATCATTTCTCTAAAAGAAATTGGGAAGAGATTGGACTGATTTATAAAATTTGTACATCACATCAGGACATGAGATACAAATGGAAGAGTCCAGATCCTCTCCATTTCCACACTTAATGGCAATCTCCGTTTCTTTTCATAAGCAATTGACATGTGGCAAAATGAAAATGAATGGCTTAGATTGATAATCAATTCATTTTTAAAAAATTTTTTTAAAAAAAAAAAAAAAAAACCCTATTCTCTTCTTCTTCTTCTTCTCACGAAAACCCTATTCTCCTCTTCTCACGATGTCACTGGAAAAATTGTTCCCTTCTACTTCGCGACGCTCACCGGAGGAAAGCCGCTACCCAATATTGCGTCTATTTCAACCTTCGTTGGTGTCGTAAAACTGCACGATGGTGTTTTGATTCCTAACCGCGACGGCAGAAGCTCAATGATTGATTAATAGCTGACAGTGGCTGAACTGGTTTTACAGTTATAGAGCAAATATATTTCTCTCTTGTTCTTCCCCTCTCTCAATTTTTTTTTTTTTGGGTTCTCTAGGTTGTACCTGTCTGGATCAAAGAAGCTAAAGCTTAAATTTAGTTGTAGTTTATATTTTTAAGTTTGTAAGTTTGGCATATGATAAGGTCATGCAGTGGCGGAGCCAGGATTTAAAATAAGCCTGGGCAAAAAATTTAACTGCAAATTCGCATATAACATAATATATAATTAGTCATAAACCAAAATACATTAAATATGCTCGTCATTTTCTCAACAAAAGTATAATTTAAACTCAGAAAGATGAAACATAACATACCAATAGTGTGCTAAATATAACCAGGGGGTAAATGCCCTCTCCGACTTCTTTTTGCGCTGAATGTTCGAATAATATCAACATCTTCAAGTGACTTGAATATCTCCCGCTCGGTGTAACACATCATTAAGTCACTGAACCAATCATCGTTGATCTTGTTGCGCAAATTAGACTTGATAATATTCATGGCTGAAAACGTTCTTTCAACAGATGCTGTCGACACCGGCAATATCAAAGCCAACTCAATAAGTTTGTAGACCAACGGAAATACCAAATGCTTATCAGTTTCAACCATCTTCATAGCCAAACTTTGAACATCTTCACAAGTAGAAAAGGAAGCAATTCTTTTCACATGAATTATATAAGTCTGAAGTTGCTCTCTTATTATTCCACGGTCATCATTAGAAAAGTCCGCATCCCCGGGTCTAGTGAGATTAGATGATTGGTGCAATCCCTTTCCCTTAGATATCTCACCACTTTCAAGTCTTGTCAAAATATATTTGTGTTGTGCTTCCCTCAAAGCATCCCTTCTCTTGCAAGATGCACCGGTTGTGTTTACAATCAAGGAGATGTACTCAAAGAAATCATGAATAGATGAACAACTACTAGAACCAACAGACACAACCACCAATTGCAAACGGTGAGCATAACAATGAACATAGAAAGCATAAGGGTTTTCATCTAGAATCTTTCTTTGCAAGCCATTAAATTCACCTCTCATATTTGAGGCCCCATCATATCCTTGCCCTCGTATCCTTGAAATAGATAACATTTGACGACCAAGAATATCATAAAGAGCTTCCTTTAGTGCCTCAGATGTAGTTTCTTCGACTTTATGTATAGCAAGAAATCGTTCCACTACTTTCCCTTTGTCGTTCACATACCTAGAATACAAATTCAACATGGTTACATAACGGTATATAAAGGATAAAATTTATTAGAAAGTGGAAAATAAAACTACTAACCTCAACATCACTGCCATTTGCTCTTACAATTAATTTAACATCAATACTTGTTTTACCATCAATTTAACAATTACAGTATGTATCTAATTAATAAGTGTGGTATTAGTCTTACAATTAGTTAAGATCCGAATTGAAACAAAACTATAGGTATGGAACATAAAATGAAGAGTTCAAATACCCTCCATCGAAATAAATAGCATTTACATTAGTATTGATAAGCACTTATACAATAAACACTTAATTAAATAATCAGTTTATTTTTTTTTTTATCATGTTTAACTACAAACATTTGATCCTGTTTAAATACTAAGTCTTATCAATAAATAGCAGACCAGAAATAAATAGCAGTTTATGGAAATACCTAAGTCTTGTGATTTAGTAGTAGCAGACCTTGTCCTTGTCCATTTAATAAGTGAAGATAAATGCTTAATCGATGGCCCTGATTCAATAACAACATTGATCAACTAATTAACCATAAAACAAGGAAAGAAATAAATGAAAAATACCCATTTGGTAAAAATTTAGCAATAGCAGTTTGGATTTGAGGTAGAATAATGAAAAAGGTTGAAAATTTAGCAAACCCATTTGGTAAAAATAGACAACGAAAAGGAAAATTGAAGAAATGGGTTGTGTTGTGTTGTTATACCTGCAGGAGCAGCGTGACTCAGATCGGAGCGGCGGTGGTGACTGGTGAGGTGGGGTGAGGGCGTGAGGCTGTGACTTTGAGAGCGGTGGAGTTTGTAGAGGCTGGCTGAGAGAGAGGTGAGCGGCGGCGACGACGAGCAGAGAGGGAGAGAGAGTGACAGGTTCGCGGTGACTGAGATAAAGAAAGGGAACCAACGACGAGTCAACCTTTACCTTTTCTATTTTGTTTTATTTTTTAAAAAAATAAAAAATAAAAAATACTTGGGCAGCCCGGGCACCTGCCCAGGCTTGCTGGGCGCTCAATCCGCCACTGAGGTCATGTATGCATATGATATTTGTTTCAACATCTCTAGTTTGTAAGTTTTTAAGTTCATTATTGCAGGTTTTGCTTATCAGCATCTTTAGACTATATGATAAGATAATGTATTCATATGATGTTGTTAGAAGAGACTTTTCGGTGAGTGCAACTTCCATGGAAATGATATCAATTTTTTATTTATTAATACTACTTGAATTTATTTGACATCTCATTGTTTTGTTTAATAACTTGTGACAGATTTGCCTCAACAAATTCTTCGGTTCATAGACAAAGCAAGTATTGTGTACTAAAGTCATACAAAAAGCATAGAGAAAGAATTGCAAAGGGCTGCTGCAGATGAGATTTTGGACTGTGACTGAACTTTTTGTGCAAAATGAATATCAGACAGCCTTCGTCGGTGGTGTTCTAATTCCTAACCACGATGACAGAAGCTGATTAATAGATGATATATAGTGGCTGAACTGGTTTTACTATTATGAAATTGTACTAGTCATAGAGAAACAATTGACACAAGTTGTATTGAATTGTAATCAATATAAAGCTATTGAATTGTAATATTTACTACTGATGTGTCTTGCTATTAGTTTGTAAAGAGCTGCAACATGTATTGTTGTATTGTAATGAAGCATAATACTATTCAAATACAAAATATCTTGTTTACTCCAAATTATGCATAACTAATATCTTGTTCACCAAAATATCTTGTTTACTCCAAGTTCTTGTATGATTAAATAAATGTTCTTTTAGCATCAATAACATCATAATCCTTACAAATGAAACTAGTAAAATGAAAAACCAGAGCAACAAGCGGTGATGGTAAGTAGTAAAACAAAGATTTTAGAAATTTTGGCAAGGATGAAGAACACAGAGCCCGCGTCTTTTCGTTTCCTATTCCTTTGTTTTTTCACAAATAAATTGATTATTAAATCTGGGCCATTGATCTTCATTTTGCCACATGTCAATTGCTTATGAAAAGAAATGGAGATTGCCATTAAGTGTAGAAATGGAGAGGATTTATAAAATTTGTACATCACATCAGGACATGAGATACAAATGGAACACAAGATACAACCAATTTCCTATGCATCCAAATCTAATCTACATGGAGCTTATCCTGAAGAATAATTGTTATGAGAAGTGGAAGTGGTTGCTAGAAGTGCTGAAACATTGTCCCAAACTTCAAATTCTTACCATTCAAGAGTTTTTTTTTTTATATCTAGGATTTTTTTTTTTCGTTTTACCTTAACACTTATTAACCTATTTTATTTAATAAAAAAGTATGTGAATTGTTGACAGGATCCTATATTCGAAAATGAAGTCGTGGATAATTGGATGGATCCACCAATTGTTCCGGAATGCCTTTCAACACAGCTCAAAATATGCTTGCTTAAAGACTTCAAAAGCACAGAACTTGCTGTACAGTTTGCAAAGTATATTATACAAAATTCGAAAGTATTAAACACCATGTCAATTAAGTGTTCCTCTTCCCTAGATATAAATGTCAAGTACGAAATGATAACAAAATTAGCTTTGTATAGAAGAGCTTCAACATGTGAACTCTTATTTGAATGATGACATTTAGGGCATGGTTGCAATAATTTTTCTATGTTTGTTTTTTAATATTAGATTCGACACTTTCAAAAGATAGACTCGTTGGTTGAAAAGACGTGAATTCTTTTTTTTTTTTTTTTTTGAAAGGTTAAATTTTATTAATAACATGAATTCTTATTGATAATTGTTTTTTAAATAAGTTACATCGATTTCTATCACTTTTGGATGTAATGAATTTTATGTGTAGTTAAGCTTTTTGTAAAGTTATATAATCATATGAGGTCGTTTGTTATAATTTTTTTGCAAAAAGTAATTGCTTTTTTTATAAAAATAATTGCTTTTATAAATATTATATATGTTTGTTATAGCTTTTTAAAATAATTAGGATTGAAAAATAATCAAAAAATAACTAAAAATGAGAAGCTGCTAAAAATAACTTCTTAAATAATAAAAATTTTGTAGAGAAGAGAAAAACAAACTATTTATTTGAGTCCAGGTCCGCCCCTGTTTGGCTATTAAAAAAAAAGTGCACTTGGGTCTTTACAAAGATATTTTACTCTCTTTTGATACATAACCTTCCATTTTTATTGAATTTTTTATGTAATGAATTTTATGTGTAATGGAGCTTTTTGTCAGTACCATGCAAATGTGCTTGCAGTATTTTTCTCATGATATTTTATTTTAGCAATTAATCAAATTTTTTTATAAATCCCGGCCTAACATATGGTTAAAGTGGATGATTTAAAAAAACGTGTTTATCACATATCATAAGAACTTGTCACAATGGAATCCGTAACTGCAGCTATTTGTTGTGAGCTGGATTTCATTACTAAAGTGGTCAGGGGCTGCGCGCCTTGTTACATGGCTACTACGCGCAATTAACAATACTATTTATAGGTATCATACTTTAACTATTTTTCATCTATTAATTTTTTTTTATAGAAATATAAACTAGAAGATTAAAATAAAATGAATAAAAAGAGTAAATGAATTAAACCATCGTCACTTATGTATAAATAGAAATTGCCATAATATTATAAATTATAAACATAAATTACCAGACAGAATGTTAGGTTTGTAAACGATTAAGGAGAAGGTAACTTTTATATGTCATAGATGATATTGTTACGATGGCATGAGACATCAAAACTATGAAGAGGGTAACGTAAGTGACAACAACATAGTATCCGTGGAATCATGACCATATCATCGTTCTCAAGACGATGGTAACAATCATAGATTTTATGGAGGAAGGACGAGATTGAAGGCTTCGGTGTTTAGAGGAGAAGATACGTATGGTTCGCTAGCTGGTAAGAAACGAACATTTTTTTTTTGAACGAATTAGTACACATGAACTGGGTCCAATGGAGGACAAGGCTCTGATCTGGGTCCAATGGTGGGATGCACAAACACTATTGCGAACTAGGGATGAATTTAAGCTAGCAGTGATTCGTCGTTTACAACCTGGTTTATAGCATAATACTTTGGGACCATAGTTGAGCTTAAGGCATAAGGGTATTGTGATGGAGTATAGGGAGAAGTTTGAGATGATGGCAGCACCCTTATGTAGGGATAAGCGAGTTGTGCTAAGCTCCATTTTATCAATGTATTGAAGGATGAAGTTCATGCAAAGTTGAATTTGCGTGAGAGGTGGAGGAGTTGAAGACTTTGAAGTTATCCTTACAAAGTAAGCGTTAACTTCCCAACAAGTCTTTCAAGGTGTGGGTGCAGATTGGTGAAAGGTAAGTAGTGACATTAATTGATTCATAAGCTATTGGTAAATTCATAGCTTTAAAACTAGTGAATAAATTGAAACTGAAAAGTGCGGTTTTAAACTGCAGGTCGCATCACCTGATGTGGGCGGCCTTAATATTGCGGATGTGGTGTGGACGTAAATCACACGCAACGCAATATTGTTTTGACCGCAATGCAACACCGTTTTGACCGCAACAGACTGCAACAACATTTGTTTTACTTTGTTATTAATTTTTTTATTCTATTTGCATAAATGTTATTTATATGTTTGTTTCATTGGAGTAAAATTTATAATATTCATAAATATGATACAATATTTTAAAAATGAACTAAAAGATATATAAGAAATTACAATAGTTATAATTTTTTATAGAAAACTACAAAATAAAAGATATATAAGAAATTACATTTAGGCGGAATATGATTATATGATACAATATTTTATAGAGAACTATAAAATAAAAGATATATAAGAAATTACAATAGTTATAATTTTTTATTGTCTTTATGCGGATAAAAAATTATTTTACGCCGCAATCTGTGTTACAGCGACCGAAGTGGCCGCAACAGCAACCAAGGTTTTAAAAAACAGTCGCGGTCGCGTCTCGGTTACTTAACGATTTTCGCGATTTCGGTTGCTACAGGTGTTACGACGCTGATTGCGGTCGTCGCGGTGTGAATTAATCACAATTTGTTCTTTAATATAAAAAAACGGCGATAACGGTAACGATATCGACATGCACTCTCCAAAACTGTTTTGTCGCGGCCGTTTTTACGGTCGCCGACCTTTATTTAAAACCCTGACCGCAACTGCAACCGCAATTTAAAACTTTGGTGGTGGACACTCCCACCCACTTATGTGATTGAAGTAGGAAATGGTGAAAGAGTAAGGAATCAAGGGGTGTGTGAAGTGTTAGAATTTCAGATTCAAAAAGTAAAATTCCAACAATATTTTTCTAATTATGGAAGATAACGAAGATTGAGAATTTGAACTGTGGTATTAAATTTTTTTACAATTGATATTATATATACAACTTTTTCCTTCTAAAAAAAGTTAATATTTTCTTTATTTATCATCGATTGTAGAATAATATACACTAAAATTAGAAATATGTGGGTAAAAATATAATTAATACTCTTAAAAATTTGAAAGATTTTTGATAAAAAAAAGGACAAATTTTTTTCTTAAAAGATTTTATATCTAACTACAGATGTAGTATTTAAATATATATTTTTTTTTTGCAAAGAAATTGTTTCATCCAAAAATTAAACTTGAATCTCCTAAATAAAATACATCCTTTGAAAAAAAAAAAGTTTATATTTAACCCTAAACCTAAACGTGAATTGAGCTTCTCATCTTGAATGTGAATTTTGGCGGTGGCGCGGCGGCGGCGCTCTCCTCTTGAATGGTTTAAATACTTTCTGTGAGTCCACTGCTTTTGGAGAAGCGTTTGAATTAGAGATGTCACGATCAATTCCATACCTGATTCTATTCTCTCTGACATTCTTTCTTTACTCCCAACCAAATTCGCTGCAACCACAAGCGTCCTCTCTAAGAGATGAAACCCACTCTGGCTCACTGTTCCCACTCTCACGAGACATCACACTACCTCTCCGATCCTTCCACCTCAAATGTTCAGATTGTTCTAGCAATTCCAAACACGATATCAACCGGTTTGTTTATGCCGCTGTACAACGAGGAGGATTAGAGAATCTCAATCTCGATATGTCAAACAATGGTGACTTCAAAATTAAATTACAACCTAGAGTTTTCAGTTGTAAGACTCTTGTCGTTCTTCATTTGACTACCATACCCTTTCTCATGTGGTTGTGGATTTCCCTCGGCTCAAAACTCTACATTTGTCCACTGTACTTTTCCAACGTGTTGAATATCTTTCGAAGCTTCTTTTAGGATGTCCCATTCTAGAGGAATTTAACATGAAAAATCTAATACTAATTACTTCAGGTAGACTTGTTATTCAATGCTTAACGAATTTAATCCGAGCAAACATTACCGTGTATTATGGTCTGGAAGATCTGTTTACCTTGTGTGGCAAGGCAGAGGTTCTGCGGGCAGAACTGCCAGTTATGTTGGGACAATGTGATAATTTTGGGAGAAATTAGAGAGAATAGAACGAGAGAATTGAGACGAGAATTAAGAAAAAGAGTTAAATTGCATTCATCCACATGGGGCAAAGGTATTTATATACAAAAGGGGGCTTGCTTCACTGCCAAGCGTTCGTATATTAACTACCTAAGACAAATCAAAAAAACTATAACAAACTAACTATTACTAGCTTCAGAAACTTTCTCAACTTCTGAAGCTCTGCAACTTCTGAGGCTCTGCTCAGCTTCTGAGGCACTAGAACTTCTGAACCTCTGCTCAGCTTCTGAAGCACTACAACTTCTGAAGCTCTGCTCAGCTTCTGAAGCACTACAACTTCTGAAGCTCTGTAACTTCTGAAGCTCTGCTCAGCTTCTGAAGCTCTGTAGCTTCTGAAGCTCTGCAACTTCTGAAGCTCTGTAGCTTCTGAAGCTCTGCTCAGCTTCTGAAGCTCTGCTCAGCTTCTGAAGCTTCTCCAACTTCTGAAGCTTTGTTTTCTCGAAAACATGACTTACTAATTCAACAAGTTAGTTATTTGAACACTTACCGCAAACTTCCTATGTATCACAATCTAACCTACTTGGAGATTATCGTTTGGAAATGCACGAAGTGGAAGTGGAAGTGGACGCTAGACATGCTGAAACATTGTCCCAAACTTCAAAATCTTACCATTCATGAGGTTTTGTTGATGTGTATGATTCATGAGGAGTGTAGGGTGCAGTGACTTCATGCTCTATACCTTCATCTTCACAGAATTTTGCAAATTCATGTGAAGTGTATTCACCACCTCCATCAGTTCTCAATTTCTTAACACTAAATCCACTTTGATTTTCAACTAGTGTCTTAAATTTCTTGAACTTGGTAAATACATCACTTTTCTTTTCGATAAGGTAGAGCCAAACATGCCTAGTACAATCATCTATGAATGTCAGAAAATAGTTGTTACCTCCAATGGATTTCACCTCAAATGGACCACACACATCTGAGTACACCATTCCTAGCTTCTGAGTTGATTTCATAGGTAATTCATTCTTGAATGAATTTCTGGCCTGCTTTGCTGCACAGCACTCTTCACACATTTCACTTGGTGCTCTGATCTGAGGCAAGCCATGAACCATCTTCTTGTTGCCAGTCATGTGATTGCTACAGCCAGTGTCAAGATACCACAAGTTGGATTTATCAGCGTCAGTGTTTGTAATTGCCATGAGCAGGGAATCATCAGAGTCACTACCATTTCCCTTTGCCAATTGAGCTTCATCCTTGTCACTTCTCTCAACTTTCTTAGAGTGACACTCTCTAGCATAATGGCCAAGCTTCTGACAATTATAACACTTCACATCCTTCTTATCAATCTTTTTCTTTGAACCTTTCTTGTTACCTTTGCTAGACTCTGAATCTTTAAGGTTCTTGCCATCATTCTCTGAATCTTCTTTCTTTTTCTTGTTTTTCCCTTTGGAACCTTTCTGAAACTTTGCCTGCAAAGCTTGATCAATAGCTTTATTTGAGCTCCTCTGCTTGACTCTCAGTTCATGTGCCTCCAATGAAGCTTGGAGCTCCTCTATCTTCATAGTGGCCAAATCCTTTGATTCTTCTATTGCTACTACTATGTGATCAAATTTCTCAGTCAAGGTTCTCAAAACCTTCTCAATCTTGGACCTCTCTGACAGAGCTTCACCATTTGACTTCATCAAATTAGTGATACTCAACATTCTTGAAAGATACTCAGTTATCGTTTCTTGATCATTCATCACCAACATTTCATATTGTCTCCTCAGAGCTTGCAGCTTGATACCCTTCAGTTTTTCATCACCTCCATAAATCTTTTTCAATGTATCCCAAGCACCTTTAGAAGACTCTTCCTCAATGATCTTCTCAAAGATATTAGGATCCACACACTGATGTATGATGAACAGACCTTTTGCATCCTTTTTCTTCAACTCGCGATGCAAGGCTCTTGCTGCTTCATCAGCATTTGCAGCCAAGTCTGGTACTCCATCATTAACAGTTTCAAGAACATCTTGAAACCTGAAAATGACCTTCATCTGCGCACACCAACGATCATAGTTTTCACCTTTGAAAACTGGAAGATTTGCAGGAAATTGTGATGAGGTTGTGCCATTGTTCGCCATTGTTTCTTGATCAAAGAATCAATGCAAAACGTGAATCACAACCGGGCTCTGTTATACCAATTTGTTGGGACAATGTGATAATTTTGGGAGAAATTAGAGAGAATAGAACGAGAGAATTGAGACGAGAATTAAGAAAAAGAGTTAAATTGCATTCATCCACATGGGGCAAAGGTATTTATATACAAAAGGGGGCTTGCTTCACTGCCAAGCGTTCGTATATTAACTACCTAAGACAAATCAAAAAAACTATAACAAACTAACTATTACTAGCTTCAGAAACTTTCTCAACTTCTGAAGCTCTGCAACTTCTGAGGCTCTGCTCAGCTTCTGAGGCACTAGAACTTCTGAACCTCTGCTCAGCTTCTGAAGCACTACAACTTCTGAAGCTCTGCTCAGCTTCTGAAGCACTACAACTTCTGAAGCTCTGCTCAGCTTCTGAAGCACTACAACTTCTGAAGCTCTGTAACTTCTGAAGCTCTGCTCAGCTTCTGAAGCTCTGTAGCTTCTGAAGCTCTGCAACTTCTGAAGCTCTGTAGCTTCTGAAGCTCTGCTCAGCTTCTGAAGCTCTGCTCAGCTTCTGAAGCTTCTCCAACTTCTGAAGCTTTGTTTTCTCGAAAACATGACTTACTAATTCAACACACCTCCTAAGGCATGTTTTCCAAAGCATTCATTCCTATAAGCTTCTTCAGAGTGTCAAACCTTGCCTTAGCCATAGGTTTGGTTAGAATATCTGCAAGTTGGATCTCAGTATTGCAATATTCCACCTCAAGCTTATCTTTGTTCACTTGATCTCTCAAAAAGTGAAACCTCCTCTCAATGTGCTTACTTCTTCCATGACTAACTGGGTTGTTAGCCAAATCAATAGCTGACTTGTTGTCAACAAGTAGCTTCATCCTTGTTGTCTCTACTGCCTTCAATTCAGTGAGCAACATCTCAATCCAATTTGCTTGACAAGCTGCAAATGAAGCTGCCACATACTCAGCTTCACATGATGACAGTGCCACTATCCCTTGCTTCTTAGAACACCAAGAGATTGGTGCATTACCTATCATGAACAGGTATCCTGCAGTACTCTTCCTGTCATCTTGATCTCCTCCCCAATCTGAATCTGAGTAACCATAAGCCATTAGCTTCTTGCTACTGTTCCTTTGGTTTGGAATTAAAATGCCATGATCAATGGTTCCTTTCACATATCTAAGGACCCTCTTTGCAGCAGTCAAGTGATTCATCCTTGGTTGATCCATAAATCTGCTCAGCAGACCAATACTATGACATAAATCAATTCTAGTATTGCACAAGTACCTCAATGATCCTATGATCTGTCTGTACAGTGTTGAATCAACCAACTCATCCTCAGTATTCTTGCTCAGCTTCACACCTGTTTCCATAGGAGTAATTGCAGGGTTGCAATTGCTCATGTGAAACCTCTTCAATATGTCAATGACATATTTCTTCTGATGCAAGAAATAGCCTCTATCTGTTTTCACAAATTCCATGCCAAGGAAATATGATAGCTCTCCCAGATCAGTCATCTCAAACTCCTTCATTATGTCTGCTTTGAATTTCTCTAGCACAGCTTTGTTTGATCCTGTGATCAACAAATCATCAACATACAGACACAGTATTATAATCTCATCATGACTTGAGCCTTTCACATATACTCCATGTTCTGATGTGCATCTAGTGAAACTCAAATTCAGCAGGAAGCTATCAATTCTCTTGTTCCAAGCTCTTGGAGCTTGTTTCAAACCATAGAGAGCTTTGTTCAACTTGTACACTTTCTGTTCTTGACCTTTAATCTCAAATCCTGGTGGCTGCTTCACATATACCTCTTCCTCTAATGGTCCATTCAAAAAGGCAGATTTCACATCAAGCTGGTGCATAGCCCATCCTTTGTAGGTAGCTACTGCAACAACTAGCCTAATTGTCTCTAGCCTTGCCACAGGTGCAAACACTTCATTAAAGTCAAGTCCAGGCTTCTGAAGAAAACCCTTAGCTACTAACCTTGCTTTGTACTTAGCAATTTCACCACTTGGTTTCATCTTCAGCTTGAAAACCCATTTCACATCAATCGGTCTCTTGTTTACAGCTTTGTTCATCAATGTCCAGGTGTTATTCTTCTCAATTGACTTCAGCTCCTCTTTCATAGCATTCAACCAATTTGAATCTTTCAAAGCTTCACTTAGAGTCACCGGTTCCAACTCTGCAATCATTGCTTCATTGACCAGTTCTCCATCTTCAGTGATTGCTTGATCAGGAAACACATCATACTCATTCAACCTTATTGACTGTACCCTTTCTCTGGTTGATCTTCTCAACTGTTGATTAGGTGCATCATTAGGTTGATCATCTTCAACTTCTATCTCCTCTTGATTTGTTTCTTCAAGCATGAGTCTTCTGTTGAGCATTGAGCCTTCAGCACTTGTGCCTTCAGTCCAATCCCAACCCTTTGATTCATCAAACCTGATATCTCTGCTAATCACGACTTTGTTATCTCTAGGTGAGTACAATTTGTAAGCACCAGTGGGATGATAACCTAACAATATCATTGTCTGACTTCTATCATCAAGTTTTCTTCTAACTTGATCAGGAACATGTTTGAAGCAAAGTGAGCCAAATATTCTAAAATGACTAACACTTGGTTTCAAACCTGTCCAAGCTTCATGAGGAGTCTTGTCTTGTAACCTCTTTGTAGGACTTCTATTGATGATGTAAACTGCTGTAGAGACTGCTTCACCCCAAAACTTATGAGGCATATGCTTAGCTTTAAGCATACTTCTGGCCATGTTCATGATGCTTCTATTTTTTCTCTCAGCTACACCATTGTGTTGAGGAGTGTAGGGTGCAGTGACTTCATGCTCTATACCTTCATCTTCACAGAATTTTGCAAATTCATGTGAAGTGTATTCACCACCTCCATCAGTTCTCAATTTCTTAACACTAAATCCACTTTGATTTTCAACTAGTGTCTTAAATTTCTTGAACTTGGTAAATACATCACTTTTCTTTTCGATAAGGTAGAGCCAAACATGCCTAGTACAATCATCTATGAATGTCAGAAAATAGTTGTTACCTCCAATGGATTTCACCTCAAATGGACCACACACATCTGAGTACACCATTCCTAGCTTCTGAGTTGATTTCATAGGTAATTCATTCTTGAATGAATTTCTGGCCTGCTTTGCTGCACAGCACTCTTCACACATTTCACTTGGTGCTCTGATCTGAGGCAAGCCATGAACCATCTTCTTGTTGCCAGTCATGTGATTGCTACAGCCAGTGTCAAGATACCACAAGTTGGATTTATCAGCGTCAGTGTTTGTAATTGCCATGAGCAGGGAATCATCAGAGTCACTACCATTTCCCTTTGCCAATTGAGCTTCATCCTTGTCACTTCTCTCAACTTTCTTAGAGTGACACTCTCTAGCATAATGGCCAAGCTTCTGACAATTATAACACTTCACATCCTTCTTATCAATCTTTTTCTTTGAACCTTTCTTGTTACCTTTGCTAGACTCTGAATCTTTAAGGTTCTTGCCATCATTCTCTGAATCTTCTTTCTTTTTCTTGTTTTTCCCTTTGGAACCTTTCTGAAACTTTGCCTGCAAAGCTTGATCAATAGCTTTATTTGAGCTCCTCTGCTTGACTCTCAGTTCATGTGCCTCCAATGAAGCTTGGAGCTCCTCTATCTTCATAGTGGCCAAATCCTTTGATTCTTCTATTGCTACTACTATGTGATCAAATTTCTCAGTCAAGGTTCTCAAAACCTTCTCAATCTTGGACCTCTCTGACAGAGCTTCACCATTTGACTTCATCAAATTAGTGATACTCAACATTCTTGAAAGATACTCAGTTATCGTTTCTTGATCATTCATCACCAACATTTCATATTGTCTCCTCAGAGCTTGCAGCTTGATACCCTTCAGTTTTTCATCACCTCCATAAATCTTTTTCAATGTATCCCAAGCACCTTTAGAAGACTCTTCCTCAATGATCTTCTCAAAGATATTAGGATCCACACACTGATGTATGATGAACAGACCTTTTGCATCCTTTTTCTTCAACTCGCGATGCAAGGCTCTTGCTGCTTCATCAGCATTTGCAGCCAAGTCTGGTACTCCATCATTAACAGTTTCAAGAACATCTTGAAACCTGAAAATGACCTTCATCTGCGCACACCAACGATCATAGTTTTCACCTTTGAAAACTGGAAGATTTGCAGGAAATTGTGATGAGGTTGTGCCATTGTTCGCCATTGTTTCTTGATCAAAGAATCAATGCAAAACGTGAATCACAACCGGGCTCTGTTATACCAATTTGTTGGGACAATGTGATAATTTTGGGAGAAATTAGAGAGAATAGAACGAGAGAATTGAGACGAGAATTAAGAAAAAGAGTTAAATTGCATTCATCCACATGGGGCAAAGGTATTTATATACAAAAGGGGGCTTGCTTCACTGCCAAGCGTTCGTATATTAACTACCTAAGACAAATCAAAAAAACTATAACAAACTAACTATTACTAGCTTCAGAAACTTTCTCAACTTCTGAAGCTCTGCAACTTCTGAGGCTCTGCTCAGCTTCTGAGGCACTAGAACTTCTGAACCTCTGCTCAGCTTCTGAAGCACTACAACTTCTGAAGCTCTGCTCAGCTTCTGAAGCACTACAACTTCTGAAGCTCTGTAACTTCTGAAGCTCTGCTCAGCTTCTGAAGCTCTGTAGCTTCTGAAGCTCTGCAACTTCTGAAGCTCTGTAGCTTCTGAAGCTCTGCTCAGCTTCTGAAGCTCTGCTCAGCTTCTGAAGCTTCTCCAACTTCTGAAGCTTTGTTTTCTCGAAAACATGACTTACTAATTCAACAAGTTAGTTATTTGAACACTTACCGCAAACTTCCTATGTATCACAATCTAACCTACTTGGAGATTATCGTTTGGAAATGCACGAAGTGGAAGTGGAAGTGGACGCTAGACATGCTGAAACATTGTCCCAAACTTCAAAATCTTACCATTCATGAGGTTTTGTTGATGTGTATGATTTTTTTTTCTTTTTACTTGAACACTTTTCATTATTTGAATCGATAAAAAATTATGTGAATTGTTGACAGGATGATCGGTCTAGAAACGAAGTTGCGGATAATTTTATAGTTCCAACAATTGTTCCAGAATGTCTTTCGACACAGCTCAAAACATGCTTGATTAAAAGCAATAAAATCACGGAATATGACATTCAATTTGCTATATATGTTATGCAAAATGCAAAGGTACTCAACAACATGTCAATTAAGAGTGTCGATTCCATAGATATAAATGTCAAGTACGAAATGATAATGAGTTTAGCTACGCCGGCAAGGGCCTCAACAACATGTAAACTCTTATTTGATTGATGACAGTTAGGAATGGTCGCAATGGTTCTAACATGTCTGCTTTTATAAATTAGATTCTACATTTACAACGGTATGATTTGAAGGTTTAAAAGACATGAACTCTGTTTGATCTTGACATATAAGTCATATAGATTTTCAATTATATAATGACTTTCATGTAATTCGTTAATGCTAGATTATTTCACTTTTATTTATTTATTTTCTCAGATGATTGTTTTTTACTTGAGTTATATCGATTTCTGTCACTTTCTGGTAGTTTTGTGAACTTGTGGGAAGGTGTAATGGATATAGAATTTTGCAACTTTTATTGAAAACAGATAGTGTACTTTTATCTTAGTTTCTGTTAGGTTTGTAAAGAATTAAGAAGAAGGTAATTTTTATATTTCATAGATGATATTATTACAATGGAGATGCAAACACAGGAAATAATTCATAAGATAACTTGGGAGTTTCCTTAATAGAAGTACGTTTTAAGACTTCAAACCTGCAACTAATAACTATTCATAGTTACCGCTCCCTCCGTCCCAAAATAAGTGATACAGTTTGATCATGTACATTATTCACATAATTTCTTTTGATCATTAATAATTCGAGATCCAGTATTTAATGTCATCCAACTTGAAAAAAATGATATTTGTAGGTACTCACGCACACAAATCAACTATAAGTCGTCATTAAGATGATCAATTGCCACATATTGACAAGATAGTTGCAAGATTGAGAGAAAACTGAACATAACCATCATAAACCCCTTATTCGAGATATAGTACATATGATGCCTCCGGATTTGTATGAAATATAAACAAAGTTAGATCACGTTCTAAAGTTCGAGAATTGTTCCTAAATATGTCTATTTTAGCTTTATATAAGCTTATAAATTACAAACAACTATAAGCTAGAAAATTGACATTGACAAAAAAGTAATTCTCCAAATTAACAAGCAAAATAAGAGATCAAATGTAAGTTATTTTTTGTTTGGGTTACCATGTTAATTTTTGAGAATTTATGAGACACACGAAGTGGATTCTCACTCCCCAACCATGGATATCAGACATAATATTTGTCAGAGATATAGTACATATATGATTGAAATAAATGTTTTTAACTCAGTTATATCAATTTTCTTCTTCTTTTTTTTTTTTGGTGCTAGTTATATCAATTTTATTAATTGAAGTTTATCAAATTTTTCTTGTTTCAATTATCATGTTTGTTCATCTTTTGTCTAATGCAGCAAACATATGCTATTTCTTCTACTCATTCAATTACCTTGAAGCTTTTCAATTTTAAAGTTGAAATCTGAAATTGGTTACAAGCAATCTTCAATTTAAATTAAACAATTTTCAATTTTAATCAAACAATCTTCAATTTTAAACTGTAAATTGGGAACGGTAGATAAGTGGCAGCAAGCCAGCACTACAAAAAATTCCCTGTTTGGCCACGGTTAAATCAACTATAGGTAAAGATATCTATTCGCCACGGTGTAGCTTATAAGTGTTAAAACGCGCGCTATTTTTTCTTAATAAGTGTCCATTTTGTTTTTGTTGATAATTTGGTACAGAGAGAGTATTTTATAATTGCATTGAATTTTTTTTTTTTTTTTTGCCTTAGAATACATTAAATATTTATAAAACTATATATTAAGAAAATTATAGAAAATTGTTCATTGCATTAATTTTTTTGATTAAATAGGTTTTTAACCCTCTGTAAAGTAGGCGAATTTTATTTTATCCTTGTAATATTTTTTTAGATTATCCCCTGTAATATTCATTAATTTGATTTACACCCTGTAATATTTTTTTTGGATTATCCCATGTAATATTTTTTTTTATTTGATTTACCCTCTTATAAGTGATGACGTGGCATGACCAATGAGGGGGTAAACCAAAAATCGCTAACATTATAGGGGCTAAATGATGGATTCTTAAGTCAACATATTCCATTAGAAGGTAAATCAAATAGAAAAAATATTACAGTGCATAAAACAAAACTCGCATACTTTGCAAAGGGATAAAGACATATTTATCCAATTTTTTTGACCGAAATGTATATTCAATATTGCATAAAACATATTCTATAAATGTATAGAATTTTTTATTTTTTTACTAAACATAAAATATTTAAAAACTATATATTTAGAAATTATATATTTAATTTCTTTTGACTTGATTTTATTTTTTGAAAATGATATTTTATTATTGTTTAACTAAAAATAATAGTTTAATTTAATTTTTCTTACTATGAATACATTAAAAATTAATAAACTATATATTAAGAAATTATAATTTAATTTCTTTTGACTTGATATTATTTTTGAAAAGGATTTTTTTTTATTGTTTGACTAAGACTTATATTTTAATTTTCTTTTTTTACTAAGAATACATTATATATTTATGAACTACTCCCTCTGTAACACCCCGATTTTTCAAAGTCCAAAAAGGGGCATTATTTTTATTTTATTTTTTTCAAAACAAACAGAGCGCGCATAAATTTTGTGACGAGCCGGCATTAATCATACCACAGGACTAATTATATATATATATATTAGTACAACCAAAGCATCGGCATAATACTAATCATACATAAAAGTACTTTCGAGAAGTAAAGTGTGTACCTGAATATTTACAATCCAAAAGACAACCGTCTAAACCAAAAGTATAAATACTCAGATACAGTTTATCCAAAAGAGTCAGAATAAAACTCCCTAACCAAAAAGCACGGTGTACAACGCACCGGCATAAACCTAACTAGATATACCACGCCACTCAATCACTGAGGGCTCAAGAAGCTACCGTCGTCCTCACGACCCACGGTATCAGGCGGGAATCCATCGTCTAGGGTGGGAGGAGCCCGTTCATGTATTATGGCAAGGGTCACCACACATATACATATATATAATACACACCGAATATACACATACCAAATACGGAAAGTAAATAGACATTTAGCATTTCCCTCTCAACAAGCATTATAATTCAAATGCACACATAGCCTATCAATGCAGACTCTAAAATGATCGTGACACCAATCACTGGCCGTCACATGCATGAATTCCGGAATTTAACCTCTCCGCAGAGAGTCGTAGGCTTCATGTGGACACCAATCACTGGCTGTCGCACACCTACTAAACCCCGCAGGGCAGGTGAAGCCACACAGACTATAACACCAAGGTGAAGCCACACAGACTCTAACACCAACTCAATAAAAATCCCGCAGGATTAGGTGAAGCCACACAGACTCTAACACCCGGTGCTTAGGTGAAGCCACACAGACTCTAACACCCGTACACACAACTATGAAATGCATGAGCATATTTTATATTTCAGCATATATAGGGCAGTCACACAGACAAAACCCTGGTGAAGTCACACAGACAAATCACCCGTGTAGTCTCCGTCTGACATACACGTTCCATACATGCTCATGCAACAATCAATATACATATCACACAAGCATATGTAATCACAATCACATGTCAACACATATATTTCGCAAAATCATATGTAAGACAAATACACATCATGTACAACCAGACATTCAATCAGGTACATGCATCAACATTTCATATTATTCAATCATATGAAATTCACAACAACCACTCAAACATGTGTAGAATATAGCATGTTCTCAAACAAGTTCTCGTCATGAGAATACATCACAAAACCAACATGCTCATCATTCATATTGCAGGAAATATAGCAAATACACATGCCATTAATGAAAAGTAAGACAGAAATAAAGGTGCCCTTACCTCGGCAAGCTTCCACAACTATTTCTCGCTCAACTCTACAAATCGCGCTTCCTAAAATTTAAGCAGCGTAATGTCAATAAAATACTCCCACTGTATTCTATCGAAACGAAACTAAAACCCAAAAATCTAGAGGGGTCTAAGGTACTTTCTAACACTCTCGGATAGTGATTACGAGACCTCCCTATATTGATAAAAAATTCATGAAGTTAAATACACTATTTTCACTACACGAAAATATTTTCGTTTCAAATCAAACTATGAAATACTTTTTTTTAACACCAAAGCAATCAATTCCACACACTAAAACCATTTGAAAACAGCCCAACAACTCTTCGAAAAATTTCACCGAAAATAAAGTTTTCTTGCAACACAAGTTACAAGTTTTTACTTCTCGAATAAAACGGCCATAACTCATTCAATTTTTATCCGATCGAGACGAGCCATACGCCAAAATCTTCGTCTCGAAAAGACGGATTAAATGGTTAGGTTTCCAGGTCACAAAAACAATTTTAAAATGACCAGAATACCCTTCAAATTTTCGGCCAGAAATGAAATCACACCCTAAATCATTTTTCTTTCATTTCAAAAGCATAGCATTAACCAATTAGTTCCCAAAATCATTTAATTGATCAAACAAAACATTTCCAAAACATAATCCACAATTCAAAATAGTTTTCACAAATATTCTCAAGAACACACACAAAATATTTTTCTTGTTTCTTAAAACAAAGTCACTTTCCACACATCCATTTTCATAAAAGGTTCAAAAGCAACATCATTTTCACAATCAACAACCAACAACTCATGTTCTTGATCAATTAGGAATTTTCCTCAAAACCCTAGTAAAGATTTTAATGATCTCATCATCTAACAATGGAAAGCATCACTACTAAGCCTAAACATGCTAGTTCATCACTCATGAACAACTTTCAAGCAACAAGAATCATCATGAACAATTTCTCACAAATTCCTCAAAAACTCTAGCTACTAACTTCATGAGAAGAACATGGTTTTCAATCATGGAAATCTATCTCTAAGCATGGATAAACACTAGCTATCATGGATCAATAATACCAAAAAGGAGAAATCAAAATCTCTACCCACTCATAACCAAAAGGCCCACGGCCAAGAAAGGAAAATATAGGGATGAAGGTTTTCTTACCACTTTCCTTATGCCAAAAGCTTCACCAAGTTACAAGGATCAATTTCCATTCCAAGCTTTTCTCCTAATTCTTTCTAGATTTCTCTTAAGGTGAAGATGTGTGTTCTATCAACTCTTAGAAAAATAAAATGAAAGAAGAGGGAGGAGAAGAGTTCACGTGAGAGAGAAGAGAAAATGAATGGAAAAAGTCTCATGAATTGCTTGTTATCTTTCTCCAATTTAATTCCAAGCCATTGGATCAAATAGGATAAAGGTTCCTAGACTAATCCTAGCCATTCATCTCAATCTTGGTCACCAAGTAACTTAACATAAATATCTAGATATTTATGACTTCATCGCTCAGTCCCCGCGTTTGCTCTTAAACGAGTCATATTTCGCGTACCGATAAAATCGCGAAAATAGGAAATCTACGAAATAAAAGTTCGCCGTAAACCATTTCTAAAAATTATCTCTAAACTTGATTCTCCGACTGAAATATTTATCCGAAGCTCCCACAACTATTATGAATCTAGATTCTAACTCGCGAAGATATATAAAGTCTCTATTTAAAATTCGACGGAAAACAGAAGCCGTAAATTTTCCAACGGCGGGTACAGATTTCTACTCGTTTTTCTAAAAAACGTAGAAAGTAAAATTTTGAAATTCTGAAGACACAGAAACGTTCTCATATATAAATAAAGACTAAGAAACAAAAATCGGTGCATTTCCAGCGCACGAACACAAAACAGGCTCCAACTCAGCAAAATTCTATTATCGCGACAATACTCACAAAACCACTTAACCAAAAACCCTAATATTCTTAGCCATTACTTACTTTCCTCACACAAAAGGTACCGTGGAATTACGGGTCTTACACCCTCCGATTTCATATATAAAAAACCCTTTGTTTTTTAGATTCATTGTAAAATGAATGTATGTAGACAATATTATAGTATAAATTCATCTATTTTTAAATGAATCTAAAAAACAAATTGTTTCTTATATATGAGACCGGAGGGAGTATATATTAAGAAATTATATACTTCATTTCTTTTGGCTTGATTTTATTTTTTGAAAATGATATTTTATTATTGTTTGACTAAAAATAATAGTTTAATTTAATTTTTCTTACTATGAATACATTAAATATTAATAAACTATATATTAAGAAATTATAATTTAATTTCTTTTGACTTTATATTATTTTTGAAAAGGATATTTTTTTATTGTTTGACTAAGACTTATATTTTAATTTTCTTTTTTTTACTAAGAATACATTATATATTTATGAACTACTCCCTCCGATTTCATATATAAGAAACACTTTGTTTTTTAATTCATTGTAGGGGTGGGTGGGGTAGCTCAGTTGGCACTTGCTGACTGAGCGGGTGTAGGCTGTTGGTCAGTGGTTCGATACTTGGCAGCAGCAAATGTAGTATTTTCTTTGTAAATAAGTTGGTGGTACTTATAAACCATCAACTTTATGATCAGAAAAAAAAAATGATTCATTGTAAAATGAATCTATCAAGACAATATTATAGTCTAAATTCATCTATTTTAAAATGAATCTAAAAAGCAAAGTTTTTCTTATATATGAGACCGAATGGAGTATATATTAAGAAATTATATACTTAATTTCTTTTGGCTTGATTTTATTTTTTGAAAATGATATTTTATTATTGTTTAACTAAAAATAATAGTTTAATTTAATTTTTCTTACTATGAATACATTAAATATTAATAAACTATATATTAAGAAATTATAATTTAATTTCTTTTGACTTGATATTATTTTTGAAAAGGATATTTTTTTTATTGTTTGACTAAGACTTATATTTTAATTTTTTTTTTTTTTTACTAAGAATACATTATATATTTATGAACTACTCCCTCCGATTTCATATATAAGAAACACTTTGTTTTTTAGATTCATTGTAAAATGAATGTATCAAGACAATATTATAGTCTAAATTCATCTATTTTAAAATGAATCTAAAAAGCAAAGTTTTTCTTATATATGAGACCGAAGGGAGTATATATTAAGAAATTATATACTTAATTTCTTTTGGCTTGATTTTATTTTTTGAAAATGATATTTTATTATTGTTTAACTAAAAATAATAGTTTAATTTAATTTTTCTTACTATGAATACATTAAATATTAATAAACTATATATTAAGAAATTATAATTTAATTTTTTTTTGACTTGATATTATTTTTGAAAAGGATTTTTTTTAATTGTTTGACTAAGATTTATATTTTTATTTTCTTTTTTTTTTCTAAGAATACATTATATATTTATGAATTACTCCCTCCGATTTCATATATAAGAAACACTTTGTTTTTTAGATTCATTGTAAAATGAATGTATCTAGATAATATTGTAATCTAGATTCATCTATTTTACAATGAATCTAAAAAGCAAAGTTTTTCTTATATATGAAACCGGAGGGATATTTCTTATATACTTAATTTCTTTTGACTTGATTTTATTTTTGAAAAGGATATTTCTTTATTGTTTGACTAAGACTTAAATTTTAATTTTATTTTTTTGACTAGAACTTATTATATAATCTCTTGAATGGCATGACTCTTATCATCATCTAGCAGAAACAAAAATCTCTGAGTCCTGCTTTTATGCTTTTGCAGAAACATTTGAATTTGAGATGTCGCGATCAATTCCAACCGAAGATAGGATTAGCACCCTACCCGACCAAATTCTTTGTCACATTCTTTCTTTTCTTCCAACTAAATTCGCTGCAACCACGTCCGTCCTCTCCAAGAGATGGAACCCACTGTGGCTCTCTGTTGAAACTCTCCACTTTGATGACAATGCCTTCGAATCAGATGACACCTTCCGCGATTTTATAATCTCTGTATTTCTCTTACGAGACATCATGTTGCCCCTCCGATCCTTCCACCTCAAAATATCCGAAACCTGTGCCTTCTACCAATGTCATGTCACTCGATTAGTTCACGCTGCTGTAAAACGAAGAGAAATCGAGAACCTCGATCTCCGTATGCCATATAGTTTTTGGTTTCAACTCAAATTACCTCCCAGTGTTTTCAGTTGTAAAACCCTCGTCGTTCTTCGTTTGACACGGATAGAACTAAATGACCTTTCTCATGTGGTTGTGGATTTACCTAGGCTCAAAACTCTCCATTTCTCTAGTGAACCTTACCAACGTGTTGACATTCTTACAAAACTTCTATTTGGATGTCCTGCTATAGAGGAATTTCATGCAGCACTGGTATGAATATTATTATTATTATGAAATTTCATTAACTTAGTTCAATGTTGTAATTTAGATATCTTCATTTGCATTTAAGATATATTATAGAGTTTGATCTTTAGTAAGATTTTTCGATCTTTCACCCCTTTTCGATTGATTTCTAACAATTTTACATCACATCATCAGGACATGGAACACTTGAAGTTGAACAACGAATTTCCTATGTATCACAATCTAACAACCATGGAGCTTATCATACAGAATAATCATTCTAAAAGATGGAATTGGTTCCTAGAATTGGTGAAACATTGCCCCAAACTTCAAAATCTTAATCTTACCATTGATGAGGTTTTGTTGATGTCTTATAATTTCTCTTTCTTTTTATACCAGAATACTTTTTCACCTATTTTTCTTTTATTAAATAGTATGTGAATTTTTTACAGGAATATATCGGGTATGTTATTAATGAACATAACGATAATTGGATGGCGCCAACAATTGTTCCAGAATGCCTTTCAACACGGCTCAAAACATGCTTGCTTTCTGGATATATAGGCACGGAATGTGATATTCAATTTGCAGAATATATTTTGCAGAATTCGAAAGTATTGAACACCATGACAATTAAGTGCGACTTTTCCATAGATATCGAAATGATTGCAAAATTAGCTTCGTCAACAATGGCCTCAACAACATGTCAACTCATATTTGTTGATGACACTAATTAGGGCATAGTTGCATTAGATAATGTATGTCTTCTATTTATATTAGATTCTACATTTACAACTCTGTTAGATTTGATGGTTTAAAAGATCTGAACTCTGTTTCATTTTGACATATGTTTTATAGATTTTCAGTTATATATTGGCTTTCATTTAATTAATTAAATTCTTTTAATTTTGTCTTTTATTTTCTTATTGATGATTGTGTTTTACATGAGTGGGTTATATCAATTTCTTCACTTTTTGATTGGGAAGAAGAATGTTGGCATCCGTGCTCTTAATTGAAATATTGAGAGCTCTATTGAAATCAATATACTGGACTTGTGGCGAACGGATATCATATTATCTTTTTTTTGTGACGAACAAATACCACATTATCTCTTTATTGTGGTGAATATGTCAACTTTATATTCTCAATAAAATATCAAAATAAAATTTGAAAATAATTTAAATGACTAAAATCAATTCATATTGTCAAAAAATTTACCACTAACAAATTCATTCGTAGTATCATAATAAGCTTCACTATTTTGTATCATTACAATTTCACACAAAATTTCCTATCTTTCCAATTTCTATTACAACTAGTGAGACAACAACAATTATGTCATTCTACTATTATAAAAGACTCAAACAATTTCTCTAATCATTGATTATTACTCTTCTCATCTATGAGTTGAACTACTACCCATTAGAATTATTAGAATTCAATATTCTCATGATCACTTTGGGCGAGACCCAAAAATCCCACATCTTATCCAGATTTTCAATGTCATCTCCTGGGCTAGGTACGGGACCCTGTTTCCTACCCCGTGCGCATTTTCGATATATTATGCATAATTCGAAAATATTGAACACCAGATTTGTTAATTAAGAGTGCATCAGATGAAAAAAATATATATATAAAAGTTAAGCTCCGAATGATAACAAAATTAGCTTCTGTCAACAAGGGCCTCAACAACATCTAAACTCTTTTTTTTTATTATGATACTTAGGGCATACTTGCATTATTTCTTATATGTCTTCTTTTTATATTAGATTCTACATTTACAATGTTAAAATTTGATGTTTTAAAAGATATGAACTCTGTTTCATTTTGACACATATGTCATATAGATTTTCATTAGGTTTCATTTAATTAATGCTAGATTTTTTCAATTTTTTCATTTATTTATTCATGATTGTTTTACTTGAGTCATCAATTTATAGGAAAATTCTAACATGGACCACTTCTTCAAGTGGACCATTCATGAAAAATCCAATAACGAATACGAATTTTACAAAATTCACCGTTGGATTGAAAGTTTATATTATATAGATCATCTATAGAAAATTTTTGAAAAATTGAAAAATCATTTGATATGTTATTGAGATCCACCAAGATTAACGGTTTATTAAATACTGTAAATCTTGATAAATCCCAATAAAATATCAAATGATTTTCAATTTTTTTAATTTTTTTTATGGATGCTCTATATAATATAAACTTTCAATCTACCAATAAATTTTGTAAAATTTGTATTCGATTAGCTCACTTTCCACGGTGGACCACTTGTGAAGGTGGTCCACCGTAGCATTAGCCTCAATTTATATACCTTTCGAGTAGTTATCAATTTGATACTGCATAAGATGTTTTCTCTTCCAGCCCCCCACGTTTCTTTTTCACCCCTCGAATTTTCTGTTTTGCCATTCATAAAAACTTCGGTTTCGTAGAAATCAAAAAAAAATTTGCTTTGAAATACAACTTTGGTTTCTAAAAACCGATATTTCATGAAATTTGCACTACAAAAATTTCGGTTTTTGCGAACCGAAATTTTTATTAAGGGCAAAACCGGATTTTTGGGGGGTAAAAAATAAACGTGGGTGGCTGAGAGAGAAAACTTCACTACATAAACCTCACCCAGGGCCGGCCCAATAGGGGTGCAACAAGGCCCGCATCGGGCCTCAAAAATTGGAAGGCCTCAAAAAAAATTTACGGGATAGTAGTATTAGTAAAACAGGGGGTGTAAAAATAATAGTTATGCACAATATAAAGTCCAGGCAAAATTTCTATATAAAAAAAAAAAAAAAAGGAATTCAAAATCATATCACACTAAAAACTAAAAAGAGAAACATGCTAAAAAATAGTTTGCCAAAAAAAACACGCTAAAAAAGAGGAAAAAAAATAACGGAAATCAGCAACGCAATATCAATCTCAGTAACACAAGAATCTTCTTCATCCTTAGCAAAAAACATATTCTCTTTTTTTCTTGATTCTCCTTTTGTTTTCTGCCCTTCCCTCTGTGTGCTTGATCCTCAGTTATTGATAGAATATGAATCATTTTTATGTTAATTATAAGGATAATTATATCTTATGCTATTTGCAATTTAAATTGATAAGTTTTTTTTTAAAAAAAAAAATTAATTAAGAAACCACTTTTAAAATTTGCACACAGCCTCTAAAAACTCAGAATCGGCCCTAACTTCACCATGCTTTTAATTAAAAACGAGTATAATGCATCATTCTCACTTTGGATTTTTAGATAAATTAACAAAACAGCATGTATCAATCAAAAGATCTTTAGGCATACCATCTAGGTTGGTACATTCGAAGTGTTGAGGCAAGTGTGAGTAAAAAGTCATACATTGCTTAGAAAAGTGGAGGTTGAACACTTTAAAAGTGAGAAGACTCATAAACCTAACACCTTAAGATTTTGAGTTAGAGCGTGGTGTCCAAACTCACTTGTAGAATTGTTCTTGACCCAACACGAAGACCCTCGTCCTCTACTATATACACGTGCACACAAACACACGACGTAAAACTTAACCCAATAAAACTATATGAAGTGTAGGTCAACCCAAATGTGTAATGCAAACATTTGGAAAACAATTGTCCAACCTCTAGTTAAGCCTAACATTAATAAGAGGCTTAGTAAATAGTGAGTCCCTGCAACAACAACAAGTAATGAAAATTTCGAGCCAGTCAACCCATTGTCAATCTAGAGAATGACTAGGATAATAAAAACAATCTGATTAAACCAATCGTTAGTTGGTTCAGTGGTGATTGGCACTGAACTTGGTAGGGAGGACCACGGTACGATCCCTCGCAATTGCGATCGGGAGGGGGCTTGAACCACTTGATGTCAAAACTGACCCAAACTAGATTAAACTAATGGTGAAAGTAAAAAAAAATAAAAAATCTGATTAATGATGATATACATATCTTAAACAGTAGCGACCACAAACTTAAAACCTTAAAACATATAGATTTCAACCATTCTGAAAAATCATGAGTCAAATGAAAAAGTCAATCCAACATTAATTTATTTACTTTTACAGCTCCAGCATTAATTTTTTTATTCTGAAACGGTCAAAAATCAAATTCATGGAATTTTTTTTTACTAAGAACACATTAAATATTTATAAACTATATATTAAGAAATTATATATATATATAATTTCTTTTCACTCGTTTATATTAGATAATAATAAAGTAATGAGCTATGTTATTGGGCCTTGTAGTTTAGAGTTCATCAGGTTTTATATATATTCTCTAGTAACCTTTTGTAATGTTAAGCTTGTTGATTCTAATAAAACCCTAGCCTCCCTTTGTCTCTTCTCCTTGATGGATTGTATTGTTAACAGTTTCATCATCCAGCAAAGACAAATCTATGAGTCCTACTTCTCCACTATTTGAATTTGAGATGTCACTGAAGATAGGATTAGCACCCTATCAAACTCAATTCTCTGTCTCATTCTTTCTATTTCTCCCAACCAGATTTGCTGCAACCACTACTGTCCTCTCCAAGAGATGGAACCTACTATGGCTTTTTGTTCACACTCTTCACTTTGACGACAAAGCCTTCCAAATAAAATGCAGCCTTTTGCGATTTTGTGTCCGATGTCTTTCTCTTACGAGAGATCATGTTACCCCTCTGATCCTTCCACCTCAAATGTTCAGTTGCACGTAGCTTCTACCAACATGATATCAGTCAAATTAATTCCTAGCGTTTTCAGTTGTAAGACCCTTGTCGTTCTTCATTTGACAAGGATACAACTAGATGACCTTTCTCATGTGGTTGTGGACTTACGTACCTTGGCTCAAAACTCTCCATTTGTCTCGTGTGCCTTTCCAACGTGTTGACTATCTTTCAAAATTTCCGGATGTCCTGCTATAGAGATATCTCATGTAGCTCTGGTATGAATATTAAGATTATGAAATTTTATTAACTTAGTTTAATGTTGCGATTTAGAGATTATCATTTTCACTTATGATTTTATATTATATAGAGTTTGATCATGGGTAAGATTTTCTAATCATTCACCTCGGTCGGTTGGTTAGTTTGACTACATTTGTTCCTCAATAAATGATAAAAGAAAATGTTTCACGAATTAAATCCTTGAATGCAAAGCCCAAGCAGATACAAAAAATGAGTATGAGATCACGACAAAATTGACAGGGAGTCTAAAAATAATAAAAGTGTGAAGTATACTATAGAGGAGGTGTATAATTCATTCTTCAAGTTTTGCGCTCAAGAAACTACAAAATGAGTAACAAGCTATCGTTACCAGTTAGAAATTGGAAAAAGCAACGCTTTTGCGTTATTCATTGGTTAAATCCTTGAGTTCAATGTTCTATTTGCGCTAGAAAAAACATTAATAAGAGAAGTAGTTTTTTGCATATCAAACGGGGCTTTTGTTAATTAGGGGTCCGTTTGATCTGCAAAGAACTACTTCTCTTACTCATGTTTTTTCTACCGCAAATAGAGTACTGAATCCAAGGAATTAATCAGTGAATAACGCAAAAACGTTGCTTTTCCAATTTCTGATGGGTAATGACAACGCGTTACTTGTTTGTCGTTTCTTGATCGTAAAATGTGAAGAATCGACAATGCATCTTCTATAATATACTTCACACTTTTATTATTTTTAAACTCTCTATAAATTTTTTCGTGACCTCGTACTCATATTTTGTATCCTCTTGAGCACTGCATTTGAGGATTTAATTTGTGAATAAGTAAAAGATTATTTGTTCATTAATGTGAGTATCAATGTATCTTCAATTTGATTATCATTTGGATTGATTCCTAACCAACATGGAGTTTATCCTGAAGAATAATCATTCTAAGTGGAATTGGTTGCTAGCTAGAAGTGCAGAAATATTGCCCCAAACTTCAAAATCTTACCATTCATGAGGTTTTTTTTATGTCTAGTAATTTCTCTTTCTTTTGATACACCAGAACACTTTTTCACATGTTTTGTTTTATTAAACGGGATGTGAATTTTTTACAGGACCTGAGGATGGAAATGAAGTTGTGGATGAATCCAACAATTGTTCCTGAATATGAATGTCTTTCAACATAGCTCAAAACATGCTTGTTTTTTGGCTAATACCACGGAATGTGATATTCAATTTGCAAAATATAGATTGCATTAGACATTTTTATTTTTATTTTGACAAATGCATTAGACATTATATGTCTTATTTTTATATTGGATTTTACATTTAAAACAGTAAGATTTGGTGGTTTAAAAGATATTATCGTACCCTGCTTCATTTTGGCATATATATGTCATATAGATTTTCAGTTATATATATTGGCTTTCATTTAATTAACTACTGCTACATTCATTCAATTTCTGTTTCTTTCAGGTAGTTTTTTGGGAAAACTTTCAAAATATACTTGAAATGATGCAATGATTGATTTGAAATAATATGTCTTTTGGTTTAGTCTTACAATTTTTTGTGAACAAGAATAAATCATATCATTGTTTCATATTAATATTGCATAATATCTTTCAAAAATTGCTTCCCTTCATCAAATATGAGTTTCTCTATAAATAGAGATACTCATGGAGACATAAAACATAAAAGAATCATGTTCTCATGAGTCAAATTATGTCCAAATTATTCTAAGTCATTTTTTTGTTTCTCTAGTGCACAAGAGTCGCACTGCATCACACTTCACACCACCACAATTTTACATTGTGTTTTTCTTTTTTTGTGCATTCTCTTTCTCTCTCTCTCACAGATTTTCTTTCTTCCTCAAATTCTTCTTCAAGCTCAACTCAAACTCCCAACTACCACCACTTTTTTCGGTCACCTTTATGCAAAACAATATACATGATTTTCAGCCTCTTGTTATTCTCTACACTTATGTTCAAATAGATTTTGAAAAGAAGCTAGCTTGAAAAATGGTTTAATCTCCTCTTCAAGTTTTGTACCTCCTCTTCCATTAGAACTCCATATCCGGTTTTATAGTTGTAATACCTATGGAGTTTAGCAACAGAATATTTTTAAGTTTGGTCATGTAAGTTTTCCTTTTAACATATTTGTTACATGAGATGAGAAGATAATTCCACAACTTTTTGTCTCCTCTTCTCTCATACATACTGCAACAACAAAATAAAGTTGAGTTTAGATTTTGCATTTAAACATTTCTCTTCTTATTTCAATGTTTGTCTTTTAAGAAAAAACATTTTGATGGTGTAAGTATTTTTAGATTTTTTTGGTTTCTTTGATTTTTTTTATTTTTTTAAGAAAATTATTATTTAGAATTTTTTTTTATTTGATGGTGTTTTTTTTTTCAAATTGTTTTGGTCTGGATTCTTTTTCTGTTGAATTTTTTTAATATTTTTAAATAAAACCGAAAAAAAAAAATTACAAATAAAAATAAAATGGTATAAAATTAATCAGTAGTATTATCATACTAATTTTTTTTTCTTTTTATTACATGCACTTCTTCGATTTGAAATGTTTTATGTATAGATGATGGAAACCAAAAAAATAATCAGTAGTATTATATTTACTTATTCTATTTATTTATTAGACCATTTTTATTTTATTTAATTAAAAGATGTATTTATAGATTTGGTTTCAACAAAGAAGTACAATTATAATAAAAGTCACAAACCCAACCTCAAATTGTTCATATATATTTTTTCTTTATCTATTTTTTGTTTCTTTTTCGAAATATACTAAAATGTTTGTGTTTTTGATATCGTACATAGCTGAAAAAGTGTGTATAAAGACCAATTTTTTATGATTAATAATATTGTACAGACCTTTTGAAAGTTATTGTTCAAATGAGTTTTTTTTTTTTTTTTGGTACAGATCAAATGAGTTTTATACACAACAAAGTGAGAAATAACAGTAGCATAGAAGTTTAGAAGTTATCATTTCTAGCATTTATATATTTGGTTTCAACAAAGAAGAACAATAATTATAATAAAAGTCACAAACCCAACATTTTAACCTCAAATTGTTCATATATATTTTTTCTATATCTATTTTTTGTTTCTTTTTCGAAATATACTAAAATGTTTATGTTTTTATATTGTACAGATCTGGAAAAATGTGTATAAAGACCAATTTTTCATGATTCATAATATTGTAAATACCTTTAAAAAATTATTGTTCAAATAAGTTGCATACACAACAAACCAAACCCATAAAAGTAAAAATGTGAGAAATAACAGTAGCATAGAAATTTTGAAGTTATCTTTTCCAGCATCTTTATAATGTTTTTGATTTATAGCGTTATTACAATGATTAAAAGCGTTAAAATACAGCTGTAACAAATACTTATTTTTTGCGAAATGTACCTTGTTGTTGTTATTGCTATTATCGGAGATGAAGAATAAATTTGAAGAGTAAATTAAATCATAGTAGTAGTTGTATGTATATCCTGCAAAGAAACAATATTGAAAACAAACATTAGAGAACAATTTGAATAAAATGAAATTAACATTAGTGGTTAGTAGTTAAAAAGATATATGCAGAAGAAACAACAAAGAGAAAGAACATGAATGGATAGAGAGAGAATAGAAATTTAATATAAAGGGAGAAAGAGAGGGAGGATGTATGATATTTGAAATTTGAATTTTTTCATTGGCTATTGACTAAATTGACCTCAACTTTAAGTTTGTGAATTATAAAATAAGGTTGAATAAAGCAAGGGTAAAATAGTCTAGCTATTGATATTTGTGTGAGAATGAATATGAGATTTTTCACTCAAATAAGACAACTTTGTCCTTATTTTTTAGTAGTAAAAAAAAACATAAAAAAATGAGATGAAGGACAGACCAATAAATGAAACAACATCTTATGTTCTTAAATTAATAGTTGATTGATAAATTAATAGTTGATATGATAGAGAAATTAGCTTAATGATATGATTATTTAAAATTATTATGTATTTTATTTGTAATATAACTTATTAATTATATTTTTATATGTTTTAGGAAATTAGTATATTTTAATAGGAAGTTAGTATTGAAAAGTAGTTATAGGAAGTTATATATGTATTCTATTTAAATGTTGTACAATGTGAATGAAGGAATAAGAAATGATTCATAAATAATTCTAGTTTTTCCCCTTTCTATGGAGACATGTTCCTTCTCGAAGTGGAACAATTATAATTTTCAGTCTTCCTCTCTTTCTTAGGAGACCTATTTCTTCTCGAATTGAAATATTTAATCCTATAATTTATCATACTCTATCATTGGTGCTTTCATTGAGAGGATAGTTGCAATGTTTCTAATATGCCTGCTTTATATATAATAGATTCAACATTTACAACTATAAGATGATGTTTAAAAGATATGAACTCTATTTCATTTAATTAACTTACGGTTATATATATCGATATAAAAATTTACAACTGCATGGACTAGGGGAAGAAGAATGTCAGCATTCATACTTTTAATTGAACACTCTTTAATACAAACGTTGTTATTACACCATTCTTAGGGTGGGAAAGGGCCCTAGGTCTCCCATGATGGGAAAATAATATTATCCATTGGATTACTATAGATCATCCTAGACTATTATGGAGTTGCTACATTATATAATTTTATTTTTCTTTTTTGGTACAAACATTATATAATTTTTTTTATTATGTTTATTTTAATTTATCTTTATTTCTATTGTCTCTTTCCACCAACCTTTCACCACTACTTTCTTACACAATGATCCATCCATCTATCTTCAGATTTGGTTTTCTATATATCAAATTTCATCTTTTTACTTTGTGGGTTGTTTAGAATTTCTTCTTCTTTTTCTTTTATGGGTTGTTTGTAGGGAGAGAAAACAGTAATAGTTGTTATATATGATTGTAAAAAGAGAAAATGATAGAAAAGCACAATGAAGAAACTTTGTTCTTCTTGAGAAATAGCTCAACAAAGAGAAAAAAAAAATCATTGATTTTCTTTCTATTATAATTTATTAATGTTTATCTTACAAAATCTGTAATCAAATGAATTGATTTCTTCTTATTTTCTTAAAAATTATTTTAACACTACATTTTTTTTCCTATTTTTAGGTGGATTTTTTTTTTTGTTGTAATTTTTTTTGGGTGAACTATGAAGCTTGAGTTTTATAGATTCTTCTGCATATGATGGATTCTTCTTTATTGGTTTCATAATTAAATTTTATATTTTTTAGGTTTGTTGGATTCTTCTTCCCGAATTCATGTTGTCGGTAGCAAATTAATGGACTGCTAAACCAATAATGTTTCAATTAGTAAGAAAAAAATTGACAAAGAGGGTGGAATTGAAATATAAGTGTCTCAAATGAAAAATTTACAAATTTTAAGAAATACAAAAAGTGTGAATCACCATTTAAACAAAATCATTGAAAGTTTTGATTTTAACCTACAAAATAAAATATATTCAACAAAAAATACATAGAGAAAAAAAAACTTTAAACTATGTTAATCTGAATTTGTACTAATTTTTTAGCTAGAAGGTAGATAAAGACAATAACCAGAAGGTGAGTGGAAGAGAAGAAGAAGATAAGAAAAGTTTTTTTTTTTTATAAGCATAAGAAAAATTATTTGAATGTGTGTGGTACATCATAAGTATTTGTGGGCTGTCATAATCCAACCATAAAATACACTCACCCACCATAGGAGACCTAGAGTACTTACCCACCCTAGCCTTGGCCCCATTCTTAAGCATATATATTTTACAAGTTCTAAGATTGATAGCAATGATAGGTGCTAGTTTGTGGCATGAAGTCAAGTTTGTAATATGTCAATCTTATATAACATCCGAGTCACCATTGGTTTGTTAAATCTTAATCTTAAACTTTGTGAGTGATTGTAGCTCTATTATTGCTTGCAAAAAAGTTGAAGGAAAGAATGATAGCAAATTGAAAAGTATATAAAGATCTATATATACTTGGCTTTTAGTGCTATGATTTTTGTCTAATGATTTACGTTGTAATCACCATTTTATATGCAATAAAATAAAATCTTTTGGTGTTAATAATTCCCCCAACAGATTATGGATCCCTTTGGTTCTCTATCTAAAAAGCGAACACGTACATAGTTCGCTGCCCAGAAAATAAACATTTCATAATTTTGCATGTTGCATGGTGAATGCTACCAGGAAGAGTAGAGGCAGCGGCATCAGGTTCACCCTTGGCCGCTCTCTTTCGTGCCTACTTCTTCAGAGGGTTTTCGCCCACCTTTGCACTGACCTTCGTAGGCCGCTCTTTCCCTTTGTCACCTTCTTTATTAGATGTAAGATTCCATACCTAAACATCAGGGAAATAAACAAACAAATCATTCAAACAATGTCACAACCAAACAAGAAAAAACAATTTTGGATAAGTCATGTTCGCTTTCTAGAAAGCAAAATTTTACAGACTATTTGTTTTCTATAAAGCGAGTAACCCCAGTCGAAATTATTTTTTATAAAAACACAAAAATAATGGAAATGCAAGTTTACTATCTTCACTTGATTGTTGACTTCTACCCCAATAGAGCAATAAAACGTCAATTTTGACGCACTTTTGGAGTGATGAGGGTTTGGGGCGATTTTTTTTCTTTTTTTTTTTTTTCCCTTTTAGTAATTGTTGAAATGGTAGGAAGAAGAAACGAATTTCGCTTTCTAGGAAACGAGTGTATTTTTTAAAATTGAAACTTGGAGGTGGTAGCATTTCAAAGGGTCATTTTTTTACACACTCACTACGTAGGAAGCGAATTATGCTCGCACCCTGGATGACGAGGGATACTTTGATAATTTCAGAGATGCTTGAGGAAATCTAAGGACGCGAAAAATAAATCTCTTCTTTTTTTTTTGTTTTTTTTAATGGCAAATAGATAAATATATGTACCGGATAAAATAATCATGATACAGAGTAGGAGTATCATAAATACTCAACAAAAACACATATATACATAAGAAATATCAAAAAGGTCTCCGAAAATCAACAAAACCACCAAAGCCACTCAAAGCAGCCACCAACAAAGGAAAGGGGAAAAGCCAACTAAGAGCGGGCACCCAAGATATATTACTCAACAAGAACCAGATGGATTTAGACACCATATCCTCACTTGGCCATATTAGACTAGCACAAGAGAGGTTACACATCGTAGAAAGAGCAGTGGCTACTAGGGTTTTTTTACCTATAAACCATTTTTAGGGGGAAAGTTTCACCATATTCATAGGATTATCAATCGTTGAAGACCCACCGGCAAGATAATATCATTTCAGGAGGTCCAGATAGACCACACAACAACGTGTCACATTAAAACCATATCTAACTGTGTTCGACGCCCCACATCCATCCCAAAGAATATCTCAAAAACTAGCATTATTCTATTCGGGGACACATATTCAATCTCTAACCACATAATAATGCGATACCAAATAGAAGAAATTCAATCACATGAGACAAAAACAGGGCGGGAGCCCTTTGTGGGCTGGGTAGGGCCATGGCCCACCCCATTTTTTTTCTTCTTTTCACAGGTATATTATTTAGCGGCGATTTTGAACCCCGCTAAATAGTCTGCGTAGTTTCACTATTTCCTGTTTTGCGGGGGTTTTAGACCCCTCTATTTGGACCCAGATTTCTTTTAACTTTCCAATTTTTTAATACTTTCTAGTTTGCGGGGGTTTCAAACCCCCTCTATTTGGAAGTTCACATTTCTAATTTATAGAGTTATAAACCTCCTTTAAATTTATTCTAATAACATTCTTTATTATTAATCATTCAAATATCATTTCTAATAATTTACTTTTTGAAGCATTTTTTTTCTAATGTTTTATTGTTAATAATTTATAGCTATTTTAAAATGTATAATTTATTTTGTCAAAGTATTTAAATATATTTTTTTGAGAAAAAATAGTCAAATTTTTATTTGAAATAGAGTTTTAGTGTATAAAAATTCATGTTTGATCAATTATTTGTTAAAAATTTTAATTTTTGTTCGAGAGATTCAAATAAAATCCAAATTAAACACACTCTTAATATGATTTTTAAGTATTTTTTTTGGCATTCGATTTATAACTATAGCCCCCCCCCCCCCCCCCCCCCCCCCCTAAAAAAATATTTTTGGGTTGCTCTGCCACTGAACAAAAAGATGGCTGACCGACTCCTCAATCGCCCCACAAAACAAACACGAAGTATCGGTAGTCCCTACCAACATCCTTTGCCTGCAAAGGCAAAGGTTATATGTAAAGATGATCTACTCAATGAGATCTTTAAATTCAACAGGTGGATTGAAGAAATATAATGGAAGACTTGTTGGAACAAAATTATGATTTTGTATCTCCTTAATTGATTTTGATGATAACAATGTATTTAAGGTTAAATTGGAATACTAATAATTTAATTCAGTGTGCAGGATTAAAAGTTAAAATTTGCGTACTAAAGAACCTTAGAATTTCTGAAGGAATTACTTCTGAGCTCACCAGATCTGAAGCAAGTAATTCTGAGCCTGTGAAACTCTGAAGTTATTATCTGAACCTTAGAATTTCTGAAGGAATTACTTCTGAGCTCACCAGATCTGAAACAAGTAATTCTGAGCCTATCAAAATCTGAAGAACATCTGAGCTCACCAGATCTGAAACAAGTAATTCTGAGCCTATCAAAATCTGAAGAACATCTGAGCTCACCAGATCTGAAACAAGTAATTCTGAGCCTATCAAAATCTGAAGAACATCTGAGCTCACCAGATCTGAAACAAGTAATTCTGAGCCTATCAAAATCTGAAGGCTCGTCAGATATAAGTGTTAAGCTACATTTGAGAGTACAATTTTATTGAAGACTGTGCCTGACTAAGTCCAAACGCAGAAACCAAGAATGAAAAGGTTTGACCATGGAAAGGTCCTTTTCAAGTCAGGCTTCAGAAACGATTATTTCCTTATTTGGCTTTCACCAAGGTTCAAATATCAAAAGCCAAAAGGAATCTCTCATTTTGTAGTAAACGTTAAGCTCCTAAGCTACTGCAAATCAGAACAGCTAATAAGCTCACTGATCTATACAAAGGAGCGTCTCAATTCTTCAAACGGCTATAATCTTCAACGTTCATTTTATCATTTATAAAAGGAAGTAGATTTGTGAAGAAATGAAAATCAAGACTTAAGCTTCTGAACGTGCTGAAACTCTGTCAAATTCTGAAGCTATCAAACACTTAGAAACTTTGTGATAATTTTCTAAGTTAGTCTTGTAACTGCATTGTATTTTGTAAACACCTCTGATTGTATATCAAGTGTTAATCTCTTATCTTTATTAACATTAAAACCAGTTTGAAGTCTCTTGCTTTGTGCTTGAGCATTGGAAGTCTCTTGCTTTGTGCTTGAGCATTGGAAGTCTCTTGCTTTGTGCTTGAGCATTGGAAGTCTCTTGCTTTGTGCTTGAGCATTGGAAGTCTCTTGCTTTGTGCTTGAGCAGTTAGAAGTCTCTTGCTTTGTGCTTGAGCAGTTTGAAGTCTCTTGCTTAGTGCTTGAGCATTTGTAATCTGAGTGATTATAGTGAAATCTCTTGTGAAGGACAAGAGGACTGGACTACTCCTGTTAGTGGGAGGAACCAGTATAAAAATTCTGAGCATCTCTCTCTAACCCTATCCTCATATATTGTGTGTGTTATACCTTATCCGCTGCAATTTGTTTTAACTTAGAAAAAGTCTCACACAATTCAACCCCCCCCCCCTTCTTGTGTGTTTTTCAACCTTCAATTGGCATCAGAGCTCCGGTCTGTTGCTCTTCACTTAACAGTGAAACAGTAAAAGATCTAGGGGTACTTAGTTGAAAAACATGTCTGGTGTTACCTCTCCTTCTGCTTCCTCTGGACCTGATCACTCTGCTGTTCCACCTCCTCACAACTATGATAGGGAAAGGAACAGTGATAATCACAGAGACAAACCACCTTACTTCAACAGTGATCCTACTACTTTTCCTTTCTGGAAAACCAAGATGTATAGTTACATCATTGGGACCGATGATGAGTTATGGGATATCATTGAAGATGGTATACATTTTGAACACATGGATGATGAAGGTGTTGTAAGAAATACCTACAGAAAGTTCTTTGATGCTGAAAAGAAGAAACAGTATAAGAAGCATCATACTGTTAAGAATATGCTTATTGGTGCAATATCTCATGCTGAGTATTTAAAAATATCCAACAAGTCATGTGCCAAAACTATCTGGGACTCTCTATGTTCCACCTATGAAGGAAATAAGCAAGTCAAAGAAGCTAAGGCAAACTTATTAGTTCATCAATATGAGCTGTTCAGAATGAAGGAAGATGAAGATATTGAAACCATGTATTCAAGGTTTCAAACCCTTGTCTCTGGTCTTCAAGTTCTGAAGAAAAGCTACACTGCATCTGATCACGTGAAGAAAATTCTGAGGAGCTTACCTTCCAAATGGAGACCAAAAGTTACAGCTTTTCAGGAATCCAAGGATTTGGACAATGTGACTCTTGAAGATTTAATAAGCTCACTCAGAAGTCATGAGCTAGAACTTATGTCAGATGAACCTGTCAAGAAGATGAAGTCCTTGGCTCTAAGCTCTGTTCAGACTTCCTCAAAAGCTGCAAAGATCAAAGTGTCTGAACAAGAGGAAGAAACTTCTGATGATATGATGGATGAAAATTCTGAGAATGAAGAAATGGCACTAATGGTTAGAAGGTTTCAGAAATGGAACAAGAAATACAAAAGGTTTCCAAACAAAGGAAACAACTCAAGAAGTTCCTTTTCAAAGGACAAAAAGGAAGAACTGAACAACTGCTATAACTGCAAGAAATCTGGACACTTCATTGCGGACTGTCCAGAAATGTCATCCAAGGACAAAGGAAAGAATAAGAGCTTTGGGAAAGAAAAGTACAAAGAAAAGGTAAGGAAGAGTTTGTTAGCCACTTGGGAGACCATTGAGAATGACTCTGAAGGAGAAGATGATGAAGAAGGCAATCTGGCTTTAATGGCAAGAACTTCTGAAGGTAACAACTCTGATAGAGATTCTGAAGATGACTCAGATGATGAAAATGAGGTATACTCTAACATGACTAAATCTGAATTAATTGATTCTCTTAAGATTGCCGTGAAACATTACTCTCGTATAGTAAGTCAACACAAAATTCTGAAGAATGTTCATGAATCATTGAAAAAGGATGCCAAGATTCTTTATGATGAAAATGAATCGTTAAACATTCGTATTTGTCATGTTGAATCTAACTATGTCTTGGCAGACAAGCTCAATGATGATCATGAAGATGCTCTTCACGAATTTATTCGTTGTACCTTCAATAGGAGTAAAATGGCTTCCATGATTTATCATATGACTCGTAACTATGGTGAAGGCATTGGTTATTCTCGGTTTAAGAACTGGGATAAACCTCTGAAATCATATAGTGAGGATGATACTCCACCTGAATTATTCTCTACCTTTGTTAAAAGTGGTACACTTGATCTGAAGGCATCCAACTCTGAAGGAGGTTCTGAACCTGAACCCAAAGACTCAGAAGTTCCAAGTTCTTCTGAACCTAAAATTTCTGAGTCCAAAAGTTCTCAAGTTAAGGCTCAGAAGTCATCTGAACCTCTGAGAAATCAAGGTAAAGTTACTTCAGATCCTTGCTTGACCTTTGGAACTGTGATATACTCCAGATCAAAATCCAAGAATCAAATTAAGCCTAAACATTCTTGTCAAAGCTTAATTAATTCTAGATCTTGTGTTAATCATAGAAAACAAAGAAGGAATACTATTCAGAAGACTAACTCTAAAGGACCCATCAGAATATGGGTACCAAAATCTGAAATAATGTTTGCTTCAGATGCTCATGCAAGGAAAGGTAAAACAGCAGCCCTGGTACCTGGACAGTGGTTGCTCACGACATATGACGGGAGAAAAGCATATGTTCCAAACCCTAACTCTGAAAGAGGGAGGCTCTGTGGGATTTGGAGGAAAACAAAAAGGGAAGATCATTGGTACAGGTACAGTTGGTAATTCTTCTCTTTCCATTAAAGATGTTTGGTTAGTTGATGGACTTAAACACAATCTATTGAGCATTAGTCAATTTTGTGACAATGGGTGTGTTGTTACATTTAATAAGGAATCATGTACTGTATCAAAAGACTCTGACAAATCTGTAGTATTCAAGGGAATGAGAGTTGGCAATGTTTATAAAGTAAACTTTTCTGATTTGGTTGACCAAAAGATTATATGTCTTTTGTCTCTGAGTGATGAGAAATGGCTATGGCACAAGCGTCTTGGTCATGCTAACTGGAGGTTGATCTCTAAGCTTAGCAAACAAAAGCTTGTTAGTGGTTTGCCTGACATTGATTATCACTCAGATGCACTTTGTGGCTCATGTCAAAAAGGAAAATTTGCTAAGACTTCATTCAAGTCTAAAAACATTGTCTCTACTTCCAGACCCTTAGAATTGCTTCACATTGATCTGTTTGGTCCTGTTTCGACAGCCTCTATCAATGGTAAAAAATATGGATTGGTCATGGTTGATGATTTCAGTAGATGGACTTGGGTGAAATTCCTACGTTCTAAGAGTGAAGCACTTGTGGTGTTCAGTGACTTCTGCACACAAATACAAAGTGAAAAGGATCTTCGGATTCTGAAGGTTAGAAGCGACCATGGGGGAGAGTTCGAAAATGACTCTTTCGAATCTTTCTGCTCAGAGCATGGAGTAATCCATGAATTCTCTTCTCCTAGAACACCACAGCAGAATGGTGTTGTAGAAAGAAAGAATAGATCTTTGCAAGAAATGGCTCGTACCATGATGCTTGAGTCTAACCTAGCTAAGTTCTTGTGGGCAGAAGCCGTGAGTACTGCTTGCTATGTTCAGAATAGAATCTACATCAGACCTATTCTGAACAAAACTGCTTATGAACTGTTCAAAGGAAGAAAACCAAATATTTCTTATTTTCATCAGTTTGGATGTACTTGTTATATTCTAGACAACAAGGTCTATCGAAAGAAATTTGATGCTAGAGCTTATAAGGGTATCTTTATAGGCTACTCTGAACGCTCAAAAGCATACAGATTGTATAATTCTGAAACTCACACAGTTGAAGAATCTATACATGTTAGATTTGATGATAAAGAGCCTGACGATAAAATGTCAGAGCAAGCTGAGACTTTTGCAGAATTTCAAGTTTCCTCAAATTCTGAGTGTGAAGATCTCTCCATTGCTGTATATCCATCTGAGACTCAAAATGAAGATATCTCTGAAGGCCTTGAAACTGAAGACCCTTCAGAAACTGAACCCTCTCAGACACCTGCTCCACCTAAGAGTAAATTCAAGTATAGATCATTTCATCCTGAAGAGCTAATTGTTGGTAACAAGGATAGCCCAAGAAAGACCAGATCTGCTTTCAAAGAGGATGAATCCCTAGTTGGGTTAATTTCATTAATTGAACCCACAAACATAGAAGAAGCACTCTCAGATGATGGGTGGATTGTTGCAATGCAAGAAGAACTCAATCAATTTGAAAGAAATGATGTTTGGGATCTGGTACCAAAACCCAAACACAAGAACATTATTGGAACAAAATGGGTATTCAGAAACAAGTCAAATGAAAAGGGAGAAGTTGTCAGAAATAAAGCTAGACTGGTTGCACAAGGTTATAGTCAGCAAGAAGGCATAGATTTCACTGAAACCTTTGCACCAGTAGCAAGACTTGAGGCAATTAGACTTCTCTTGTCCTATGCAGTTAATCATGACATCACTCTATTTCAAATGGATGTTAAGAGTGCATTTCTGAATGGAGTAATTTATGAAGAAGTCTATGTTAAACAACCTCCTGGCTTTGAAGATATAAAGTGTCCTGATCATGTTTACAAATTGAAGAAATCTCTGTATGGTTTGAAACAAGCTCCAAGAGCTTGGTATGAAAGGTTAAGTATATTTCTTCTAGAAAATGGTTTTGAAAAAGGACATGTTGATAACACTCTCTTTAGAAAAACCTTAAAAACTGATATTTTGATTGTTCAGATTTATGTTGATGATATTATCTTTGGTTCAACTAATGCTTCTCTTTGCAAGAATTTCTCTAAGCTTATGCAGGATGAATTTGAAATGAGTATGATGGGAGAACTAACATTCTTCTTGGGAATTCAAATCAATCAAAGAAAAGAAGGAGTATATGTGCATCAAACCAAATACACAAAGGATTTACTGAAGAAATTTGGTCTTGAAGATTGTAAACCAATGTCAACTCCTATGCATCCCTCTAGCTGTCTTCTGAAGGAAGAATCTGAAGGCAAAGTAGATCAGAAATTATACAGAGGTATGATTGGTTCCCTCCTTTATCTCACTGCATCTAGACCAGATATCTTGTTCAGTGTATGCTTGTGTGCTAGATTTCAATCAGATCCTAGAGAGTCTCATCTAACTGCTGTTAAGAGAATCTTTAGATATCTGAAAGGAACCACTAATCTTGGATTACTTTATAAGAAATCCTTAGATTATCAGCTTATTGGATTCTGTGATGCTGACTATGCTGGTGATAAAATTGAAAGGAAGTCCACTAGTGGAAACTGTCAATTTCTAGGTGAAAACCTTATATCATGGGCTAGTAAGAGACAAGCAACTATTGCTCTATCTACAGCAGAAGCAGAGTACATCTCAGCTGCTAAGTGTTGCACGCAATTGCTCTGGATGAAACATCAGTTGGAGGACTATCAGATAAGGATAAGTAGTATACCATTTCTCTGTGATAATACTGCTGCTATCTGTTTGTCTAAGAATCCTATTTTGCATTCAAGAGCTAAACACATTGAGATCAAACATCACTTCATTAGAGACTATGTTCAGAAGGGAGTAATTAAGATTCAATTCATTGATACTGAGCATCAATGGGCTGATATCTTTACCAAACCTCTTGCTATTGATCGTTTCGATTTTATCAAGAAAAATCTGAACATGGTTTTTATTTCTGAATGATATCTCTGAATGCTGTTAACTCTGAATGAATAAACTGGTTCTGAAGGGCCTCAGAAGTTTGGACGGCTCAGAAACTATTATATAGGTTCTGAAGCACTCTCTCATCTGAAGCAATCAGAATTATTTATTATTAAATATGATTTCTTGTGACTCAGATACCTACTCTAAGTGTTAGTTGACCACTCAGTTTCTCTAACTGACAGCTGGCTTCTGAAAACACTACTTATCTGTGTAACTTCCCATCATGTCTAGTAACCGCTGGGTAATGAAGGAGAGCTAATGATGATTTTATTAAAAGTAACTGCCAAGCCCCCATTACGTCACTATCTTGTTTCCCCAATATTTTGAAACTTCCACTATAATCACTTAACTACACACTAGTCACTATCACTTCTCACGTTTTCAATATTTTGAAACTTCCACTATAACCATTTCTGACACTCCTAAATCCCCTCAGAAATCTCCTATTAAAGATTCTGAGTCTACCCCAATAGCAATGGACGTAGACCAATCTGAACCCTCAAATGTTCAAAATTCTGAAGTCCCTGCTGAATCCCAAACTGAACCCCTTCAGACTTCATCTCCTAAGCCAACCACTTCTGAACCAAACCCCTCATCCATTCAAACCACTCCACCTTTTCCTGGAACTGATTCAGATCTTGAAGAAACTCGTCTTCATTCTGAAACAATTCCCTGTTTCACCATGGTACTTAACAATTCCCTTTTACCGTTGAATGCATTTACTGCTGGTGGTTGTTTGCTGTGTGCATTTACTACCCTGTAACTTGTGCTTTGACTGACCCGTTTTTGATAATGACAAAGGGGGAGAAAATATTATTTCATTTCCTATGGCAGTGAAATTATTTCTGAAGCTCTAAAGATCACATTTTCTGAACTCTACTCTTGTTAAGTTATATTAAAGTCTTTTAAACTTTTAATGAGGGGGAGTAATAAATTTTGTCCAACATAAATTCATATAATATAAGATACGCTTGCAAACCATATCTTATATTTGTCAATCTGAAGAAATAGAGCTTGCAAACCTCTAATTCTGAAGGTAGAATATATGAAATTATATTTGACATTAAATATTACTCTTAGACTGTTTTATATTTATCATTGATAAACTTTTGAAGCTTATCAGACTCAGGGGGAGCTTGCAAACCTCAGAACCTGAAGTCAAGATGTTAAATAAAAACAACAACAATTGATTTTAAATACATATAGTTGTCATCATCAAAAAGGGGGAGATTGTTGGAACAAAATTATGATTTTGTATCTCCTTAATTGATTTTGATGATAACAATGTATTTAAGGTTAAATTGGAATACTAATAATTTAATTCAGTGTGCAGGATTAAAAGTTAAAATTTGCGTACTAAAGAACCTTAGAATTTCTGAAGGAATTACTTCTGAGCTCACCAGATCTGAAGCAAGTAATTCTGAGCCTGTGAAACTCTGAAGTTATTATCTGAACCTTAGAATTTCTGAAGGAATTACTTCTGAGCTCACCAGATCTGAAACAAGTAATTCTGAGCCTATCAAAATCTGAAGAACATCTGAGCTCACCAGATCTGAAACAAGTAATTCTGAGCCTATCAAAATCTGAAGAACATCTGAGCTCACCAGATCTGAAACAAGTAATTCTGAGCCTATCAAAATCTGAAGGCTCGTCAGATATAAGTGTTAAGCTACATTTGAGAGTACAATTTTATTGAAGACTGTGCCTGACTAAGTCCAAACGCAGAAACCAAGAATGAAAAGGTTTGACCATGGAAAGGTCCTTTTCAAGTCAGGCTTCAGAAACGATTATTTCCTTATTTGGCTTTCACCAAGGTTCAAATATCAAAAGCCAAAAGGAATCTCTCATTTTGTAGTAAACGTTAAGCTCCTAAGCTACTGCAAATCAGAACAGCTAATAAGCTCACTGATCTATACAAAGGAGCGTCTCAATTCTTCAAACGGCTATAATCTTCAACGTTCATTTTATCATCTATAAAAGGAAGAAGATTTGTGAAGAAATGAAAATCAAGACTTAAGCTTCTGAACGTGCTGAAACTCTGTCAAATTCTGAAGCTATCAAACACTTAGAAACTTTGTGATAATTTTCTAAGTTAGTCTTGTAACTGCATTGTATTTTGTAAACACCTCTGATTGTATATCAAGTGTTAATCTCTTATCTTTATTAACATTAAAACCAGTTTGAAGTCTCTTGCTTTGTGCTTGAGCATTGGAAGTCTCTTGCTTTGTGCTTGAGCATTGGAAGTCTCTTGCTTTGTGCTTGAGCATTGGAAGTCTCTTGCTTTGTGCTTGAGCATTGGAAGTCTCTTGCTTTGTGCTTGAGCAGTTAGAAGTCTCTTGCTTTGTGCTTGAGCAGTTTGAAGTCTCTTGCTTAGTGCTTGAGCATTTGTAATCTGAGTGATTATAGTGAAATCTCTTGTGAAGGACAAGAGGACTGGACTACTCCTGTTAGTGGGAGGAACCAGTATAAAAATTCTGAGCATCTCTCTCTAACCCTATCCTCATATATTGTGTGTGTTATACCTTATCCGCTGCAATTTGTTTTAACTTAGAAAAAGTCTCACACAATTCAACCCCCCCCTTCTTGTGTGTTTTTCAACCTTCAAGACTTACTCCTGGAGTCAACGGATCCCTCTCAATAAATAAATAAATAAAGAGTAGTGCTATATGTTACGGAAGAAAAAACGCAAGAAAGAGAAGAATTGTACTATATTGTTTTAAAAAAAATTAAAATTGCTATAAATTAGGAAGTTTAGAGGAAATCATTGGGAAGTTGGTTATGAAATTGTAAGGCGGTGATTTATTTTTCTCTTTCTTGGTTGTTAATTTCTTACAAACAAACATTTTCCATAAATAAATAAATAGAAAGAAAGAAGAAGAGAAAAGCAAACCCTTTTCGCTTTCACTCTCCAAAGCCACTCTCACTAGTAGTATCGCTTTCTCTCTCTCTCTCTTTCCCTGGTTTAGTTTAGGATTAGGGTTTGAGTTTGAAATGACACAATCAATTCCAACCGAAGATAGAATTAGCTCACTGCCAGACCAAATTCTGTATCACATTCTTTCATTTCTCCCAACCAAATTAGCTGCAACCACAACCATTCTCTCAAAGAGATGGAAACCACTATGGCTCTCTGTTCCCACTCTCCATTTCGAAACCTCACCGTTAAAAGACTTCATCTCCTTTCGCCATTTTGTCTCATCTGTCTTTCTCTCACGAGACATAACATTACCCATCCGATCATTCACCCTCAACTGTTGGAACTCGGACCCACATGACATTAATCGATTTGTTTATGCCGCATTGCAAAGAGGAGGAATCGAGACCCTCCATATCAAACTGTTTGGAAAGCTTTCCGTAAATGTCAATTTACTTGATAGCGTTTTCAGTTGTAAGACACTTGTTGTTCTTCATTTGAGAGGGGTAAAAGTCAATGATCTTTCTCGTGTGATTGTGGATTTACCTCGCCTCAAAACTCTCCATTTGTCTCTTGTATCTTTCCAAAGTGTTGAATATCTTCCAAAGTTTCTATCAACATGTCTCATTCTAGAGGAATTGCATCTAAAAAATCTACTAGTAAGTGGTGGTAGTAACAAACTTGTTTTCGAGGAAAACTTTCATTGCTTGCCGAATTTGATCAGAGCTAACATTACTAGTGGCTCGCACTTTAAAGTTGGTGTGGATGTTCTTCTGTTTACTTTGTGTTGCAAGGCAGAGGTTCTGCATGCACAACTGGTAACAGTATTATGATTATCAAATTTAATTAACTTTGTTTAATGTTGTGATTTAGAGTAGAGATTATTATTTTCTAACTTTTGTACATCACATTAGGACATGCAACACTTGAACACGAGATATTGCCAAATTCCTATGTGTCACAATCTAATCTACATTGAGCTTATCCTGAACAATAATCATCCTGAGAAGTGGAAGTTCTTGCTAGAAGTGCTTAAACAATGTCCCAAACTTCAAAATCTTACCATTCGTGAGGTTTTTTCATGTCCTAGAATTTCTTTTTCTTTTTAGGTAAACACTTTTTCACCTATTTTATTTATTAAAAAAATTGTGAATTGTTGACAGAGGTATTGTATTGAAAATGAAAGTTTGGATAATTGGACGGATCCAGCTATTGTTCCAGAATGCCTTTCAACACAGCTCAGGACATGCTTTCTAAATGGCTATAGAAACACGGAATGTGCGATTCGATTTGCAAAATATATTATGCAGAATTCAAAAGTACTGAATACCCTGTCAATTAAGAGTGCCCTTACCCTAGATCTAAATGTCAAGCACCAAATGGTAACGAGTTTAACTTCGTCCAGAAGGGCTTCAACAACATGTGAACTTTTATTTCATTGATGACAGTTAGGGCATAGTTGCAATGGTTATTAACGGTAAGATTATTTGATGGTTTAAAAGACATGAACTGTTTCATATAGTTAATTTATTTTGACCAGCCCAAATCTGTGAAGGGCAATTCTAAACTTATCAAAGTGAAGAAAGAAACTGGGAAAGTTAGCTTACATATCTCTAATCTCTACTGTTACGATTTTTTTACACGTGTTTCTTTTGTGCAGCTTCTATCATGATGGCCTAGGGAATGATAAGATAGTCTTTTCTTAAATGAAGATTTTTGGCTAAGGTTCCTGCTGGAATTGATTTCACCGAAAAAACTCCTCACCAAATAGAGTGGTAATTGTAAATCACTATGTGCAGTGCACTAGCTTCCTCTGTAAGTTTCCTGCTTTGTATCCTTGTGTTGCAGCTCAATAAGAGAGAAAAGGAGATTAGTAGCATTGTTTTGATTTGCATCAACATGTATTATACTATAAATAAATTATTGTCTTGACTACATTATTATGAAATATACTATTTTTCTTCCTATATTTTGCTGCATTAGTTTCTGTTATCTCCCTTCAATGTAGTTTAACTGTTATTTCCCTTTCTCCTAAGATGCATGTGAATATGTGAATAACTGTTATCTCCCTTCTTGAAACACAAACATACACATGTAGCGACCACCAGTGACCGCTCTGCTACGCTGCTATACTAAACTGCTCAACATGTAGCGAATAGTTTAAAACCATGTCGGTTGTAAACTATGATAGAAAAGTTTTAAACCACCACTTCTGTGTAAAACGAAAGTACCAGAATATTATGTGTTAAGAAATAACATAATCTAATTTCCTCAAAAGACAATAATATAGTGTTCTTAGTTTCTATTTGCCATGGATGTATCCACACCTATATTGAGAAAATAAAACCAGAGATTTAAGAAAACTGCAGAACATCAAAGGTTGAGTTAGTTAGGAGTTTAAGAGACTTACGAATCCTATAAGGGCTAGAGAATTCTCGTAATCATAAAATTTTGAATTTCGTCTTCCACATATTATCTCAACTCTCAAGAAGCAAAACTCCAAAGCTAAACACATCGGATTTATCCGAAAACAGTCCTTGCATTGCATATTCTGAAGACATATAGCCACTTGATTGAAATGTAAGACAATTGAATATCCAAGTATGCTACTATAATCTAGAACCAAAGAGAAGGTATATTGCTTTACTTACTATGTTTCGACCACTCTTTTAGTAGTTTCTTGACCTTCATTACCTCCAAAGATTTTTGTCATACCAAAATCTGATATTTTTGGATTAAGCTCATTATCTAGTAAGATATTACTTGGCTTCAAATCTTTATGTATAATTTTAACCTGGAATCTCTGTGAAGATACAACAACCCTCAAACTATTCCTTCTATTATGCTGAAGCGTTGACTCCAATCAAAAATTTTACTTTTCCGATTCATCTAATAAATCAAAAGGCAAATCTTTGTTTCTTTAATTTAAACGTAGTGTAATTACAAGATAAATTGTGTTAGAGACCTAAGTATGAGGGTTAAGAGAAAAAGGGGCATTATTGTAATAAAGAATATAATGGCGTTTTATTAGTAATTAGTGAGTAAAATAAGGTGTTTAGTTGGCAAGTTTGTTATGCCTAGTAGTATAAGTAGTGAGGTGGGTGAATTGTAATGGGAAAGGAAGATTATTGCTAGAACCATTATGGTTAGGCAAAGAAAGAGATTCTCTTTCTTTGAAGGAGCTTTGCTCTGTGGGCAATAGGATTTTATCCTTTTGCATTTTATCTTTCATTTTCAGAAATAATACACTATTTTTCATATTTGTGCATTTTAATCAATTTCTTCTATATTCTCTAAGTTACGAATTTTTCGGTTCGTAACAATGGTCCGACCTACCGGATTGTCGACGGAGAGCCAGTGTGAGATGAAGGTGGAAGAGCCGTACAATTTCATGAATGAAGGGTTGCCAGAATTTGTGGGTGAAGACCCCATGGGGTGGATTGTTACAGCGGAAAGGTTCTTTGAAGAGCAGAAAATTTATCACTCCGACAAGGTGCAGTGGGCGTTCATGAGAATGGAAGGGATAGCTATGTTGTGGTTCCATTCATGGTGTCTAGAGGATTTAGATGCTGACTGGAAAACATTTTCCATAGCTTTAGTGAGAAGGTTTGGAAAGAGGAATTATGGTGTTGCTGTTGAAGAACAACTAATAGAGAAGGGCGAGAGCAACAAACTAGATCCAAATGGAGATGTTAACGGGTCTGAGAGTCAAATTCTTGGCTCTGGTGCAACTCGCAAAAGAGAAACTTCAACGGAGAGTTTTGAGAAGTTGTTCGCAATGTTAGAGGATGATGGGAGTAAGATCGAAATAGCAACAGACATTGGATCTGAGAAAATCGAAACAGAGAACATGGAGTTGAATGTCAAGAAGAGTCAGGTCGTGACCAATGCAGCACCGTCACCGTCGCGGAACCGCTGTACTCAGACGCACTAACTAAGACCTTACCCGATCCGAAGCCACCTGATCCACTCTCAACAGAATCAGGTCCGTCAGAATCGCGGGACTCCGATTCTAGAGAAGGTAAGGGTAGAAAGGGAAATTGATGGTACAGTAAGGATAGAAAGGGTAATTGATGGGTTGGGTCTCATTCTTAACCTAGCAGATCAGGCCCAAAATAATTCTAATATGTGGGTTGAAGAATTTAAAATGTGGCCCGTAATAAAGAAATGGAAGCTGGCCCATTTAAATGATATATACACTCAGAAAATAAAAGTCACACAATGGTTAATTTTTGAATCCGACCCGATTCAGAATTTGGGTCAGATCCGACGAGGAGACTCCAACTCTACCATCTATGCTCCATCTCTATCATTTTCCTTGCATGCTAGTCCGATCAGCATGGCGAATCGGAGGCAAACCCATTTTCCGCGTATTCCGTGTAGCTACTCTCTATTTGGGATTGAAGTTCTGACTACTAAAGGCCTTGTGGTGGGTGAAGGATTGTTACCAAGGTCAAACTTTATCAGTGGGTATGCACACCAAGAGAGGTACGTGGCAGTTTTTGACTACTTCCTAAAAATGCAATATGATGATTCACATGTGTTGCTAAATGAAAATGTGACACCTGGATGTGTTGTGAGGAATTGTATTGATTGGGATGTTTTTATGCATACTGTTAATGATAAAGGATATGAACAAAATGGAGATATTGAGAAAAGAATACATGCTTCCAGAATGACTATAGAGTATGATGTGGTGGGACGTGGTCCTCTTTTTGCATGCAATGTGAAAATTTATATTAGATGGGGAAATTCAATGCTTGATTTAGACTGGCCTGTGGTTATGATGTTAAGTTGTGTAATTGGTTTGGTTTGTTGTGACATTAAAAATGTTGAGAGGGAGGCAAGTCCAACAACTGATGCACTTTTATGCTTGCCTTCATGTATTCAAACCAATGCAGCAAAGGTTTTAACATTTCTTGGCTTTCACTTTGATAACTGTTATTTGGTCTTTGAAGGGGAATATAATCTTCTTTTCAACACTAAGACGTCAACAAAGCTACTTTATGCGACAACAACAAGCTTGATAAATGATTTGGAGGTTTCCTTCTCTGATTCATCTAAAATTATGTTAAGTTGCAGTAACATGATTGCCATACTCACTAGTCAGAAGAGAAAAAAGGAAGTGGAAGCACTAATATTTGCTCTTCAGTTTGAGAATTTTGCTGTGGAGGATATAGCAAATTGTTATGTGGTTGTCAAGTTTTGGAAAAATGCAGAGGAATCAGTATTTGATGTTTTAAATGAGTTTTCTCTCATTTCAATATTCAATATATTAGAGATATTGAATGCTGTTTTTGTGACTGCTTGGATTGAGATGAATCTGAAATGTGAGCATGCTTTATGGATACACAAGATCTTGGTTTCATTGATGAAAGAATCACATGATCTTCACTTTAGTAAGGATCTGATAGCAGTGGACGGAAGGCATGAAGACTCTGAGTTTGGTTTTGAAATGATGGCCGGCCATTCAACAGTTTTGATCGTATGGGACCCAGGGAAGCTCAGGATTTCAACGGTACTAATCGCTTATGAATGTGGCTGGGAAGGTTTTCCATCATTATACAGTATGCTGAATTTGGTATATGATAGAGGGAAGCTTGGTGAAATTCTATGTGAAGCTAAAAACCACAAGTTTGAGGTTACCACACAATCATGGCAAATTTTCATGCAGTGGTTATATTTTGGATTTATGAGTCAAGCCCAAATCTTCATACAGCTACTGAAGTCCGTTAATGAAGTCAACTGGAGAATGGCCCTCATTTTTTCATGGATTGCACAATTTGTATTTGATAGAGGCAAAGTTTTAATGGAAGCAAGTTTCAACCTTGAGGACAAGGTTGTTTTTGAAGGGGTGGGTATTGTTAGAGACCTAAGTATGAGGGTTAAGAGAAAAAGGGGCATTATTGTAATAAAGAATATAATGGCGTTTTATTAGTAATTAGTGAGTAAAATAAGGTGTTTAGTTGGCAAGTTTGTTATGCCTAGTAGTATAAGTAGTGAGGTGGGTGAATTGTAATGGGAAAGGAAGATTATTGCTAGAACCATTATGGTTAGACAAAGAAAGAGATTCTCTTTCTTTGAAGGAGCTTTGCTCTGTGGGCAATAGGATTTTATCCTTTTGCATTTTATCTTTCATTTTCAGAAATAATACACTATTTTTCATATTTGTGCATTTTAATCAATTTCTTCTATATTCTCTAAGTTACGAATTTTTCGGTTCGTAACAAATTGTGTCATCTAAAATTTGACTTGAGATTAGCCTCCTCGCTTGAAAAACATAACTAGTATGTTCTGAGACATCATTGTATCTTTAGAAAACATTTCCATGTTTGATGAATAATGTTTAACCTGAAAGCTTTGAATTGGATATGGGACAAACAGTAAAGGAGTGTTAAAAACTAACCAAAGAGAAATGCATCCAGACTATTATTTGGCATGTACTCGTATATCAACATTTTTTCCTCTCCTTCAACACAGCAGCCAAGATGTCTTACAAGATTGCGGCGCTACTTCATTCATGAATTCTTCTAGACCTTGTCCGGATGATTTACAAAGTCTTTTAACTGCTATTGCCTGACCATCATGCAGTGTCCCCCGAAAAATAAATGAAGATATAGCTGATATATACATATACATATAATGACTTATTTCAAATATGATTGAACTTACTATACCTTGTATACTACTGGACCGAAATCAAATAGTAATAGTTCTTGGAGTTTAACTTGTGAAAGTTCTCCAATTGCTTTGTCACTTTGGTAATATTACATGTGAAGGATGTTGGAAACTCTCCCATATAGTTCTTCTTGTTGTGCCTTCAAATAGTACAAGATCATGGTTGCCTGAATCCAAAAGTTTAGAACTTGAATTGGTTGCGATATTTGGCGCATTTGATGTCCAAATCACCTCTGTATTTCCATTACTATAAGATCATTACTATCATCAGATATTTTAACAACACCAGAAGAATCCTTGAGAGGTTGGTTTCTGTTAAGCACCCATACAACTGTGAATTGTGGCTGCCACCAAATTCCGACATAGCGATTCGTAGAATTTTCAGGGCTGAAGAAGCCTAAGCTTAGAGTTTCCGGGTCCTTGATAAACTGAGTTGATGTAATAGTGTCTATAGCAACACTGACATCTAAAAAATCAAAACATAACATACTCAAAATGAAGAACATAAACATATTTGTTTAGTTGCCTAAATCCATTACTGAGATGATTCCTTCTTTTCATGATAAATGGTGAATTTTAGTATTGATAAGTGACTGCGTTTTACTTCTGAGGTCATGCTTCAATAGCCATGCTATTTAATGTTGTATTGTTCATTATATAATGGAGATGACCACTTATTCAATGTCGTATTTCATCTACTAACTTACCAAAATAACTAATAATTTTATCTTATGCATTATTTTATGTTATTTAATAGGTGAATTGTTTGGTACACATTTTATTTAAATATGTACCGATACACCATTAAGTTGGATAATTTTGATATGTTCACAAATAATATTTTACTTTTGCACCTTTTTGAAGTATCCACACGGTGTATATATATATATATATATATATATATATATATATATATATATATATTCAAATAAGATGTGTATGGTATTCACCTATTTAAAATTGAATTGTTGTTGGAATTTTTAAAACAATAGCCAATATGCCATCCCTAAATAAATGTAGGATCTTTTAACAACATGAAATTAAGAAAATTGATAGATAACCTTTAAACATAGTTCAATTGGTAGAGTCATTTCATTATATAGAAATTAGAATTCACCATAAAGGTTGAAATTGTAACTACAAGGTTACTTAACCGAAAAAATAAAATAAAATTGATAGTAATATTAAGTTTGTTGATAATTAGTACTCGCTTTAATTCATTTTATAAAAGACGGTTCACTTTTCATATTCATTAAAAAAATTGTTGTATTTGTTCTAGAAACTTAATTTATATATTTCTATCACAGTAGGTATTTAAATATTGAGTTAAATAAGTTTTTAGTACTTATAAATATTGGTGAATCCATTGTCCGAACAATTGAACTCTTGATTGGTTCGGTTTGATTTGGATACTTTAATCGATTTGTGGCACTTTTTTCTATGTTTTTTCTGCTATTATTTTTTGCAATATATTTCCTACTATTATTTTTTCAATCACACATAGCACTTGATGTAATCAATTATCACCATATACCGTACATTTAAAAGAAAAGACAATAAGATGAGTATTGTGTTGTGTCTATGAGTGAGACTAAGAGTGTTGTGTTTTGACCCTGAGTGAAGTTTAAGAGTGTTTTCTTTAGATAAACGAATTTTAAGAGTGTTATTTCTATGTCATAATTTGAAAGAAATGCAATATGAGAGTTTTTTTTTTTTTTAATGGCAAATTGTTAGTTGTTAGTATATTACAATATTGTTAGTTTTTTCTCCTTGCCAAGACTTGAATCCTGGACCTTCAAACTCCATTACCCTTAGCTCAACTAGCACATACCAATTGAGCTACCCATACAGAAATTTTTGACACGATATCGATACGGAAATTTTTTTAAAATTCCCGATACGATACGGTCGCGATACGTTGTTTAAAAATAAATTTAAAATTAAATATACAAATACACAATATATAAACATAACAAAAATCGAGAAAGATAATAAATTAACATTCAAATTACTCAAACTGAGCAAACAAGTGACAATTACATATCTCAAGTTAATTAATTAAGTACTACCAAAAAAGGATAATTATTACTATCTAAAAAACAAAACATCATTAGTATCATCCAAAAAACACATGGTTGTTAACCCATAAAGAACATCATACTCTAACATTCACTACTTAAAAGGAAACATAAATTGTATCAGTCTCATCTTCTTTATTTCTATTATAAAAAAATATTATTTTTCCGATACTTCTCTGATACGTGTATCGGAGAAGTATCCGACACGTATCGGTAATTATTTTTTTAAAAAAATAATTTTAATTGTCTGATACTCTTCGATACGAGTATCGGAGAGTATCGGACGAGTATCGATATCGGACATGATACTTCGTCATTTTTGAAGTATCGGGGCTTCATAGGTTGAGCTAGATTATTTTTTTCTAACAAGTTGGACCAGTTTTTGTGGGCTAAACTAATTAAACAAATACATAGTTAATAATATATATAGGACGAGTTTTTTTTTTAATTTAAATTGGTTTGAATCATCGATTTAATTAGATTTTTTTGATCTATTTATATTTTTTTTTGTTGGTACTAATCGTTTATATTATTCTCAAAATATTACAAAACAAAAATAAATAAATATTCTCAAAATAAGTAAATGAATAATAAAAAGAAAAAGAGTCGTGTGTACGACGGATTCACACTCGAAAGCCACTATCACTCATTTAGAGCAACTTTATTGCTAGTTCACTAAGCCCATATTTCTTATAATTGACGGAAGTTAATAACTCACTCAATTTGAATTGATTTGAATCATCAATTGAATTGAATTTTTCTGATTCGTTTATATACAACTCAATCTCAAAATATTACAAAACAAAAATAAATAAATAAATAAAAAGAAGAAAGAGTCGTGCTTTTAGAAGAAGAGTAAAGCAAACCCTATATTCCCTTTCCCTCCCTCCGACTGATTCACTCACTCACCCAATTTGCAGTATCTCTCTTTGATTAGGGTTTGAGTTTGAGATGTCAAGATCAATTCCAACCGAAGATAGGATCAGCTCACTACCAAATCCAATTCTGCATCAAATTCTTTCATTTCTTCCAACCAAATTCGCTGCAACAACTTCCATCCTCTCAAAGAGATGGAAACCACTATGGCTCTCTGTTCCCGCTCTCAACTTCGACGACATACCATTCAAAGACTTCAACTCCTTTCGCCATTTTGTCTCATCTGTCTTACTCTCACGAGACATCACTTTACCCATCCGATCATTCACCCTCAGCTGTTCTAAACACCACTCCAACGAACACGACATTAATCGATTTATTTACGCTGCAGTACAACGAGGAGGGATCGAGAAATTCGATCTCAAACTGTTTGGCATGGTTTCTTTAAATATCAGTTTACCTGATACCATTTTCACTTGTAACACACTTGTTGTTCTTCAGTTGAGAGGGGTACAAGTGAATGATCTTTCTCGCGTGGTTGTCGATTTACCTCGCCTTAAAACTCTCCATTTGTCTCATGTTTGTTTGTTTCGTATCCCAAAGTTTTAAATATCTTCCAAAGTTTCTATCAAGATGTCCCATTCTCGAGGAATTGCATCTAAAAGATCTACTAGTAAGTGGTGGTAGTAACAAACTTGTTTTCCAGGATAACTTTCTATACTTGCCGAATTTGATCAGAGCAAACATTACTAGTTGCTCGCATTTTAGAGATGGTGCGGATGTTCTTCTGTTTACTTTGTGTTGCAAGGCAGAGGTTCTGCATGCACAACTGGTAACAATATTATGATTATGAAATTTAATTAACTTTGTTTAATGTTGTGATTTAGAATAGAGATTATTATGTTCTAACTTTTGTACATCACATTAGGACATGCAACGCTTGAACACTTATTACCATTTTCCTATGTGTCACAATCTAATCTACATTGAGCTTATCCTGAACAATAATCATTTTGAGAAGTGGAACTGGTTGCTAGAAGTGCTGAATCATTGTCCCAAACTTCAAAATCTTACCATTCATGAGGTTTTGTTCATGTCTTAGAATTTCTTTTTCGTTTTACGTAAACACTTTTTCACCTATTTTATTTATTAAAAAAATTTGTGAATTGTTGACAGAGGTATTGTTATGGAAATGAAAGTTTGGATAATTGGAGGGATCCAGCAATTGTTCCGGAATGCCTTTCGAAACAGCTCAAGACATGCTTGCTTAAAGGCTATAGAAACACGGACTGTGAGATTCAATTTGCAAAATATATTTTGCAGAATTCAAAAGTACTAAACACAATGTCAATTAAGAGTGACTCTTACCTAGATCTAAATGTCAAGCTCCAAATGCTGACAAATTTAACTTTGTCCAGAAGGGCCTCAACAACATGCGAACTCTTATTTGATTGATGACAGATAAGGCATAGTTGCAATGGTTATTAACGGTAAGATTTGATGGTTGAAAAGACATACCTGTTTCATTTTGTCATATAGATTTTCAATTATATATTGGCTTTCATATAATTAATTAGTTCTAGACTCTTTCAATTTTTTATTGATGATTTTTTTTTTACTTGAGCTATATCGATTTGACACTTTCTGGTAGTTTTGTGGACTTGTGGGAAGGAGCAATGGATATAATTGCAACTACATACACTAGGGTAGAAGAACATTAACATACTTTTAATTGAATATACAATGAGTGATTGTAACTTATGTTTTTGCTTACAAAAATGTGATGAGGGAAAGAGTGTTAGTCAATCAACAAAGTAGAATAACATACTGCCATAGCCCGTGAAAATTTGAACAAACCAATGAAATCTCTGAATGCGGTTTCTAATAGTATTAAAAAACTAATGGAGAAACTAATTCTTTTGACAAGTCTTTTCAAATAACGTCACTATAGTGCAATTTTAGTAAACCTCTATTGTTCCGCCGTATGCAATTTAATACAAAGTATTGTCAAATAGCGGCTATATTAGCACTGTAGCGTAGCATAATTTATACAAACTTGTAATTTCTGCTGTCCGCGGTTGACAATACTTCTTTTGAGCTGCCCAAATCTGTGAAATGCAATTCTAATCTTGTCAAAGTGAAGAAAGAAACTGGGAAACTTAGCTTCCATATCTATAATCTCTACTGTTAAATTTTTTTTACATGTGTTTCTTTCGTGCAGGTTCTGTCAGGATGACCTAGGGAATGATAAGATAGTCTTGTCTTAAATGAAGAGTTCCTTCCTTTTGCGCTTAGGTTCCTGCTGGAATTGATTTCACTGAAAAAACTCCTCACCAAATAGTGTGGTAATTGTAAATCACTATGTGCACTAGCTTCCTCTGTAAGTTACCTGCTTTGAATCGTTGTGTTGCAGCTCGATGAGAGAGAAAAGGAGATTAATAGCATTGTTTTGATTTGCATCATCATGTATTATACTATAGATTGATTATTTTGTCTTAACTACATTGTTACTATTTTTCTTGCTATATTTTGCTGCATTCGTTGCTATATTCCCCAGTTCAGTCATAATTTATGCTTCAATGTGTTTAACTGTTATCTTCCTTTCTCTTAAGATGGATGTGAATATTTGTCATCCTACACATATAGCGACCACCAGTGATCGCCCTGTTATGCTGCTATACTAAACTGCTCAGCTACTACTTGTCTTGTAGCGAATAGTTTTAAACCATTGTGGGTTGTAAACTATGATAGAAAAGTTTTTTTTTTTGACAATATGATAGAAAAGTTTTAAACTACCACTTCTGTGTAAAACAAAATTACCAGAATATTATGACTTATAAACAAAAATTGCCGGAAAGAATGATAGGTGTGTAAAGAAATAACAGAATCTTAATTTCATCAAAAGACAATAATATAGTGTTCTTAGTTTCTATCTGCCATGGATGTCTGAAACACCAAGTTGATAGAGTGCAATTTGTCATTACTTTCCTCAGACGACACTACGCTCAGCATATTCTGCCTCATGATGAATGCAGGTTTGTTTGGAGGAGGAAGGTCTACAATGTCACTATTAAGCATTGAAATTACAGCAGCCATAGTTGGTTCTCTCTATGGAAAATTTCTGTACACACAGAAGTCCTATGTGTATGGACCTAAAAATATATTTATAATGGATAGGATCATACATTTCTGGATCTATGAGATATAAAACATTGTCTTTTGTCCATTGTATCCACAACTATATTGAGAAAATAAAAACTAGAGATTTAAGAAAACTGCAGAACATCAAAGGTTGATTTAGGTAGGAGTTTAAAAGACTTATAAATTCGAAAAGGGTTAGAGAATTCTCGCAATTATAAAATTTTGAATTTTCGTCTTCCACTTATTATTTCAAGAAGCAAAACTCCAAAGCTAAACACATAAGATTTATTTGAAAACATTCCTTGCATTGTATATTATGGAGACATATTCTGGAGACATAAAAAATAGCATCATATATGATATGATCGAATGCATGTATAAAAAATTAATTTATATTTATTGATGAAGAAGAAAAAAAAAGCTCGTTCATTTTTTTGGTAAACTAAAAGTATTCTCCGCCGTACACAACTGCATAGACTAATCTTTTCGACATAACTTCCAAATATCTACCATTTGTGTCATACTATATTGGTAAGTTCTTTCTTTTTTATTTGGAGCACATACAACTTTCGTTTAATCACTTTCTTTTTCAACCAAATTAGGGAAAATAAAGAATCTCAATTTATATTTTGACTTTATTAATTTTCGCTCACTCTTTTCCGCTCCAAATAAAGTATATGAGAAAGAAGAGAAATTCAAAATAAATTACACAACAAACTTGTAATTCTTCTTTCACCATCTTCTACCATTTCTCCTCATTATCAAATAAGAAAAATATGTTTACCCTCATTTTATTTTTCCTCTTGCCTGAAACCAAACAATGCTTAAAAGACCTGTAATGCAAAAATTAAAACAAATAAAATAAACTTTATTAAATTCACCTATACAACATTAAGTTTGAATGATTTTTTACGACAAAATATAAACATAAGTTGGTCTAATTAGTAAAGACCGTGTTGATGATACTCTATATTCTATAAGCACTTTCTAAATTTTGATTTCTATGAATTATGAGATCCAACTCATTTATTTAACTTTTACTTATCAAATAAAATTATTATATAAAATATCTTCAACTTATTGTACACGTTGATGCCTCTTCTTCACGCAAGCAATCATGGTGATGGCCCACATAACAAGGCCCACTCCATCCATAGCTATCGTATATGGGCCTCCCATAAACTTCTGAAGGCCCACCTTGCCCATACCCATAACCAAATCCATAAGGAACAACGGGTGGTGGAGGATATGCAAGAACTGACATTGGTGTTGTATGAGGAAACATTACAGCCGGTGCGGCCGCAACCGGGGCAGGAGCTGGTGTCGGAGCCGGAGCCGGATTTTGTTTAGGTTGAGGATCAATAGGTGGGCCAGGTTGTGGATTGGCCTTTTTTTCAACCTCGGGCTTTTTATCTTGGTCTTTGGGCTTATCTGCTGGTTTGGGCTTTGGTGGTTGCACAATTTCTATGCTCTTGATTGTACCACCACCTGAGCAGCAAATATTGTCTCTTACCTTCTCTGGGCTGCAGCATACTACTCTTATGGTCACTGTGCCATTCTTTTCATCATATATTTGATCTCGAATTTCTTTCATTCATGAAAATTGCAACAAAAATAAATAAATAAAATTAGTAACTCCATTTTGTGCCCATTTTAATAATTATTGAACTAATTTGGTGTGAAAAATTTGTTAGTGTATAGTTTTCTTCAAATATTAAAAATCTGCAGCACACCACGCTTTGGTGTGAAAAATAATTGTATAATTTGTTGCAAAAGTACTAAATATATCAATTAATTATAATTCAATTAAAAATAATAATTGTATATTAATCAAGAAAGTTTTAAAAAAATCAAGAAAGTAAAGTTAGGTGATGAATTGCAAGATAACTAAGATTTGTTGATACAATTTCATCAAATTTTTAAATACAAAATCTATAATTAATGGGACCATAGGCTATAATAATATATTCAACACCACCAATAATCAACCATACCAAAATATGTATGAGGAAAAAAAGTGAAATATGAGAATTGTGAAAGGAAATTAATTATTATTGAAAAACTCACGAGGGTATTTGCAAAGGACCTTCTTGACTTTCTTATAACATTTTCTACATTGAAGGTCAGCCTTAAGCCTCATTATGGCAACCTGCATGAGTTCAAGAAATAAGCTTAATCAAAATTTAATTGAGCAATTAATTTAATGGTTATTACTAGAACTAATTTGCATGCATAAGAGATATATCAAATAAAAATATTTTTACTAACCTTCTGCTCCATGGCTTGGGGAGAGAGAGCTTAGATCCTAAGATAATAAGAATGAAATTGATTAAAAATGATAATATAAGAATGAAAATAAATGGAAGAAAGTGGTTTAAGATAATGACAAATGTAATATAGAAAAGAGATAGAGAACATACACTTGAATATGAAGATAGGTGGATGATAATACATCGCACTCACTAGCTTAACCTTTACTACCAATCACATGCAAGTCGGTAATGTCAAGATGTTCAATTCTATTTGTCCGATTCAAATTTATTTCATACAAACTTAATATTACTATTACGACTTATTTGAATTGATTTACTTTATCTAATATAAAATAGTTTATGTAAATAAATAAGTTTTTATGTGTAGTTTATAAGAAAATAACTTATAAAAATATAATTTTTATCGGTGAAAAATTATGAAATAACACAAAATTTTATTTATTTATATAACCTATTTTTATAAGCCTAAAAATAAGTCAAATCCAAAGTAACCCTTAATCATATTTTTAACCTTTTTTGGAGGATATTTTTGTTTTTATTTTTATTTGGGTGAGTATATATATATTTTATTATTTTTTCTTTGAATCATATCTTTCATTATTTTATTATAGCTAATATATCATAGTTCTTCTGAGCGTAGTTAAGTTTTTATTAGTCTTTTTCTATAATTTTTGAAAAATAGTATTATAGTTCTGCTGAGCGTAGTTAAGTTTTTATGGACCTTACAATTAAATTACTTGACCCAAAAATAATATTGTATTACAATTAAATTCCTCCATAAATTTATATTTATATAAAACTCAATTTTCATAGCCTATTATAATTTCTCAAAAAATTACGTAACAAATTTACCCTTCTTCAAACTCTAACCTCACATAACAATATTCTTCTAATTTACGTAATAAATTTTACTATATTTCAAATCTTTACAAAAAAATTATTTATCAAATTCATCATGGATCATCAAATAATTTAACAAAAACTTAAAAAGCATGGGTTTTAGTTAAAAAGGAAAAGAATGGTATGGTAGTTAAAAAGAATGTTGGCATGAGTAGTTTAGCTATAGTGCCTTTTTTGTTAGTTGTTAATATTTATGGTGCTGTATTGTTAGGTGTTATAATGCTGTCAATTTGTATGCTTCTAGTGGTGATAGCTTGTATTGAAGGAGTGTTGACATTTTGGGTGTCTCAAATTACTTTGTATTGACTTTGTTTTTCATGTGTGGTTTCAAGCACATGATTATAAGTCTTCTGCATTATTGGAAAATATTTGTAGGTAGTAATTTTTTTTATTTTTTTTTTTTTAATTCTCCAATTCTCAGAAAAAATGGATTTCATATCAATTAGGTGAAATTCATTAACCATTTGACTCCAATCAATTGGTTAAGAACTTTTTCCTTTGTAATTATTTGAAAATATATAGTATTGTTTTATTTTATGTCGACGGATTGAAATATGTAAGTATTGATATTGTGCAAACATGACTAAAGAAATGAATAATTTTTAATTGAGTGACTGCACATTTCAAATACAATAGAAACATAAAAAATGATTCATAAGATGGAATGTATTACAAATTGAGTTTAATTTTAATACATGTAAACATATTTATACAGTCATAAATCACAACTAAACACATACATAATTCATTTTGTTCAAAGAAAGTAATAAACACTACTGAAACTCACAAACACAACTTGCATGGTTCAGATGAAGATATTCATCCTACCAATTTCAATGTTATCATTTGAGCTAAATCTTATATAACACATATACATAATTTTAAAATTGTTATTCGAGTATTGTCGAAAAAAATTATTATTTGAGTAATAAGTTTATGATAATTTTGATCAACTGGGAGTTCAAAAGTCAGATTTGTAAGAGTTAGTTTAGGGCAAAATTTAAATTTTTTGTTCAAAACTATAATTTTTAGGAGTTAGTCTAAAATAAAACTGAAATTTTTTGTTGGGCCATTTATATAATGCCACATGTGAAATGTTACCACACTCAAATATTTCTAGCTCCGCCACCGTTTACTACACGAATTTGTTATATTTCAAGTATGTATTATTAGTCAAAAATGTATTATTAGTCAAAAAGAAAATATATAATTGTTGGTTTATATATTGTGTGACTATAAACAAATACTATACTATATGCAGGGACGGATCTACGTTGGGATAATTGGGGTCACCTGACCCCACTCCTTCATTTATTTTTTAACTAATAGCTATATGTTTTTGTATAATGACCCCACTATAAATTTCCCATTGTCCCCACAGGCCACAGGATCTCATTACTCTGCAGCAGTAATATTATTAACTAACTAAAGACAATCATAGCCTAAAAGGCTATTAGTACCTAAAATGCATGTGGCACTTATTAAGCATATCAAATGTAAAAATGAAACATAAAATTAATATTGATAAAATAATTTTTACATTTTTAATGTATTGAATGCACGAATTCCGAATTATAATTTCCATATTTATAATTTCGATAGTGTTATTACTTTAAGTATCATACATCACATCATTAAAAAGTTATTCCTACATTATCATGTAATATTTATATAACTCATACATACTCCCTCCAGCCTTAATTATAAGCAAATTTCATGTTTTAGATACATTAAATAACTAATGTATCTAAAAAGTAGACTAGATACATTAATTATTCAATGTATCTAAAAAGTGGCATTTGTTTATAATTAAAGCCGAATTGAGTATTTTGCTTGAATGATGATATCACTTTGGATATCATACATTACTAGCAAGTGGTTCGTTCTATTTAATGATATCCTTTTTTTTTATGGTTATGAATTTACATATTTATTTTATAAATATTTATGATTAACGATTTTGACCCCACTTATTAAAATTCCTAGATCCGTCACTGACTATATGTCACAACCTCTCTTAATGTCCTCTCTTGCAACCACCACCCAACCAAGAATATGACACCCATCATTCTCCTCCACCTTGTAGCCATCCCTACCAAAGCGCTGTCAGCTTACTCGCCCACTTGAACATGTATGATTCCATATAATTTGATGCTAAATTTTCACTTTTACATCCCATGGAAGTTCAAAACAAGAAAACAAACTAGGTATTAAAAAAACTTCAAGTTTGGTCGGAACAAGAGAGAAGGCAATAGAGAGGAGGATAACGGGTCACCGGAGAAATGAAATAGCGGAAAGGAAAATAGATAACAGGTCACCGGAGAAATGAAATAGCGAAAAGGAAAATAATTAGGTACAGCGGGTGTATCTTAGTAGTAAGTAGACTAGGTAAATCTAATGTGGTAAAAGATATTGAGCCACCATCACTTATCAAGTTGGTGTCCATGTTAAATTTGTTATCATTATTTCACTATCTAAACTACAAAATATAGTGCAAAAGAGTTACATTCATGAGCATGTAAAAAAGATCCTACAAAGTCTACCAAGGTAGTGGTGAGCAAAAGTCACAACTATACTTCGAGGCCGAGGATGAGCTCTTTGGATCCTTGAAAATTCATGAAATGGAAGTTGGAATTGTGTGGTGAAGATACACACAGAAAGACCAAGTCAATGAATATCCTCCAAGGGCCAGAAGATCAAGACACTTTTCAAGACAATGATCTTGATGAAGAAAGTAAGAGATAACAAACAATTGTTTATTTTTAGATAAATGAAGAGACTATAGAGAAAGAAACAAAAGTTTAGACATTCAAGGAAAGAAAATAATCAAAAGGAAATCACTTCCTCTGAGAAGAGTCAAGCTGTATAATTCAAGTGCAAGAAGCCTAATATGAAAGTTGAGTGCCCTACCCTTAAAAAGTAAGGCAAGTAGATGAACTTCAACAATAAGAGCCCTCATGACATACATGGGAAGACTAACTAGATTTCCCCAAGTAGTAATGAGGACGGAAATGAAGAAGCCAGCATTTATTGGATGACAGAAGAAGATACTTACATGAATGCAAGCAAGTACAAATAGTTGGTTTATCTCAATCCTTAAATTATATGTAAAAAAGTTATAGAAAATGAAACATGCATTATCGGCGTAAACAAAATTTACACCAACGACGAATCGGAATCCATCATTTTGCGGTTATTTTTAAATTGTGGTTACAAAATGGGTGTACCAACAATATGATGGTGGTGAATTTTCATTGGATATCACTGTAAAACTAAAACTAATTTACACCTATGGTGCATCTCCATTAAATTCTATAAATATGTCTATAAACCCATAACCCTTATCATGAAAATATATATGCAATACAAAAATTCCATCTTTATCACCAATTTCAAAGCCACCTTCAGACCAACAACATCTATAAATTTTCAAATTCAGATTTAATGAATTATGATTGACAGAGCAGCTAGGTATCAAAAGATATGACAGAGCAGAGAACATAAGATCAACATCATCATCACATGCTAGTATTCCATACAAAAATAAAATACAACTCCCTGACTCAGCATCCAACATCAATTCCTTTAAAGGAAACACCAATTATTTGTTGAGTTACCCCACATGACAATAATGCACACATTTGATTCTAAACTACCCAAAAAAGATGATCACAATATAAAATACAAATACTTTCAATTTTCCATAAATATATAAATCCAACAACACTTCAACCTCAAAATCAGTAATAATAACAATAATAATCAAATCATTGCCTATTTTTTGCTTCCACCTGCAGCATCCTGAGCTGCTTTCTTAGCTGTTTTCTCCTGCAGTGCCTTTGCATCTCTGCTCATAAAAAGAACAAAGTTAATACCTTTGAAGCACAGACACAATATGGACATCGTATTGACGAGTTAATATCGATTATAATTTCAGAAAATAACATAATTCAACGTAATTGTAAGTGTCAGATAACCAGGACATGTCTAATCTGAAAAAATAATGAAAATTGTAATTGAGACAACCTTTCTCTACGTTGTTCGGGGGTTAATCCATCGGTCTTTGTTGGCTTTCCTTTGGAACCACCAACTCGTTGTTGAGCCCTTTCACGATCTTTCTCTCTCTGGTTACCGCGTTTGCTTTATAGTTAAATCAAAACAATACTAATAACAGATTCAAACCAAAAATAAAAAAAATAAAAAAAAATAAAAAAAAAACTTTTTGGATTGCAGCAAAGGGAAAAACTGCAAAAAAGAAAAAAATTCAAAAAATTGAAATCTTTGAAATCAAGCGAAGTTTATAAGAT